>JASDFA010000020.1:110187500-110787500 GCA_035772735.1 Datura wrightii | reverse complement strand
CCTCAGTCTCCATTTTGTCAACCAAATTCAATGTTGAAAAATGATAGGAGGGCGGTTTAAGTCGCTCCCCTTTCAAGCATGCTTCTTGTTTGGCATCATTGTTTTCAAGTGCACTAGAGTCCTTGAGCATAATAAGTTGGATGTCACTTGGAGACTCTAGTGTCACTTCTTCAACCTTGGTATCTTGCGTGATTGTAGTGTTGGTTGGTTGGCACACAATCTATGAATTCTCCAACAATCACCTTAACTCCTTCTTCATCATTATTTTGAGCTTCATCCCATGAGTCAAGTTGAGCTTCTCCCCATTGTTCACTTTTTCTTGTTATACTCCTCAATATCTCCTCCACTTCTTCTTTGAGAGATTTACCGCTTTCTTCTTGAGGAATGAATGATTCCATGGGCATGGAGGAGTTGACATTCTTTTCTGTATTAGACTCCCGCTCCAAAAATTCTTGGAGCATGGCTTCCATGTGCCCACATGTACTTCTCCTTTCCTCACTTGCCATGGCTTCATTCCTTTCAAGCCTGGGAGCACAACTTCTTTCATAACCATTATAGCGGAAAGTGAACCCATTTGGGCATCCATCCCAATGTCTCCCACGACTGCCACAAAATGTGCATCTATACCCATCATAGGAAGAAGAAGGTGCACTCATCTCCCTTCTAGGGGCATATGTGCTATCTTGCCAATAGTGTGGTCCTCCGCAATAGGGGCATTGGTCATTATGATAAGGATTGCAACCAACACACCTCCTTTCATTCCACGATGCCATCACAAAACTACAAACAAATAAAAACAAAAACAAAAATAAAAATAAAACAAGATATAAAACAAAAATGCAAAACTAGTTCAAATCAATAAATAACTAATGTCTTATCACAACTCAATTCCCCGGCAATGGCGCCATATTTTTATAACGCTCAAATATACTCCTCGTTTAGAGAAAGTGTAAGCGATCATTGTATCCAAAAAAATATTTCGAAAGGATGTCAGAGTCGAATCCTACCAAGAATTGAGTCTATAATTAAATAGTTATAAACTAATTCAAACTAGAATGCATAGTTGCTCAAAATTTGAAAAATAAAATTGGGGGGGGGGGGGAATTCATGGAGAAACACTATCTAATTCTAAATTAAAACTATGTGAGGGGAATCTTCTTGGTATCTTCTTTCTATCTTTAACTATTCTTGACAAATTTGCTAGCTAGAGGTATCTTCATAGTGGGTATGTTAATTTGATTGTGTTTTGATAAACTACTCTTGGATTGTTATTGCACGTATAGATCTACTATCTTCTCCTAAGTTTTACTTGAAAAATTGATGATTTGCAAACATCAATTATGCTTTACTTTTCTTACTTTTGCTTGAGAGAGAAATGTGAGAATTGGGTGGGAACATATTAGTGAGGAATTGGAGTGCTAGTTTGTGGGATTAAGCTGGAGATAGTTAAGACCCACATTTTCACTCCATTAAAGGTCAAGGTTAGAAATAGCTAGTCCTTCCTCAAGCTTGTGTGGTTGATAACTTGATTTGGTTTTGGAGTTTGAGAAAACCCAATGAATAAACATTCTTATGGTTGAAAACAAGAGAAAGTGAATTATTTACTACTATCTATGCCAATTTTGAGTTTAAGGCATCGAAGGAAATCCCGATTTAGTTGTGATCTCATCTAAAGAATTCCCCTAGCCATATCACTTGTGATTGAAAAAATTGAAATTCCCCTCCCTTTTTTTTAATTTAGAATTATATAGTGTTTTTCCCTAAGTTTCCCCCCAATTTTACTTTTCAAAGGTTGAGCAATTATGCATTCTACTTTGAATCGGTTTATAACTCTTGCATTATCGACTCAATTCTCTTTGGGATTCAACTCCGACATCCATCAGGAATATTTGTTTTGATACAATGATCGCTTATACTTTTTCTAAATGAGGAGTGTATTTGAGCGTTATGAAAAATGGAGCAACAAATAATGCTCAAATACACTCCTCATTTAGAGACTGTGTAAGAATTATTATATGAAAACAAATATTTCCGACGGATGTCGGAGAATCCAACAGAGAATTGAGATGATAATTTAAGAGCTACAAAATAATTCAAACTAGAACGCATAGTTGTTCAATATTTGAAAAGTAAAATTGGGGGGAGGGAATTCAGGGAAGAACACTATCTAATTCTAAATTAAAACTATGTGAAGGGAATTTCAATTTTTTCAATCACAAGTGATTTTGATAGGGGCATTCTATAGATTAGATCACAACTAAATTAGGATTTTCTTCAATTCCTTAAACTCAAAATTAGCATATATAGCAGTGGATTATTCATATTCTCTTGTTTTCAACCATAAGAATGTTTATGCCTTGGGTTTTCTCAAACTCCAAATCCAAATCAAGTTATCTACCACACAAGCTTGAGGAAGGACTAGCTATTTCTAGCCTTGGCCTTTAATGGAGTGAAAATATGGGTCTTAACTATCTCTAGCTTAATCCCACACACTAGCACTCCAATTCCTCACTAATATCTTCTCACCCAATTCTCACCTTTATCTCTCAAGAAAAAGCAAGAAAAGTAAAGCACAATTCATGTTTGCAAACCATCAATTTTAGCAATTAGAACTTGGGAGAAGATAGTAGATCTATACTTGCAATAAGAATCCAAGAGCAATTTATAAAAACCCAATCAAATTAACAAACCCACCATGAATATACCTGTAGCCAGCAAATTGGTCACACATATTTATAAATAAAGAGAAGATACCAAGAGGATTCCCCTCACATTTATCATATTAGATTCACAAATTTTCTTCACAAGCTCTTAAAAAATGGTGGAATTCCTCCAAAATGGGTTAAAGAAAAAAAAAGAAAAGTTCTACCTAACTCTACAATTCTCTGGTGAAAGGATTCTACTTGAAAATTCTATTTAAAAGATGAAGTCTAGATGAATGAATGAGTGGTGTACAAGGAAAGTTATGTAAATATTGTACATTCTTGTGTTCAACTTTCCCCAAATGCCCTTGAAGCATTTACATGCTTTGGAGACCTTTTTGGACATTTTTACCCTTCATTAGAAGGACTCACTAGCAAAACACCAGCGTTCTACTGGTGCAAATCCACGGAGCACCGGCTGTCTGCCGCCACTAAACAGTCCATTGGCAGTGACAACCGGCGGTTGAACCAGCATTTAGCTACTGCCCAACTGCTAACCACTGGTTGAGTTGGCGGTCTGGGCAATAGCTTCGGTGTTTTGCCTGTATTTCGTCCTTCCATATCTGCGGTTAGCCCATTCAAACCATGTCCTTACACCTCTTCTTGAGCTCAAATCTTCTATTATTTTTGACTCCTCTCCATCATATGATAACTCATAAAATATCATCTGAAACTTCATGTGTTTTTCCAAATTTCATGCTTTCTCTACTCACTTGAAGTCACTATAGAGAATTAAAAAGAAAGGGCATAAAATCCACATAAATGACTCAAAAACTAGGCAAAAACTCATGCTTAAGAGCCTAATGAGTTGGTAAATTTCCGACTCATCAAACCCCCAAACTTGAACCAATGTTTATCCTCAAATAATGCAATTCTTTACAATTGAGCAAATGAACAACATGCTATATATGAGTTTTTGTAGTTGAGCCAATGAACAACAAGCTATATATGAGTTTTTGCCTAAATGACCAATCAATGTGTTCTTTCACAAGATGAAATTGCTAAAACTTAGAGCATTATGGTAGTTGCACACAAAATCATCATGCTTCAAGACAACCCAAATATTATACCCCAACTCAAGAAAAACAAAAGACTCAAACCATATTGCACAAGCTTCAATAGGTGACCACAATCATTAAACATATCTTGCATGAATTTATTTCATTCAAACAAGGGGCATTGTTCATCAAAACAAGTCCAAGGAGCATGTCAAGTCATTGACAATTCACACAAAGCATGCCTTAATGTTCGATACACACTTGCCTCATTCGTACATCTCTTTTTAAAATAATTTTAAGCATGTACCCCAAGGAAGTGAAGCCACTCTCAAGAACATAGAATCCTAATTATTTTTGACCATTTCACACATAGGGATTATAAGAAAAGTCAAATGTGCTCACTCTCAAGGAAATTCAAGTGCATAAAAATTGATCCATAGGCTTGTCTTTCATGAATCTCACCACTAATGTAGTGTTGCTACACTCAAAATCAATTAGGACTTGCGAGTCATAATGAAGGCTAGGGTTAAGGGTAGGATAAATGTTTAGCTTTTGTGACTAGAGCCTCTCTAATGCTTTTATAAATATTTATAACATCTCATCATCTTATTGAGATCACTCCACCATATTTGTCCTTGTTCATCATCTTCATCTTTTGTGTAACACGGGCCACCCTTATAACACCTATGAATTTCACATTTATCCTTATCTATGCAAGAGATAGCACCTTTTATATATGCTTTCTCTTTTTATGATATGAAGTCTTTCAACCCATCATTGCATTCTTCTCATCAAAATTTTGGTGCCATATTGAAGCTCTCATTCCCTCTCCGTACTATTGCAAACCCTAGACATAGGATTTTACCTCATTTCACATTCATTTCCTTATTGCTCCCATTTCTTGGGCTTAAAGCCCCATTTTTTCATTGTTTCATCACTAGCAATTAAGGAGGATGGGTGCCAAAGAGAAGGACAAAACTGGTCATTAGGCTTGTAATGTGGTTTACAAGATATGGTCCAAGGCTCAAACATTGGCTATCAAAGATTAATGTTCAAGGAGGTCATTTTGGGTGAAGTAACTAATATAGGAGGGCCTTAGATCATGTTCTAAGTGCGTCCCCATCTAATCATTTCTCCTTGAATCATATTTAGGGAAAGTTCAAGACAATCATGCATATACAAGAATTAAGCCAAAAGCCTCACCACACAGGGCATCACAATCCAAGGATTTCAGACACTTCCTTCATCACATTTAAGAGAATGACTTTCGATAAGACAATTACAAGTCAAAAAGTCAAGCAAAGAATGTACAATCCATGATAAGAGAGTGCTCATTTTCATATTTATATACCCCTCTTTTCTTGTCAAAATTCATACACAATGCCAAGCAAGAAATGTGGGTGGTACTGTTACACCTCCACAATTCAAGAATCAAATCCAGAAGTGAATCAGGAGAAAAACTGAAAAAAATGTTGCAGCAGTTGTAGAACGGGTCACTTAACGACTCGTGAGGAGGCCAAACGAGTCGTCAAGTGACTCGTGGGGAAGTCTTGGGATAATGAGGGACTCAAGGTCCCAACGAGCGATGTAAAGACTCGTGGTCAGACACCACGAGTCGTCATGACAGTCATGGGGTGATCTTAGAGAAATATAGTAAAGCTTATCCAGTGTACCTAACGGATGGCACCCAATGACCCGTCGTCAATCCTAACGACCCATTAGGTGGATCGTCACCAAGCCAGTGGAGTTTTCATGAATGACGAGGTAGTGCACTTGACGGGTGAACCAACGGATCATGTGCCCTAGTAACGAATCATCTTGTCGTCCATTAAGACCCCCTAACAGTTATTTTCAGCAATTTCAGTACGGGCTTTTCCCTAATTTCTATGTCCTAAGGGCCTATAATACGTTGTTTTAAGTTCGTAATAGAGGGTTTTAAGCTAAGAAAGACCCATCTAGGCCATTTTATTCATGCATGCGAGGGTGAGAGCTTGAAGGGAATAAAGTGAGGAGAATTTCAAGGTTTTCAAGGGAAATCTCAACTGGATAATTAGGAGTTAAGATTCTTCAACCCCAGGTATGTAAGACTATGAGTGGGTGCTTTCTCGCACACCCATGCCCTTTCCCTATCAATTTGTGATTGGTTTGTGATGACCAAGTATGGGTCTCCAATTGATTGCATGATTCTTACATTTCTACTCATGGGTATGATTAAATCGAGTTGATATTTGTGATTTACTGAGTTTGGAAGGATTCTATCTTAATTTCTTTTACAAAATTGTTTCTTCTAAAATTGAATCTAAAACGTCCATGTGTGGGTAGTCATGATAGAATGTGATGATGATGGAGAAGATGATGAAAAGCATGTTTCCAACCTTACCCATGATTTTGATGATGTTTTCAAAGAAGATTAAATAGTCCCATGTATGATGAAGCTTTGGGTAGTGCCCAATGTTGAGCATGAATGACGATTTTCGTGAATTGACATTATTACTTCGTTTTGGAGTGAAATCTCCCAAATTACAATCTTTTCAAATGAATCATACGAGTTCAAGCGTGATAAGGTTTTGGGCAAGGCCCTTATATTGATGATGTTGAAGTGATATTTCTAAGTTGGCTTACCACATGATTTTGGAGTAAAGTCTCCCATTAATATTTGAGCTTGTGGTATGTATCATCGTAAAGCGTCCCATATGCATGAATTCATAATTGAGATGTATGTTGGCATTAAGCTTCATTCCATATGATGTTGAGTCTAAGCATGATTTCATCCTAAGCTTTGTCGAGACGACATTGTTGAGCTTCATATTTATACGATGTCTAGTGTACGCATGATTTCCTAATGAGCTTTGTCAATAGACAATGTTGAGATTCATTTCATACGATGTTCATGTTGAGCTTCGTCACTAGACGATGTTGAGCTTTGCATTTATATGATGTAGAGCTGCATGTTTTGGGAGAAGAGTCTAGCACCGAGCGGGCTAAGGGTCGACTACCCTATGCCCCAGAACTATGCACCAATGTAGGTTGATTCTATTATATTATTGGGACCTCCCTTGTGAGCTATCCCCGGCTCGATTGTCCCTTTGAGCTTGATATCGATATCATGGTAGCGTCCCTAGCCTGACAAGGTTTTGGACGGCTCTGCCCACTTGAGTGTAATAGTCGAGACCATGTAAGCTCTATCGTGGTATGTCAGTTAAGTGGCGAGTCTCCCACTTTCTATATCATTCGAGTTGCATATCCATTACTCATGATGATTATATTATGCATACATGTTTGAAAAGCAAGGTTTGACTCATTGTTCAACTATTGATATAAATGTTATGATTTAGCTTTGAGTCATTCTATTTAGTCATGATGCTCTAAATACATGCATGACCATATATTAAATAAGAATGATTTCATAATGAATGCTTGTGATCTTTTCTTATCCTTAAAGGCTATCATATATGTATGACTTGTTTTGAAAGACTATTATTGCTCTAGAGGTTTTACTTACCTTGCATACTTGATACATTCCACATACTGATCACATACTTTCGATGCTGCATTGTTTCATGATGCAGGATCAGGTTCTCAGGTTTAGCCCCGTTCGTAGCTGCCTATTAGAGTTAGCATTTGCTTGCTTGGTGAGTCCTCATCCTCCGAGGACTAGACTTTCAGTTATTTTGAGCGTATTTTTAGTTTCAATATTTCTAAGCTAATTGGGGGCGTTGTCCCATTAGCTCGTCCAGATTAGAGGCTTATCAGACTTAGAAATGTATTCAGCTTCAAATGTTCATTCTGTTGCTATGTTAAGTTAGACTTCCACGGAGTTTATATTCATGTTTCCTTCATGTTGATTGAACAAGTAAGTGAATTCTTATGCCATGGGTTGACTTCGGGTCTCTCGGGGTCCCTTGTCCCATGTCTACGATCTAGGAGTACTCTCGGGTCGTGACAGGCACCTCATCAAGAAAGTGTGCAAAAGACTCAACAAGGCTCTAGACTTGATATTTTCCCTTAAGAAAGTCGCCTCAATTATGATTTACCCTTAAGAATAATGTCAGCCAATCTATCATACGGCCATATGGTGCCTCACTTAACAAGTGGGTTGCTTAGACTTCAACCCCTAACAAAAACAATGCATTGTCCTTGATGCCTATGGCTAACCTAAATGTGGAAGGAATGGGTGAGAGAATTTCTCGATAAGATTGAGACATCCATTTTGCACGCATTTTCCATGCTCTCATTTTTCTTTTTTCTTCTTTTATTGTTTCCCAAGTTCCACACCTTTTCCACCCCTGCATAATTAAAGAAAATACAAACGTAAATTAAAATAAAATAAAAGGAAAAAAATAAAAATAAAATGTAAAAGCACTTAGGTTGCCTCCCAAGAAGCGCCTTAGTTAATGTCGTGACTTGATAACTTCAAGTTTCACCACTTTTCTCTCCATTTTGAGCTTTTGGAGCACACCCCTTGTTTCTTGGCCATTCTTATACTCTGCTTAAGGGGTGGTTGTTTAAAAGTCAAGGTACCAAGAAATGGATGTTGCCTGTTGTATTTCTTGTCCATTAAAGGAGGGATGTACTTTGACCTTGTTGGCATGACATACTCTAAGATGAAGCCACCATGATCTTTCTCCTCAACTTCCTCCATAGACTTGGTTTCCTTAGTCTTCATTTTGTCAACCAAGTTCAACGTTAAAAAATGATAGGAGGGAGGTTTAAGTCGCTCCACTTTGAAGCATGCTTCTTGCTTGACATCCTCCTTTTTAAGTACACTAGAGTCCTTGAGCATGATTTGTTCGATGTCACTTGGAGACTCTGGTGTGACTTCTTCAACCTTAGCATCTTGCGTGATTGTAGTGTTAGTTGGTTGGCATACCTCTATGACTTCTTCAAAAATCACCTTGACTCCTTCTTCATCATCATTTTGAGCTTCAACCCATGAGTAAAGTTGAGCTAGGCCTCATTGTTCACTTCTTCTTGCTATGCTTCTCAATATCTCCTCTGTTTCTTCTTTTAGAGATTTATTGATTTCTTCTTGAGGAGTTGATGATTCTGTAATACCCCGAAAGTGCCTAAGACTATACTCGAAATTTTGTAATGAGAAACAATAGATAAATATGAGATTTTACTCGGAACGGATCATGGAATGAGTCATTGGAGGGTCTAACGACCTGTTAGAGGCACTTGTGGTCAGGTCCCGTAGAAGTAGACTCAGGGGTAATGGATCCATGGTATGACCCGTAGGAAGATGTAACAAGTTATAGATTGGGATCGTTGGTTGCCACCAGGGTATCAGGGATGGATAGTATGAGTCATGGTATGACTCGTTGCGAGAAATAATGAGTCATTGTAAGTGCCCGTATAAAGGAGCAGGAAAATCCCCCAGTCGTAGTAACGGATGGAACCCACTTATTGGATTAAGGTACGAATTGTGGTGTGACTCATGGGAAGTCTATATGCAGTTTCACCAGAGGCAGTAACGGGAGGATACAATGGATTGTTGTTTGATGTAACGACTCATCCTCTTGAGTCGTGGTATCAGGACCTAAGAACTGAAGAATGAGGGAAGGAAGTAACGAACGGATACCACGAGTCATAGTATCAAGGTACGACATGTGGTATCATTCATTGTCACTGGCAGATAGAAATTCAAGACTTTTCATTAAGGGTACTTTTATAATTCCTAATCTCCAAGGTCCTAAACTACGTCGTTTTAAGCTCAGTTAGCAGGGTTTTAAGAGTGTTAAACCATCCAAAAACTTACCATTCCTTGCATGCAAACTTAGGGTCCTTCCGTGGAGATCAAGCTTGAAGAATTTCCCCAATTTCTCTCTAATTTCCTTTGGGCGTTCAAGAGGAAGTGTAAATCAAATTTACCTAGGTATGTGAGGCTATGAATGAGAGTTCCGTTCAATCTCCTGCTCTAAATTCTTCTCAATTCCATGGATTTTAATTCTAGATTCAAGTTTCATGATCTGGTGGGGTTTATTCCAATTCTTGTGAAATTCTCTATGATCTATCTATGAGATAATTACCTTCATGTATCAAATCATGATTTACGATCTATGGGCAAATTTTATAACTATTTAGATTATTAATTTATAGATTCAAATTTTAATTAAATTATGCCCAATTATGTATGCTTCATAAAAAGTCAAGTTATGATTCGATTATGATATTGATCTTTTTAAGCCCTAAATTATGATTTATCATTTATGATATGATTTTTCTCAATTACTCATTATGGATTTATGCATATCAAGTATATACATGTTTTAAGAGTATGCATGGATTTCATAATTTATGGATTGATGACTCTTGGACAACTCATGGGCCACTACTCATAGCTAATCATGTATTTCAAGTCGGATCCATCAATTTATTATTTTATTTAGCCATGAATTTCATGAATGATTTTATGATCACTATATGAGCCCTCAGGTGCATGTTTTTGGGAGTACTGTCTAGCACCGAGTAGACACAGCGTTTAGGTAAACCCTGTGGTCTCAGAACTACATGCCACCATAGGTATATATATTTATTATTGGATCCCTATGAATCACCACGTACGCACGTCCCCCTACCTAGCAAGGCGGGGATGGTCCTGACCACTTGGACGAAATAGTGGGGCATCATGTAAGACTCTATCATGATGGTGTCGGTTAAGAAGAGTCCTCCCATTGTTTCTCATGATTTATGCATGGTTATGTTTATGTACTTCGGCTCAAGTTATGCTTTATAAAATTTTCTCTTATGACTATAATTATGATTGGATTATGAATGGTTTGAAAACCTTGAGCCCTTATGTTTACATTATGATATTTTCTTTATGATCATACTGTTCTACTCTTATAAACTCTTATGTATTTTAATTTTCCATTTTTATTTACCTTGCATACTCAGTATATTCAAGTATTGAATGCATACACTATGTTGTATAGTCTCATGATACAGCTCTGAGGGATCCATCTCAACCGCATCATTAGTCCTGCTTTCCCCTCAAGCCTATCCTAGCCAGCTTTGGTGAGTCCTCATCCTCTGAGGACATTCAGTTATCCATTGTTCTGTTATTTCAGTTCCATACTATTGTCGAGCTAGTTGGGGATGTCGTCCCATCAGCTCATCAGTTATGTTAGAGGCTTTTCAGACAGTTTGTAGAAAATCATCTTGTCATTGTTGACTCTGTTTAGCTTGATATGTATGCAGACTTCCGCTTAAGCATGTTTTATTATATCAGTTTCCGCTTGTTTTATGCGCTTAGCCACTATGTTCATGCCATGGGTCGACTTGGAGCCTCTCGGGGTTCCTTGTCTCGTGTCTCTATCTGGGCCTATGTTCGGGTCATGACAAACTTGGTATCACAACATTAAATTTTGAAGTTTTCTAGGGTGTCTGAAAGCCGCATTAGGTAGATTCTTTTTCATGGGTGTGAAGTGCGCCACACTTATGATGAAGAGGCTACGAAACATTTAGGAAATGTTCCCTTCTTCCATGATCTATGTCGTACAATGAAGTGTCTCTCTATATTTCTAATTCGTGTTGTATGCATTTGCAGAATCATGCCTCCTCACTGAGTTAATGGAAGAAGAAATGGAAATGGAAATGGCCACGAGAATGGCAATAGGGATGGGCACCAGCAAGCCCCACTAGCCCCAGGATCATGTGTCTGAGTAAGTGGCCCATGTGGAGTTTAGGGCTGCCATCCAGATGTTAACTCAGGCTTTGACCACCCAAATCAACCAACAGGCGATAGCGCATGTCCCTCAGAATGGGAATGCGACAATTACAAGAGTCGGAGATTTTCTTAGGATGAACCCTCCAGAGTTCGTTGGGGCGAAGGTGGGCGAGGATCCGCATGAGTTTATTGATGAAATTCCGAAGATCACCCAGGTCATGGGGGTGACTGGGGAGGAATGTGCAGATCTAGCCTCGTATCAGTTGAAAAGGGGTTGCACATATCTGGTTCAAGCAATGGAAGGATAGCAGGACAGCTAGAGCGGGCCCTATTAGTTGGGATTTGTTCCATACTATGTTTTTCGATCAGTTCTTTCCTCGAGAGATGAGGGAAATCAAAGCCGCTAAATTGGTGAACTTGACGTAGAATAACATGATGGTCCAAGAATATGCTTTGGAGTTCACTCGTTTGTCCAAGTATGTACCAGAGATAGTGGCTGATTAGAGAGCTCAAGTCAGTAGGTTTGTGCACAGGATAGCAGACTACCTAGTCAAGGATTGTAGGACTGCTATTCTCCACTAGGACATCAATTTTCCTTGCTTGGTTTTGTATGCCCACAAATTTAGATGGTGCATCTGAGAGAGAGGGAGGCCAAGAGGGCTAGAACAGACAGTTATGGGTTCTCTCAATAGATATTGGGAGTCGGACATCGCAGTAGTCTCATCAGAGATCACTAGTTCCAGAGCCATCATCGGCCAGTGCTCCATCTAGATCATGAGGTGATCAGAGGAACGGAGCATCAGGTTCGAGGGGATAGAGGAGCATGCAGGCAGAGCGTACCTTTCCGATCTACAGAAAGTGTGGCAAGAATCATATAGGGGAGTTCTTTATTGGGTCAAATATCTGTTTTGGGTGCGGTAGACTCGAGCATAGGCATCAGGACTGTCCATTGGCTAGATACGGTGATAGTAAAGGTCATGCTCAGGCTACCGGCAGCAGCACTAGTATGCCCAGCTGAGCAGATGCGTCCACCAGTGTAGGTGGTGGCTAGCGCTAGCACAGGTTTATTTCCCTTGTATCTCGACAGGAGCAGGAGACTTCACCAGATATGGTCACCGGTATGTTACATGTATTCCACCTTGATGTATATGCATTTTTAGATATAGAGGTCTATTTTATATTTTGTGACACCCGATGTTGCTAGTAGTTTCGGAGTCTGTCATGAAATCCTATAAGAATCCTTCTCAATCTCTATTCTAGTCGGTCATTCAGTTATAGCACGACGAGTATATAGAAGTTTCCCTGTCACAGTCCTTCAAAAAGTCACCTCAGAAGATTTAGTAGAGCTAGCCATGACAAATATCGAAGTTATCTTTTGCATGAATTGGCTAGATGCATGTTATGCCTCGATAATTGTAGAACCCGTGCAATAGAGTTTTGATTTTCGGGTGAGCCAGTCCTAGAGTGGAAGGGTAATTTAGCTATACCTGTAGGTCTCTTTATTTCCTACCTTAAGACAAGAAAGATGATCTCTAAAGGGTGTGTGTACTATCTAGTTAGGGTTAAGGATGCTACATCTGAAACCCTGACTATCCAGTCAGTTCCTGTAGTGTGTAAATATCAAAAAGTGTTTCAAGATGATTTACTAGGAATTCCTCCCGAGTGGGAGATCAACTTTGGAATTAACCTTCTTCCCGATACACAACCTATATCTATTCCTCCTTATAGAATGGCTCTAGCTAAGATAAAGGAATTGAAGGAGCAGTTGAAGGATCTCTTAGACAAGGGTTTCATCAGACCAAGAAAATCCCTGTGGGGTGCACCTGTTCTCTTTGTCCAGAAGAAGGATGGTTCCCTTCGAATGTGCATTGACTATCGGCAATTGAACAATGTGGCAATAAAGAACAAGTATCCCTTCCCTAGGATTGATGATTTGTTTGACCAGCTTCAGGGTGCCAAGTGTTTCTCCAAGATAGACCTCAGATCCGAGTATCATTAGCTCAGGGTGCGGGAGAGTGACATTTCGGAGACAGCCTTCAGGTCTCGGCATGGTCACTATGAGTTTTTAATTATGTCTTTTGGACTAACGAATTCTCTAATGTCGCCCAAATTACACCTCTCAATTGAGATATAAAAGCGGTTGATGTCAAATATAGAACCCAACAAAGGTTGGGGTCTATCCCATAGGAAATATGGAAAGAACTCAAGTTAATGCAAATGGACATTACTATCGGATTAATTATTTTCGAGGGGGAAAAGAATTGAAAAATAAAATAATAAAAAATAATAAAGATCTAGTAGATATTAGAATTAATTTTGGTTTGTATTCAATCAACAAATTGACTAGGATTGTATTTCCCAAGACTTAATAACCACAAGGTTTTTTCACTAGTGATCTATTCCGGTGTTTTACATGCAATATTGGTAAGTTAGGTTCAGCTAAATGGTTTGTCCCCTATATAGATGATTTTCACCATGCCACTTAGTCCGTCTATGGGTGTATGCTTAATTAACCCTTACCCTTAATATCGGATTATCTATCCCCGGACAAGTTCAAGCTATTAGATGAGGGTTGATAGCCTCAAATCTCTGTTGTTAATCCCTTTTTCCATTCACTACCTCCTTGGTCCAATAAGTAAGAATAAAGCAAGTCCTAAAGTTTGCCATTGTCAAGAATCAATTAAAACGAAGGAAAACAAATACATGCATTAAACCCGTTCAAGAATCACTAAGTCTTTTACCTATGTGTTTTAATTCATCTTGGTTCCCATAACCCTAGTTATAGATTTAGTTACTCATTCTGGTATAATCACTATCATAAAATATAAAATATATAATAATTGCAACATATAAATTATCGTAGAAGAACACCAAGTAAATTGAATAAAACTCCAAAGTTGATGAATAAATTCCAATGTTGCTTTTCATCCTCAAATTCAAGAATAATTCTACAACACCAAAATCCTACGTGAAAAATAGTAATAATAAGATTCTCTTCGAAAATAAACCTAAAAAGTGTATTTATAGTTCCAAGAAAACCTTTTCCTAACTAAAACTGGAAACCAGGTCATCAGTGACCACGGTCTTGATGACGAATCGTTGGGACCTTTGATGAATCATGCCTTTCTATAAATAAGTCATCTTCAGCATTGATTCCAGTTTTGGTAATAGGTAACCTAATGACTCTTTGTGCATGGGCACGAGTCGTTAGGCCCCTCGTGGTCTAACTCCATCAAAATTCAACTGTATCTCACGGTTGGTTCGAGTGCGCTGCCAACGAGTCGTTTAGTTAACTATCGACTTTTTATGTCTTTTGTCATCTCCACTGGTCACTTTGTTAATAATTTCTCTCCCGGTCTTCACGACTGACTTCCTGACTCATTACCAGATGTAACGAGTCGTTCCCTCAACCCGTCAAGTACACTGTTTCTGCATCTTCAAAACTCAATAATTGTCGATGCCTTCCGCAATGAGTCGTGCTTATCGCCAACGACTCGTGAATTGCCTCGTAGTCACCCTTTCATTTTTTTTCAGCATTAATTTGACCAGTTCACTTTTGAACCTATATTCCTGCAATATTAAACATAAAACAGATCATACCTATATAAACATATCCAAAATGTGCATAATTTCTTGGTTTTAAGCGTCGAAAGTGCCATAAAATCACGGCAAATCAACACCCTCAACTTATAAATTTTGTATGTCCTCAGGCAAAAACAAAATAAAATAGAATAAACTAAGCTAAACTACTTCGACGCTTCAATCGAAAGAACTCTAGGAGACTTACTGCGATCACATTCATTCATCAAATCAACATTTTTGACCCCTTCCTCATCACATCAACGCAAATCACTATGCATATGCAAGATTTCCAACCATAACACAGAGGAATCAAAACATGGAAAAACTGTCACTTGTAACCACGCACATAATTCAATAACACTGACCTAGAAAATATGCAGACGATTTTGTTTACCAAATGCTCTTACCTCAAAGAAGTCCCATACTCACACATGTGTATATGATTATTTTGATAAATTTCTCTTGGGACTAAGTAAGATTCACTCGCTCTCATAAAGAAATTCGAACTATGTGCATGCAATACCATAGTCTTGACTTTACTTTCAATACCTCAATTTTCAGACAAGTAACTAGGATCACTATAGGACTTTCTGGGCTTGTACCGTAGGCTCGGGTGCGGGTACGGTACATATGGAATTAGTATCTCAACCCTCTTTGGCACTACACACCTCTTGACTCCACTTTTCACCTTTTTTCCTATTTTCTCCCCTTTTTCCTTTAACTGCTTCTTCTTTTCTTTGCACTTGCAACTATGGATGCGGTTTCTCTTTATTCTAGCTTTCATTGATGTCACATTTTTCTTTTCTTTTCTTTTCTTGCTCTTTGACAACATTTTTTAGTTTTTTTTCTTTTCATTATGCATACCACACCCGCTCTTTCCTTTTTCATTACCCAATTTTAATTCCACCCGACTTTTCTTAATCACCCCTATAATAGCCACCATCAACTTAGATGATTTGCCTGAGTTGAGTTTTACAATGTCCAAGGAGGGACCAGGGCCAAAATAGGTTCATTCTTAATAAAAGTAGGAAGGTAAATTAGTGTAAACAAAAAGAAAGATCGATTTAAGATCAAACATTTCGATCAAGGGATTTTTTATTCTCTCTTGGTAGGTCTTTTAAGGCTAAAGTGAGCTCATAAATAAAAAATGAACTATGATCTTTTCCAAGTTTCCTATCCTCTATCTCGGTACGACTGATCAGGCAAGTTCTAGATTAACACGCACAACCAAATTTAGCTATTAAACCTCACTCACACATAGCACAGATCAACATCATCACTTCTACTAACTGCTAGTTCAGGTACAACCATACAATTGTAAACATATTCACAGTTTCAATGCCATGCAAATATTTACAAAGGTCATACTTGTCAACTTTAACATACACATGTAAAATTTTCAGAGGAGTATCAAATTATCAATCAACACACTAACAATTTAAGCTATTGACTGCCTTCAATTCACCTAACTTTCTTCGGACTGACACAAAAAAAACAAAAAATATAAAACCCTAAATGGGCCAGTTCAACTAGATATGGAATACCCGAGGGAAAAGATATCCGACAAAGAAAAACCCTCATATTATGTTAAGCAAAAGCATGCACAGGTATCCCACCCCACCCCCATCAAGAAAAGCATGCGTCGTCCTCAATGCATATATATATATGACAAAAATAGGGAAATAGGGAACATACCTATGCGACCTAAGTGTCAGCTACCTGGTCGGTAGAGGGTGTAGATACACCTCTAATGTCTCTAATATTACCATCTTGACCCGGTGCCTTCTCAGATCCAACAGAGTTCATCCCTTCTCCACGAGCTCTCGCTTCCTTAGTCTCGGCTCATAGTCGAGCCTCTTCTCTCGATACATGCAGCGCTCTCTCCATGTCACTCCGCTCTCATTTTTGCTGATGGAGCAGAGAAGCATCATCTTCGAATCTTGCCTCCTCACAAGATCTCTTTCCCTTATAATGTGCCACTGGCTCCTCCATGATAAAATCAAAAATCGGTGGTAACTCTTCTTCAAACTCATCATCTATCACATGAAGTACCGGTGGAGGTACTGCAACTACCTGTAGCCAATTCCTGCACCTCGGCTCTTAGCACTCCTAGCTTGGAGTACCATTTTGACAACTCAGGTGCCTGTAACTGTCAAAGGCGCTCATCTATTCTCTTCTCAAAAGCATCCAATCGCCCATGCGCAGAATTGGACAATGCCTCAACCTCTTTCAACACCCACGACTTTACCTACTCCATCAAAACTTTAACCTGTAGAGCCGTGTGTGCCTGCTTCTTTTCAGCCTTAGCTAGCTGCCTATCCATATCAACTAAAAACTCATGAGAACTTGTAACAAGGCCGGCTGTAGTGGCTTGTGGAGGAGCAACTGGTGGTCTAGGAGCTACTATGGTAGATGATGACTCGAGAACATCAACAGGTGTGGAGGTGTCCACTGCATTTGTAGCCTTAGGCTGGCTACCTGTCTCTCTTCCCTCAATAGGGTCAGCCTCCAACTCCGTGAATTGTGCAGCATTGTTCTGCATACCACTACCAAATGCCTCTACTAATATGGTCACTCCAGCAGATGCAACTTCCTGAGTACTTGCTCTCGATATCGGGTTTGTGTCATCTCGAATCAACCCCGATATTTGTTATCTTCTGGACCACTATTCTCTGGTCAACTGATGGTAACTCTGGAACCTTTAACTGCTGACAAAGTATATCAATCAGACAGGGTAAGGGAATTGTAGTACCATCATTGACTGCCCGCTCTCTAATCTCCTCACCAATGTACCGCGGGAAATTGATGGCATATCCCTCCATTATACTTGCTACCAATGATGCTCTTTCAGGTGAAAGGATGTTATCATTGCTGGTTTGTACCAGCTTGTGCCGCACTAGTGACCACCAAAATTTTTCTTGAAAGTTGAGTGTGGCCTTCTTTATCTGAGACTCTGTGTCGTGCAACCATTCAACCAGTGGACCTCTTGTAGCAATAATCTGAAACAACCAAGTATATTTTCAAATGTTCTCCTGGCTATTCTACTTTTTGGTCTTGACTTTCTTCAACTCATATAGCTTGTGGTTGAAATCGGCCATGTTCATCGGAGCATGATAGTCTGGCCCATACAGCATCCTGGAGATTGTCCTCTCAAATATGTCTACGGGAGTCTCTCGAACCAACACCTACGTCAAGGAAGGCCTCTTTTTCCAGTCCTTGCCCCCTAATGCCAGACGCTACAACGTGGCCACATAGTCTGCATAGAACTCTCTAACTAGGCGTGGGCTTTAGCTACCTGATGGCTCGGTCAACCATACGAACCTGTACTTGTCGAACACAACTTGTAGCTCTAGAAGGTCTTTCAGCCCTTTAGTGATCAGCCTCAGCTCCTCATATATTATCCTCTCCGGATTTCCTTTCTCATTTGGAGAAATATCTCTATTGTATATGGCCCTCATACCATGAACACAACATCTCCGTACGATCCTCGGTTGCTCGTTTGATGTGTTCGATGTCTTAGTTAGTTCATCATCAGATTCCCCTTGTTGAGAATGTGAATCTTCAGCTATCTCTGTGTTTTGCCCAGTGGTGGGGACCTCGGGAGCAAGTGTAGCTATAGCCCTGGCATTTTCATTAGTGCGACTGGGCGGATCCCTTGGCAGCGGAGTGGGAGCATCGACCAAGGCTGTCATATTTGAAGTTTGTTGAACCCTAGCCCTAGTTTACCTCCTCACTAAGTACTCCTCTAATACTTCATATTCCTCCTCAGAGCCACTTGACTCTTCGGAGGAGGACGGCTCATCACACAGTGTGCGGTATGAAGGTTGACTGTGCTCAGGTGCTTGTTTCTTTGCCATACCTTTCTTCTCAGTGGACCTGATGAGTGACTAAATGAGTCGTTGCCAATGGCAGTGACTCGTGAGGTCCCTCCTTGACCCAAAATAGTCTTTCTTCATGTTGTTCCAATGTACTTGACAATTGGTCCCAACGAGTCATTACCAAAGGCAATGAGTCATTAGGTCAGTCGTTAGGTAAACTGCCTTATTGATTTAATTTTTCCACTCAGGACGAGCTACACAATGAGTTCGTTAGGTGATGTAACGACTCGTGATGTAGCTCGTGCTCAAGAGTTTCAGTTCATCCATTCATTTATCTTCATCTACTTCCTATTATTCAATCTCCACAAACACAGAACTTAATTTCTCATACCAACCCGATGTAAATTCAGTCGAAATTCGTTTGTTTATCCTTCCTAGGGTTCATTATCATCATGAGGCAAAGATTGTCATAAGTACAACATTACTTGTAATAACATCGATTTCATTCAAATCATGGGTCACCCAAATTCTTATTTAAATTCAAAAGTATTCACAATTTAATGGGGGAAATTTACTCACAAGACGCTTGATCGGAGATGAGAGTGAAATTGTATGGGTGTGCGAATGTCGGGAGTGCAAAGTTCAAGAGTTATAAGTGGGTTTGAGAGAAAAAGAAGATGAGGGATGTTTGAAGTTGTTGGGGTGTTAGGTTAAAACTTGAGTGAGAGTTTGAAAAGTAAAGGAATCAGGTTTAATATATTTCAAATTAAAATTTACCCTAATTTGATCCTGGATCGGGTTGGATGTCAACTATTTTTAAAAACGTAGATCCCCCAAACGAGTCGTTATGTAATGAAATGACTCATTTTGATTCTTCATTTTGTGACTGGAGTTCAACAAACTTACCTGGGACCTAACAAATCAAGCGACGACTCATGGTGTCACCCAACGAGTCGTGGCCTGAGTCGTGGTCCTTGGACTATTGTAGCTTCAAGACAGGTCACTTAACGAATCGTTTGGTCTCCCAAAGATTCGTTGAGTGAGCCGTTATCACCCTTTTCCTTTTGCTTCTAACATCTGTCCAGTGTACATGACGCAAGACCTCACGATTTGTTTCTTGAAGAGACGAATCATTTAGTCACCCATTGCTCCCCTATTTTCTGCGATTCTCTTCATGATTTGACTAAACGAGTCATCAGGTCATACAATGACTTGTTCTGTGACATTTTGCACCAGAAATGAAGTTCCACATTTTGGTTCCAACTTCAAATTTTCCATCTTAATCACTTGCACCCATCAAAAAACGTAAACACTATGTTTTTCTTACATTTACAACTTGGGTTGCCTACCCAAAAAGTGCTTGATTTAACATCGCGGCACGACGTGGATGTTTTGGCTACTCTGACTTCAGCAAAACACCTTCATGGGTTGCCTCCTATGTAGCACCTGATTTAACGCGCGGCACAATGCAAGTCTCTTGACTACTCAGAATTCGTCAAGTAATTCGTCTTTATCCTTCAGTGCTGAGACTATGCTCAATTCCTTTGGCTGTTTCATAGTCCTCAAATGTTGAAGTTGACCTCTTCTTTGTTTAACCTAAATTTTAACTGGCCTGCCTCCATATCAACTAGGGCCCTACCGGTTGGAAGGAATGGTTGCCCCAAAATGATGGGGACCTCAAAATTGACTTCGCAGTCTAGAATCATGAAGTCTGCTGGGAATATAATTTTTTCTACCTTGACAAGTACATCAAATAAGATCCCCATCGGCTTTTTAACAGTTCTGTCAGCCAACAGTAGCCGCATAGTAGTTGGTATGGGGGTTCCCAAGCCTAACTTTTTGAATACTGCTAGTGGCATCAAATTTATGCTAGCTCCCAAGTCACAAAGCGCCCTTGAAAACTCGACATCCCCAATTGTGAAAGGTATAGTAAAAGCACCTGGGCCTTCCTTCTTCTGAGCTAGGACCCGTGTAGTTATGGCACCACAGTGGTGCAAATTATCGGCAGGTTTTAAACTTACAGTCCTTTTCCTAGTGACAAGGTCCTTCATGAATTTGGCATATCCAGGCATCTTCTGAAGTGCCTCAACTAATGGGATGTTCACCGACAACTGCTTAAGCATAGAGATAAATTTTTTATACTTCCCATCTTCGGCTTTCTTCTTCAAATGTTGTGGATAAGGAGGAGGAGGTCTAGGGATCGATGAAATTTTTTGATATGCCTCCTTCTCCTTCTCATGGATAGCTCCTTTCTCCTTTGCATTACTTGGAGCAGCATTCACTTCTGAATCTCCAACCAGAGTTGGGTCGTCAAAATCTGCTACACTGTCATCATTCATCAAGACGGGCTTTTCTGACTCCTTAATTACAACTGGCCTCGGAGGATCAACTATTGCCTTCCCGGTCCTAGTAGTGACCGCCATGCAATGACTGTCATTATTTGGATTTTGCCCTGTGTTGCTGGGAAGCGTGCCTTTATGCCTCTAATTCATTGCAACAGACATCTGACTCATCTGCTGCTCAATCTGCCTGATAGCCACGGCGTGTGACTCCATCTTTTGATTCAAACCAGAAATATCAGCGCGGAGCTCTTTAAAGTGGCCATCTGTTGTCTCCATCTGCTTGAGTACATTGGATAGCATGTCCTCAACCATTGAACCACTGGACTCTGGCTCAAGGTTTCTTGGGGGAACATACAGACCGCTTCTATTTTTTTTAAACTCCTCGTGTTTCTTCCAGCCTCCATTATCTCTATATTGGCCCCGGTTGTAAATATTATCCTTGTAAAAGTTCCGACCTTGGTTCCCTTAACCTTGACGCTAAGAGTCTTGGTTAGACCCTTGGGTGTTGGTCTAGAAACCCACCCTTTGATCATTTAAATAATTAGCTTCTTCCTCAAACACAGATTCACATCCATCATTTCTCTGGGTCTTGCCCTGAGAACCCACAACATTTACTTTTTCTGCTTCGACTCCCATCAAGTGCTTGCCAAGCAACCCCATAGTGGTCTTTACCTCTGCAATATCTTGATCACGCTCCTCATCTTTTCTCCTCTATTCTGTAGACATACCAACCGCATAAGAACCAGCCAGAATCTCCGACTCTCTGGTGTGCCAAGCTCGGTTGGTTTTGGTGATCCTGTCTAGGAGCTCCGCAGCCTCTACATAAGGGTGGCTCATAAAGGTTCCTCTGGAGACGGTATCAGCCACCGCCTTGGTGTTGGCATTCAGAGACCTATAAAATATCTCCAACAATGTATTGTCCGTAATCCTATGATTTGACACGCTTTTGAGCTTTTTATTGAAATGCATCCAAGTCTCGTGAAGTGCCTCTGCGTTTAGTTTTCTGAAGTTATATATTTCATCTTTCAACTGCAACGCTTTGGAAGGTGGGAAGAACCTTTCAAGAAAATCTCTCTTAAGTTCTTCCCAAGTAGTGATGGAATTATTCAGTAGCTCAGCCAACCACATCGTTGCCTCACTCCCTAGTTAGAAGGGAAATAACCTTAGTATGATTGCGTCTTAGCTCACTCCCTGTTGTTTGTATGCCTTACATACACCCACGAAATTTGTCAAGTGAGTGTGGGCAGCATCGGATGCATGACCCGCAAATATTCCCTTCATATTGAGCAGTTAATCATTGCACTGGTAATATCAAACTTTGCCCCAGCAGGCAAAGGAGGGGGGACTATAGCTCCAGTGGCACCAACTTCTTCTATATCGGCATCATCCTCCTCATCAAAATACCGATGTCTCTAGTGTTCTAGACCTCTGTGTCGTCTAGCTCGCTCTACTTCTGCAGCTAGACATTGATCTTCAGTAACTCCAGCTAACTCACGATCTCTAGCCCGAGCTTGTTCTTCAGCGAACATTCTCGCTGTAGCTTGGTCCACGGTCTCCTGCTCTTGGATGTTGGCCATTCTTCTTTGGTTTCTTAACGTCTTCTCATGTTCGTGATCAATTGGAACTAGGGGATTTTCTTGGCTCCTAGTATCGGGAATGCACAAACCTAAGACCTATTGAGCAACCAAAACAACAAAAGAAAAATAAAAAAGAAATAAGAACCAATAGTAAAGCAAACACAATTAACAAAAGCCTTATCTGTATTCCTCGGCAATGGCGCCAAAATTTGATGTCGCCCAAATTACATCTCGTAATTAAGATATAAGGCGGTCGATGTCTAATATAGAACCTAACAAAGATTGGGGTCGATCCCACAGGGAATATGAAAAGAACTCAAGTTAATGCGCATGGTTATTACTATAGGATTACTTATTTCCTAGAGGGAAAAGAATTGAAAAATGAAATAATAAACAAGAACAAAGATCAAGTAGATATTTGAATCAATTTTGGTTTGTATTCAATCAACAAATTGACTAGGATTGTGTTCCCCAAGACTTAATAACCACAAGGCTTTTTCACTAGTGATCTATTCCGGTGTTTTACATGCAATAATTGTAAGTTAGGTTCACCTAAATGGTTGGTCCCCTATTTAGATGATTTTCACCACGGAACTTGGTCCGTCTACGGGTGTATGCTTAATTAACCCTTATCCTTAATATTGGATTAGCTATCACCGGATAAGTTCAAGCTATTAGATGAGGGTTGATAGCCTCAAATCTCCGTTGTTAATCCCTTTTCCCATTCACTACCTACTTGGTACGGTAAGTAAGAATAAGACAAGTCCTAACGTTTGGAACCGTCAAGAATCAATTAAAACGAAGGGAAAAACAATACACGCATTAAACCCTGATCAAGAATCACTAAGTGTTTCACCTATGTGTGTTAATTCATCTTGGTTTCCACAACCCTAGTTATGGGCTTAGCTACTCATGCTTGTATAATCACAATCACAAAATATAAAATAAATCATAATTGCAACTTTCAAATTATCGTAGAAGAACACCAAGTAAATTGAATAAAACTCCAAAATTGATGAATAAATTTCAATGTTGCTTTTGTTCCTCAAATTCAAGAAAAAAATTGTAAACCTTGTTTCTTGACCCAAGAATAATTGTACAACACCAAAATCTTACGTGAAAGCTAGTAATAATAAGCCTCTTTTCGAAAATAATCCTAAATAGTGTATTTATAGTTTACAGGAAAATTTTTTCCTAACTAAAACTGAAAACCAGGTCGTCAGTGACCACAGGCTTGGTGATAAATCGTTGGGACCTTTGACGGATCGTGCCTTGCTACAAATCAGTCGTCTTTAGCATTGATTCCAGTTGTGGCAACTGGTAACCTAACGACTCATTGTGCTTGGGAATGAGTCGTTAGGCCCCTCGTGGTCTAACTCCATCGAAATTCTAGTGTATCTCATGGTTGGTTCCAGTGCTCTACCAACGAGTCGTTTAGTCAACTAACAACTAGTTAAGTCTTTCGTTATCTCCACTGGTCACTTTGTCAATAATTTCTTTCCTAGTCTTCATGACTCATTACCAGATGTAGCGAGTCGTGTCCTTCAACCCGTCAAGTACACTGTTTCTGCATCTTCAAAACTATATAATTGCCCACACCTTCAGCAACGAGTCGTGCTTCTTGCCAACGACTCGTGAAGTGCCTGTCAATCACCCTTTCAGTTATTTTTAGCATAAATTTGCCTATTTCACTTCTGAACCTGTTTTCCTGCAAAATTAAATACAAAACACATCAAACCTATATAAAAATACCCGGAATGTGCATAATTTCTTGGTTTTAAGCGTCGAAAGTGCCGTAAAATCACGGCACATCACGCTACAGCAAAATCCCCTGACTTCAGTGGGCGATACGGATTAGAACCCCATAATTCTGTCCAGATTTAGATTTACAAACCTATTTCCATAGGGCTTAGTGAATAAAAAGGCCCAAAAAGTAAAAGTTAGGATTTCTAACAAGGAAATAAAGTAAGAAGGCTAGAGAGGGAAAAGATCTCACCACCCGCTACAATAATTCACTGCAGAACTCAGTGCTTGAGACAAGCATGCAGCTTATGGATCTCTTGATGGCAGCTTGGTGCCTCGGTAGGCTATGTCTTACCTTTGTGTTAGACTTCAATCAACGATCCATACATGTGTTAGGATAGATGTGTTAGCGATAAGTAAAATGAAAATTATCAAGTGTCACGACCCAAATGGTCATGATTAGCACCCACACTAACCCCTCAGTGGGCGGTCCAATGTTTTCCAACTCTTTACCCCAAAACCATCGACATTCAAAAGGAGCAAAACACATTATGAAATTAATTAATGTAACATCAATATAACCAAAACGATCCTCTATAAAAATGCTTCCAAAACCTGATAGTCATTGACACTAGGACATCTACCTATATCTTTCTAAGAGTAATCCAAAAGAGAAAGAAAATTACAAGGAATAAATAAGAGTCTGAACTAGAGACATAAGTCACGGAAAAGTCGGTCAGTATGCCTTGTGTTGCTCACCTTTCTACAACTCCATTGCAACATTAAAGATGAGGGCGAGATGAGCTGTCGGAATTAGATTTTGCACTCAGAAAAAAGAAGTGTAGGAGTAGCGTCAGTATAAAACACGGGACCCATTTCAATCGACAATAATCATTCAGAAATTGAGCATGCTCACTATATTAGGCCTCACTGCAGTGGTCACTTCACCGCTACCACGGTCTTGTCACAATAAAATAAGTTCCGCTGCAGCAGTATTACTTCAGCAGTAACTTGACTTAGCTGGACACCTACCATTCTATTAACTTTTTCCAACATGCTAGTCATTATGAACATCCACGCTATTCATAGTCATCCATAAACAAATGACACGTCATAACCATAAGGGATATAGACTGAATCATTCATGAAAGGTATCAGACTCATCACGAGTGTCACACCCCAAACCTAGAGAGGCATCACTGGCACCTAGTGCCACCCCTGATATGAGCATACACGATGCCCAAATAAAATAAAGGCCAGAATGGATGAGGTTCGACAACACAACAACTATAAAATCAGAATAAGACAATAGACTATAGCGGAAGCTGGCTCACCTGACCAACCAAAAAAAATACAATATGTCGTCAAGGCCACGGAATGGAAGACAATTAATACAATAAGACCCACCTGGCCTATAACTATGACACTAAACCCATAAACTAATGTCTACGTGCCTTTGAAAATATAATAGAAATCAACTGTCGAGGACAAGGCCCCGAGCTACCCATAACCCAACCTTTGGCAACTCTGAAAGAACTGGAGAACACCGACTCAGCTGGAACTCCACTCAGCAACCAAAAAACTTGATCAACTAGCCCACCATCACCTACAGGTAGAAATGCAGCGCCCCAACTAGGGCGGCAGTATAATAATGTATCGAGCATGAAAGGTAGAAAGAACTGGAAGACTAAGATTAGAGATCAATAAATATACTAAATATTGCAGAAGGACAAATCAACTTAAGCAAACACATAAAACCTATCTGGCACCCATAAGCCAGGCAAGTACAAGAAAACATACAAATAGAACCAACCTGGCCCCCATAAGCCCGGTAAGTCCAAAAGTAAATAATAACACACTCACCTGTCCTCGCCTCTAGACCTCTCAATGGCCTCAGCTACCACCAGCCAACATCTATCATCCACTGCTATCAGATAATACATAACACAAACAACAACCACAATATAACGCCAAGAAAATCAAAAGTAAAAACCTATTAATCAACCTCATCAACAAAGAACTGTCAGACTCTCTCTCGATTGCGCACAGTTAGCGGAGTTCAATCCATCTAGGAGAACCAATCGCAATCCTGGGAAGGCTCAGACATGTCGGACCACCTTCGAATCATGTCTCAACTCGACATTACGGAGAATATCATTCTCAACCTCGTAGGTCATTTCACTACTTGGTCTCAACCCCTCACCTGGAAACACTCTTGTGTGTCTGGTATCCATAAGCCACAAGGCACCTCGGGCTCGACCACTAGTCGAAACAACCCTCGTGCATCGGGTATTCACAAGCCACAAGGCCTAAAACAAAACACACACAAAATCAACAACAATAATAATACATGCTCAAACAACCCACAATCAGCTCTCAAACTCCACAACTCGGCTATTACAACATAGTACTATTCTTTCACATTTAGCCGCCCACCGACGAGCCACTAACCAAGATAAGGATTACCATCCTAACCAGTCTATCCCCAAGCTTTACAAATAGACCAAAAGCCACTCTACTCATCACTAACAACGAGGGACATGGCCAATCCAACCCAAGTGTCACCACAGCTGCCGACTCAAATATATCAAACGATCGCCACAACCATTGACCTTAACCATTCTAAACCCTCATTCACTTGAAAATATAATCACCTGATATTATTCACTCAAATATCCCACAACTTTCTACAAAAACCACACGCCTCACACAAGGCCTCTCGACACTAGCTGAATAATTTTCCATTGCTACGACTCACCAGACTCAAGCCTGATCCACCAACCCAACAAGAACCATATACACACCTTTATCACCATATAAACAGAAGCACAAGAGTCAAATAACAATATAACACAAAGAATCAAAAAACAGCCAATACACACATCAATACCGACGACAACGACTATGTAATTCATGTCAATAAAGGGAGGGACAAGCCTAACATACCTTAGCTTCAAGCCTACCCGAACTTGATCCTGCCACACCATGAACCTACTGCCTAAAGGCAGTCCAAGATTCTGCCAAAATGCAGCCAACACAACTCAACAACAAAATAAAACAAACGAAGCTTACTCGACAAGATTCATAGGAATTCAATGGTAGAAACCCCGAGACAACAAATTACCGACATGAACAAACCTATAACTAGCCTTAAATACGAAGGATAACAAAAGGAAGAAGGCTTACCAACAACTTCACCACAAAACAGCCACTAATAGCCTGGAAAAGACACCAAACCACGGAGTACACCAAGTTCCCGACTTCCCGACATCAAAATCATGTTGAGACAAGGCTTCTAGCCCCAAAACCCTTGGAAATCAATGGAAGGACCTTGAGAGAGGTTCTGGACGTGAGAAGTTCTGGAAATTAAGAAAATAAAGCAAACCAACCGACCAAGGGGCTTTTTATAGTCCTCCACTGCCTTAGACCCTTGTGACATGCCTGCTTGCGCGATCTGATGAAGCACGCATATCTCTTTATGCCAAAGTCGGATTGATGAATTATTTGATGTGATGGAAATTAGACTCATATACCTTTAATTTAATAGGTCGCAGACCCCCTAAAACCTTATAGATTGGGAGAAGAGCTTTGAGACATTTGACCTAAATTTCAGGAAATCTCAAGAAGGACAATTTTGCGATAACATTTGCCGAATTTTGTTCTCTGACTTGATCGACGTCCAATATTAAATACGATCATAGAGTGACTCAAATAACTCATAACACTTCCTTATTATCCTATTCGTCACTCTTATCCTACCTCGAAAGTACGGATTTATCACTTAAAATTTTGGGGTGTTACATCTTCCCCCCCCCCCCTAGAAACATTCATCCTCGAATGTTGGACAAGATGCACGACGCCAACTCCAGGACTGACACAGCACAACATTGCACAACATAGCTTCACATGAAAAGCCTACCACAGACAACTCCAAACAACAAAATCTTGCACCATGCCGAGGCGTGACATAACTATAACCATAATCAAAATAAGAATCTTACCTGCCGCCATGTTTTGCCACTAGCCGACTATAATTCATCAAGTTACAAGCATCCCCACAAATGTCAGAAAACATGAGTCTAGACCCTGACTCCTATGACATCTGACTTCTCACACGATTTTGATCCAGAAAGAAGGGTAACAATCCTAAATGGCTGTAGCCTCTTGTTTATAAGTACATTGCACCAATGCACACATAACAAAGACTCTACTAGACACAGCTCATAGACTCCCTAGGACGAACTGCTCTGATAACCCAGGGAGGCGTGACAGGCACCCAGTGCCAGCCTTGATATGAGCATACACGATGCCCAAAATAATAAAACAAAGGACGAAACTGGTGAGGTTCGAAAACACAACAGCTTTAAAATCAAAATAAGACGATAGACTAAAGCTGAAGCTGGCTCACCTGACCAACCAAAAAAGATACAATATGTCGTCAAGGCCACGAAATGGAAGACAATCTATAAAATAAGGCCCACCCGGCCTACAACAATGACACTACACCCACAACAAATGTCTACGACCCTCTAAAAATATAATAGAAATTAACTGTCCGAGACAGGGCCCTGAACTACCCATAACTCAACCTCTAGAAACTCCGAAAGAACTGGAGCACATTGGCTCAACTGGAACTCCACTCAATAGCCAAGAACTTGATCTACCAGCCCACCATCACCTGTAGGCATAAATGTAGTGCCCTGACTAGGGCATCAGTATAATAATGTACCGAGCATGAAAGGCAGAAACAACTGGATGACTAAGATTAGAGATTAACAGATATACCAAATATTCCAGAAGCAAAACTCAATTTAAGTAAGCACATAAAAACCTATCTGGCCCCCATAAGCCTGGCAAGTACAAGCAAACATACAAATAGAACCTACCTGGCCCCCATAAGCCCTGCAGGTCCCTAAGTAAACAATAACACAGCTCACCTAGCATTGCCTCTAGACCTCTCAATGGCTTCAGCTACCACAACCAACATCTATCATCTACTGCTATCAGATATTTGTTAATTTGATAGGTCATAGATTGTTAATTTGATAGGTCATAGATTGTTAATTTGTTAATTTGATAGGTCACGTGAGACCTATCAAATTAACAATCTATAACTAGCCTTCAAAACTAAGGAGAACAAAAGGAAGAAGTCTTAACAAAAGCTTCACCATAAAACAGCCACTAACAGCCTGGAAAAGACACCAAACCACGGACAACACCAAGCTCCCGACTTCCCGACATCAAAATCATGTTGGGCCATGGCTTCAAGCCCCAAAACCCTTGGGAATCCATGGGAGGACCTTGAGAGAGATTCTCGACGTGAGAAGTTCTGAAAAATAAGATTATAAGGCAACCAACCGACCAAGGTTTTTTTACAGTCCCCCACCACCTTAGACCCTTGTGACGTGCCTGCTTGTGCGGTCTCAGAAAAACGCGCATATCTCTTTATTTCGATGTCTGATTGACGAACGGTTTGATGTACTGGAAAATAGACTCATAGATTATTAATTTGATAGGGCTCACACCCTCTAACACCTTATATATTTGTAGAAACGTTTTGATACATTTGACCTAAATTTCAGGAAATATCAAGAAGGGCAATTTTGCGATAACATTAGCCGAATTTTGTTCTACAACTTGATCGACGTCCAATCTTAAATACAATAATAGAGTGACTCAAATAACTCATAACACTTCCTTCTTATCCTATTATTCACTCTTAGTCCTACCTCAAAAGTACGGATTTATCACTTAAATTATTCGGGGTGTTCCAACAAGCCCTCATTTAACATTACCTAACCATCAAATCATTAAAATGCATTAACAATTCAATTGTGCAAAGTACATGATCATAAATTTAGTTCAGTCAGGTTCTCACATTCTCAGTCTGATTTTACTTCATACATTCAATAAAATAATACCATGAATGGTGATTTACCGGGCACACGCCTCCATCACATCACCATGAAAACTCAATCATTGAACATCGACTTACACACATGCCAAAGGGTCTTATTTCTAGCCTCCCTTTCATGACCTACAGGGGACTCTAGAAATCTATATACTATACTGGTGTGGTACCCACTCCCACTCATCTGCTGATCCAGATTCTCCCCTCATACACGAGCCACTCAACCGTCATTGCTCACCCGGATGCTCCTCTCGGGCATGAGCCATTCATCTCAGGACATTCATATTATCCACTTTCATTCACACAACTCAGTGTTTTACTACTTAGTCGGTTTATTGACCCTGGGAAGGCTCATCTTACCTCCCTTAGCTCAATTTCTCACACAATTTAGAATCGCATTTAAATAATATAAAGGATATAACAAATATCTTAATATCCAACTTTCACATTACATAGATAATGATTTCATTTCTAATCGTTCAATGATAGAATTTAACACAAGACTACATCAATGAGCAATGTCCGGAGACCAATTCACACAAAATTATTCTACAGACATATATGTTATTATCCGAAGTCTAACTCCTGTTAAAGAATAACCATAACTAGAAATGGTAAGGAAGGGTCAATGGTGGTCTTCCCACTCATAGCCATCACAACCATACAGTGATTGTTAATTTTAAGCTTTTGGATTGTGTTGCTAGGAAGTGTACCCTTCTACCTTTTGGTTCAAAGATGTAAACGTTTGTCATATCTACTTCTTGATCACTGTGGAATGCAATTCAACTTTCTGGCTCATGCCAGATATGTCTCCCTAAATGTCCTTTAGCTGATCATGTATGGATTTTACCTTCTTCAACAGCTCAGCCATTATGATCTTCAACTTTAAGGGTCCAGCATCACCCTCTCGAGCCTCGAAGGAACATATAATCCTGCACGGTCGTTGCGGTAGCCATCATTCTTTCTCAACTCACAGTCTCGCTAACGACGTCTGCTCCTATCCCTGTACCCATTACTGTTGTAGCTGTCTCTATATTTGTTTAAACCTTGATTTTTGACACCATAGTGCCAAGTGTCATAAATAGACCGATAGGTGTTGGCCTAAGAACTCACCACCTGGTTGCCCAAGATGTTTGCCTCCTCCTTGGATTTAGACTGCTCATACCCTGGTTCGTAGCCCTGAGCTCCCACTGTATTTACCTTCTGAGATCCATACCCTATAATTTCTTTTGTGAGTAGGTTAAAAGATGTCCTCATATGAGCGAACTCCTGATCATGCTCTTCCTCTTTCCTGCGTTGCTGTAAAGTCATCCCTATAGCACTACCTACAGCTACTTCAGCTTTTCTTGTGTGCCAGAATCTGTTTGTTTTGGTCACTTTGTCTAGTATGGTAGCTTCTTTCTCCCACGAGTGACTTATCAGTGCTCCTCCTACCATTATATTTGCAATAGCCTTAGTGTTGTTGTTCAAAGACCTGTAAAAACTTTCAAAAAACTATCATTGGTAATTTTGTGATTTGGGAACTTTTCTAGCTTCTTCTTGAATCTCAACCATGTCTCATGAAGTTCCTCTGTCTTCAACTGTCAGAAATTGTAAATTTCATCCTTTAGTTGTAGCATCCTGGAAGGTCGGAAGAACCTTTCTAAGAAGGCTTGTTTTAGCTCCATCCAGTTGGTGATGGAGTCATTAGGAAATTCCGACAACCATAGTGTGGCCTCTCCAGAAGAGAGAATGGGAAGAGCCTCAACCTAGTAGCGACTTGGCTCGTTCCGGCAACATACATGCCTTACATATACCTAAAAAGTTCATTAGATGAAGGTTTGCACAATCAATTGCAATACCACTAAACACCCCTTTCATGTTGAGCAATTGAATCATGGTGCTAGTGATGTCAGATTTTTTGCCAGCAGGCAAAGGTGGGGGTGCAGTTGCTCCTGTTTATTCAGCTTTATCAATATTCGGATCCACATAATCATCATATTGAGGAGTATATCTATGGAACTAGTGTTACCCATGGCCTCTGTTGCCCATTCCCTAACGGTCAGCATTAACTACCTCCTCATGAGCATCCTTTGTCCCCTGCAAGGCAGCTTTCCAAGCTAACTCCACCTGTTTGGGCTTCAACAACTATAGCTTGCATCTGCTCAGGGATTTCATTGCAGTCCATTTTTCTCAAAGTTTGTTCTAGTTCAAGATTAAGTGGAATCAGAGAATTTACGCTTCGCTGAGTACTTGGCATTCACCATGTTGCAACCTGGGTGGATCAAAAACAAAAGAAAAACGTAAATGAGGAAATAAATACTAAAATTTAAACACAAGCAATTAAGCTAATCCTAAGTTGTATTCCCCGACAATGATTCCATCTTTGATAATGCTCAAATCACACCCTTATAAAAGTATGGACGTTGTCAATAAAGAACTCAACTAGGCTGGGGTCGATCCCATAGGAAATATGGTCAGCATGTAGAATAATGGTAGTATTTATGCTTTTAGTATAGTTATTCCCTAATGGGAGTTGTAAAGAAAGAATCAAGTAAGAAAGTAGTAGATTGTTGTTGTGATCAAATTTATGCAATTAACTAGGGGAGTGTTCCCTATTGATTCATAACAACTTTGGTTATTAAACTAGTGATCTATCCCAATAAGTATCTTGCAGAACTTATAACATGGATTCATCCAAATGACTGATTCGTCCCTATTGAATGACTACACTTAATAACCAAATTAGGTCTCTTGAGTGTTTTTGTGTTAACCATTAACAATTATTCCAAATTAACTATCATGTGTTGCAACTGAAGTTATTCAATAAAACTTAAAGTTTAAGGATTTGTTGATCCTCTCTTTTCCTAATATCTACCTCTTTACATGCAAGCAAGTAGTGAATTCGAGCAAGTCCTAATATTTCACATTGTTAAGAAACATTTAAGATGAAGAGATGAACAATAAAAACATGCGTATTGGTATAGAATCATCTTATGGTAACATTAGTTAGTTATTCCTCCATGGTTCCTACAACCCTTGTTGTGGAGGTTTTAGTTATTCATAACTGCAAGAAAAGAATTATATTTCAAGGAAGAAAAAATAATTAACAACTTACATGATGATTGAATAAAAACCCTACTGATATTTGCATAATTCAACTTTGAACAATTCAAGAACACTGAATAAATTCTCCAAGAATTTTGTGTTGTTGGTCACCAAGAATGTTGGACAACTCAAGAATCAGGAATACAACAATAATGAATCGATCCATTTGAGAAAATAACCTAAAAAATATTTATACAAATAATTGAAAACCTTTCCTAAATTAATAGGAAACTACTAAAACTACTGCCTCCAGGTCCTACGAGTAATAGCATGAAGCTATGAGTCGTGGCTTTCCTTCGTACTATGACAGACATTCTTGAAATCTTCTAAGTCCTAGGAGTTGGTACGACTCGTACAATGTGACTATAAGTTGTACAATGCCAATCATGGTCTATTCATGTGAAGTCTGGCATCCTCTAATATTTTCAGGAGCATTTAGGTACAGCTCATACATAGATGTTACCAGTTATAGGATCTTCTCGTACCTTGGGATCTCCCAACTTACATATTCTTTGGAGTTCACCATGGCTCCTTGGTACGAGTCGTATGCTGTAATCATAACTCATATCTTCCACTCATACCAAGAGCATAAACAAGTGCAGTATCCTAAATCTTTCCACAACTCCTTGGTATGGCTCATACCAGGATAGTCGGCTTGTACCAAGAGTCATCTTTGGCTAATCACTTATGAAGCTTCTCTGCATTTTATCATGAGTACAAGATACAACTCGTACTGAGAACTGTTCTTAGCCCATTTTCTGCACTTTTCCTCTTCTTATCCATAATTCAACTCCAAAACATCATATCCTTTAAAATAAATTAAAGGCTCCTCATATCCGCATAAACATACCTAACACCAAGCATTTTCCCTAAGTTTTAAGCGTCGAAAGTGTTGTAAACCCACAACATATCAACTGTGATTGAATGCTTAATCGATATGGTCTTAGTGGGTCATAGAAGGTTACATAACTGAGTTATCAATGGAAAGTTTTAGTAGGAGATTGTTGGATTATCCTTATGATTATCATGAAGGCAAGAGTGTAAAACCGAAATTAAAGAGTGTGAGTTAATCTTATGGGTCAAATGATAGGACATTGATTAATGAAAATGCACTTGATTAATAATAATGAAAGGGTAAATTAGGTGGACGTGCTATAATGTTTATATGGCGGAATAAAAGAGAATTGGATCAGTGAAACCGGGCTACTGCCTAACTAGGGTAGCGTTGCAACGTGCAAAAAGCCATTGTCATGAGACTGTTGTAGTGGTCAAAGTATCCGTTGTGGCAGGGTGAAAGAGACAGATTAAGAGTTAAAACGAGGGCTAAAGTAGGGGTGATTGCATGAACCTTGATAAGTTATAAGAATCAATAATGTGGTTAGCAAACTTGTTGGGTTATAACACAAGCTGGAGTTTTTGTTATATTTATTAAGTCAATTGCATGTTAATATGTCGTTATCTGACCTAATCTTAGTTGGCTGATGATGCCTACTGATAGGTGCGGTGTACTGATACTACCTTGCAGCATCTTTTTGGTGTAGGTTATTCTAGGTTTGAAGTTTTATGATTGACGTCGAGTACTCAATATCAGCTTTTGTATTCTTCTCCACAGACAAAGCTATGCCATTTTATTTTGTCAAGTATTCTGTTAGAGCTCTTGCACCTTTGTAGACTAGATTTTGGGGAGTCATGGTTTGGAAGAAAAGATTTATTTTAATCATAGAAACATTTTGTATTATGCGAGTTAATGAGTATTTAATTTACTTTTTATGTTGTTTTAAAAAAAAGTCTTCTCCTATCGAGGTAAAGTCGTTGTAGGTGCCTGCACAACTCGCCTGTTTGGGTCATGACAAGTTGGTATCAGAGTGTCTATTTACCGATCTCACAAGTACAAGACCACTATCAAGTAGACTCCTGTGGATTGATGTGTAGACATTCACATCTAATCTTCAAGAAGCTATAAGGCATCTAGGAAGTTTTGACTTTACTTTTTTTCTATCGTGTTGTCCGAGTGTGTCGACGGTCTAGGTTGATTCCAATTAGTATCTAGAGAATTCCAATTGAGTTACGTCTACAGCGTTATTGGTACATGACACGTCACAAATACTACGCTCAAACAACCAAATATTTCTTGTCTCATTACTGGGTCTGTAAGGATGTTATGAATTTCTGGATCCTGCATCCCCTTGGCCTACTCAAAGAATTTGATTTATGAGTGTTACCATAACTGATTACTTGTACTTGGAGCTCTCAGTAGGCTCAATTGGTATCTGACGATGTAAGTTATAGAGGATATGAGATAAACTAGTAGGTAGGGTTGACTTGAGTTGACTAGAGAGAAAATAACCCCTATAGGTATTCTTCTTAGCAAATGTTACTGTAGCAAGGGCTACATCACTATAGAAGACTCACTACAGCAAGTGATGTACCGCCATAGCAGGTCCGTTACAGCGGTAGGGCGATCTCTACAGCGAACTCGATTAGGCAGAATGCTAGAATTCCAAAATTCCCTATTTTGAAGGCAACAATAGATATGATGGATCTAAAATAGGCAAGTAATGTGAATTTAGGAAAACAATGACTGGATATGGGGCAAAAAACACCACAACCTAGTCTAACTAGAGGCCTCATCACCGTTATTGCTAGCATCACCGGCTGCCCTCTCCTCGAACCCACTGAGGAAGAAAACTCTAGGAGGTCCAGCCTGGTCGCCTGGGGTGTCCTGAGAGAGGTGCTTAAGGATCATCTTGACCCCCTTCCACACGCGATCCTGGAGCTTGTCACAAGTGTGCCACTTTTTTTTCTCCTTCTCAAGGTCCTCCTGGAGCTCCACATGGGCTAGGGCTAGGGCGAAAATCGCCCCCTGCATCTCCCCTGGGTTAGCAGCTGAGGCACTGGAGGGTTTGCTACTAGAGGGAGGTTTGGGCAACCCTCCTAGTATCTCGCGCATGGCGGCCATCTCCTTCTCTATCTGCTTCAGTGGGCCCATAGGCCTGGAAGTGATGGCCCAACCATCTCCATCACAAGATGCAGAAGAAGTCGTCCTCTTCTTCCCTGCCACTCATGGAAGATCCCGTCACCCTCTATTACACCCCAAAAGTCTCTGATACTAGACCCAAAACTAGTGAGTTGAGATATTTCAATGCCCCAGACTTTTGGGCTAAGTTTGAAACCATTCTAGGTGTATGGATAGGTTCGAGCCCAATGAATCCTATGGATAATAAGTTTTAATATCAATCCTCAAGTCTTAGAAGTTCAGTGGATAAAAATTAAGTTCATAACGAACTTCTAACACAAAGTTGAGTTGAGAGCTTTCTTACCGATTGAGTTACAAGTTCTAGAAAGGGTCAATTTCTAACGACTATAGATCCCATCTTACAAAGTGTTTTTGGGTGATTAAATATATAAAATTTAAGCCCTTTGAGTCTTTTTTTCAATGCATCCAATCTTGCGTCGATTGGAGCTCGGAGTAAAAAGTGATGAGCAATTTAGTGAAATTGCACCAGCATCACAGAAAGATTCGTCAGGTGACTCGTTAAGTCACCTAACAACTCGTTAAGTGACCTGTTAAGTGGACAAAATTGCTGGAAACTTTAGTTTCAGAGGGGACTCCATGACTGGTCGAGTGACCCATTAAGTCACCTCGCGAATCATTAAGTGACTCATTAAGTAACTCGTTAAGTGGAAAATTTTCATGGAAATCCCAGTAGACTTCATGAATTGGACTCACGACTCATCCAGTACCTCACAAGTCATGATGTCCCTCATGAGGACTGGCAGGGTTCTTTTTCCTGCGAAATTTGAAAGGTGTTTTTGTAAAATTCTAAGCTTCTAACTCCTAAACTACGCCGTTTTGAGTACCATATGGGACATTTTTAAGTGTTCCTCCAAGCCTAAACCCTCATTCAATCAAAAGAAACTCTCAACCTCTTCTTCCTCCCCTCTCTCAAAACTCAAGGATCACCTAGGGCTTCTTCATTCCTTCTAATTAGGTATGTGGGTTTTCAACAAAGATTTCCTTTCATCCTTGTGCCCCATAATTTTATATTAAAAACCCAAATCCCTTGATTCTAGAAAAACATGCTTTAGGGTTTCAATTTATGCATGAATTCTCATATGTTCTCCCTAAATTCTAAGACCCGTCATGGTTAGTAGTTGTGTATGCTTATGAAGTTACTTACTCCTTCTCGAATTATGTACATGATATGTGAAAAGAATGATTTTAGAATATTCACCATGATTTAGCCTAGATTTCGAAATAGGGTTCATTAAATATTCACATGCTCTTACCATGAACTCATTATATATGTTTAAAGCATGAGCCGATCATATGGGTTCCGTAAATCTAGAATATATGATTTAATATATATGTTGAGATACGATTAGAACTTATGGGCTTGGGTGAATATGAAATACGTATATTCCTTCACTATGATTTCAGGTATGTGTTAAAGTATGATTTGGATCTACATATCTTACATGAATCAAGGGTATATGCCATATGCTATGAAAATGGCATTTAAATGTTGTGGATATGTTTAAAGTATGATCTGATCCTATAGATGTCTCATGAATGTAGAATGTATGATTTAACTGATGATTTGGGACTATGATGATATGAATTATAATGATAAAGCATGAGAATGATCCTTTAGACTTTTGGGTTGTTGTTAGTACAAAGTAGCCTTAATCAACTTTAAATGAATTCAGTGTGATGTAATTAATTGAATGCTCATGTCTCTGATTAGCTGAAGTAACTTAGACTAGATGAATGATGTCAAAGTAGTGACCTCCATGTTCTAGTATAATCGGGACTCTCCATAGCTTAGAATGTTTCTCTTATCAGTCAAGGATTCTCATTAGTCGAGAATATTTCCTTTAGTCATTCAGGGACTCTCCATAGCCGAGAATGTTTCCCTTAGTTAGCCAGGGACTCTCCATAGAAGAAAATATTTTCCTTAGTCAGTAAGGGACTCTCCATTGCCGAGAATATTTTCCTTATTCAGACAGGGACTCTCTATAGCAAAGAATGTTTCCCTTAGACAGTCAGGGACTCTCCATAGCCGAGAATGTTTCCCTTAGTCAGTTAGAGACTCTCCATTGCAGAGAATGTTTCCCTTAGTCAGTCAGGAACTCTCCATAGCAGAGAATGTCTCCCTTAGTCTATGACATCAGTTCAGCTCAGCTCTGTATAATTTCAAATTTTAGTTAAAATTAGTTTAGCAGGATTCAGACTCAATTATCAGCAGATAGTCAATACAGTGTACGATATATTTACAATTGTAGTTCTCAGTATATGTACAACACATGACCCTTATGCATCAGTTTGATTATACTTCAGTAAATGTTTTCAAATAAAAGCTTAATGTCAATATATATGTATATCATACAGGGTTGTTGTATTCCAGGTCAGTTATATATCGATGTATTTAGTTTAATTCCTTCTTGTGTACTTGCATGTTTAGTTTACTTATTCTTCCCGCATACTCAATATATTCCAAGTACTAACTGCATACTTTATGTGCTATACCATTTCATGATATAGATTCAGGTTTCCAGACTCATCCACGTGGTTAGAAACGCTCCATTCCCACCTCAGCTGCTTGTGGTGAGTCCTCATCTTCCGAGGACGCGATCTATGTTTTCTATTTCATTATGTTTTAGTTTTCAGACTTTAGGAGTTAGTTGGGGCTTTTCTCAGCAACTCATCAGTGTAGTAGAGGCTTTTATACTTGTATAGAAAGATTCAACTTTGTATCGGAGTTTTGTTACATTTGTTCATATGGATTTTAATTAGACTCTTTCAGTTAGCTTCTGCTTATTTATGATTCTATTAGTTGTTGTCTTGCTAATGTTATGCTATGATCATGCCATAGGTCTAATGGAGCCTCTCAGGGTTCCTTGTCAAGTGTCTAGATCCGGGCCTATGTTCGGATCGTGACAAACTTGGTATTAGAGAAAAGGTTTAGAGTGTCGTAGGGTGTCCAAAAGCCATGTTAAGTAGAGTCTTTTTCATGGGTGTGAAGCATTCCACACTTATGACGAAGAAGTTGTGAGACACTTTAGGAATGTTCCCTTTTCTTCATGATTCTTATTGTGCGTATAGTATGAAACTCTAACAGTTCCTCTCCTTAATCATGCTTTACGCGCTCGCAGATAATGCCTCCCAGACGAGTGAATGGAAGAAGAAATGGTAATGGGCGCTAGCAAGCCCCACCAGCCCTAGCGAACTCGACGGACGACCATGTTACTCATGCCGAGTTTAGGGTAGCATTTTACATGTTGGAGCAGGCCAGGAATGCCCAGATTAATCAGCAGGTGATGGCTCATGTTCCCCAGAATGGGAACGTAGCGGTGGCTGGGGTAAGAGACTTCCTTAGAATTAATCCACCTGAATTCTTAGGGTCAAAGGTGGACGAGGACCCAATCTGAGTTCTTAGAGGAGATCCAGAAGATCATCCAAATCATGGGGCTGACAGGAACGGAGAGCACAGACTTAGTCTCCTACCAGCTAAAAGGAGTCGCTCACATATGGTTTTATTAGTGGAAAGATAGTGGGGATGTTGGAGCAGCCCCCATAAGTTAGGATGAGTTTATGACTACGTTCCTAGACAGGTTTTTCCCTAGAGAGTCGAGGGAGGAAAAGGCGGCAGAGTTCATTAACTTAAGGAAAAAAAACATGACTGTCCAGGAGTATGCATTGGAGTTTACTCGGTTGTCCAAGTATGCACCAGAGATGGTAGCCGACCAAAGGGATCGTGTGAGCCGGTTCGTGAACGGAGTGTCAGACTCCTTGGTCAAAGAGTGAAAGACCGCCATCTTTCACAAGGACATAGACTCTCCACGTTTGGTGATATTCGCTCAACAAATAGAAGCAGAACAGGTGAAGGAAAAAGAGAGAGAGGCTAAGAGGGGTAGGACAGGAGATTCAGAGTTTTCCCCTCAGAGGCCGAGTGGTGGACACTGCTCATGATCCAAATAGAGATCATCAGCCCCCAATACGTTCGATAGCTAGTGTCTGTACAAACCCAGGGTAAGGGAGATTACCTATCCAACTTGTAAGAGCCGTGGGAAGCACCATTTGGGAAAATGCATGGCCGACGCAGATGCTTGTTTTTGGTGCGGCAAATTGGGTCATAAGCACCGAGATTGCGCAACAGCTAAGCGGGGCGAGAGTAGAGCCTCAGCCATGTCTTTAGTAGCTCCGTTGAACCACCAATTTCAGTAGGGGCATCATCTAGCATAGGTGACAAACAAAGTCAAAACTGCTCCTACGCCTTTGCAGCACATTAGGATAAGGGAAACTCACCAGAAGTAGTCATAGGTATGTTATGAATTTCTCGTGTTACTCTTTGCATGTTGCTAGCCCCAGAACCCTAGTATTGAATAGAAACTCTTTTGATGTTTATTGAGAAGAGATTGTCCATGTATGGTGTGAAATAGCTGTGAGTATGAGGTTTGCAGTGAATTCTAGAGGTGGAGGAGAGGTCAAGAGTTAGTGGTATATCCCCAACCTTAAGAGAGATTCAGGAGCCTTAAAATGATGGATTTCAGGTAAGGGGGAGATGGTGGGTCTACAAGACAAGTCAAATATTGAGTGTACTAGTAGGGAGTCCCAGCCCTAACAACCATGGTATGCCAATCCCGTCAGATTCAGATAGTTTCTCTTATGTTTCAGTTGAAGCTACACTCTACCCATTCTAAAGTGCATACTTCTAGAATTTCTAGATGACTGTTTTAGACAGCGATCCCAGTCTCACCCTATGAATCCTTAAGTCTCAGCTTCATGTCATGAACTAGCTATGCATGTTAACTAATGTCCTCCGATATGCTCAACTCGAACTCAGTCTTTAGAAGTTTCTTTACTAGCTCAGCAGGTCAGGTTACCTCATGTATATGCTCAGTTCTAGATGCCATTAATGATTTGTGCTTATGAGTCCCTTACTTTTAGTCAAACCGGACACCATGATTTCTAGATCAGTATCAGGAAGTAGGTGGAGAACGATATCTCAATCCTTATCAGCTCAGTCACTCCGTCAGTTTTCAACGTCGGATGTTAAGTAATTGGGATAGCAATTCCTTTCACTAGCTTTTCAGTATGTTTACACACATTTGAAGATGAATGTTCCCAAGGGGTACATATTTTAACACCCTAGAAGTCTCTAAGACTAGACCCAAAACTAGTGAGTTGAGATATTTTAATGCCCTGACTTTTGGGCTAAGTTTGGAACCGTTCTAGGTGTATGGATAGGTCTAAGCCCAATGAATCCTATGGATACTAGTTTTTAATATCAATCCTCAAGTGTTAGAAGTGCAATGGATACAAATTAAGGTCATAAGGAACTTCTAGCACAAAGTTGAGTTGAGAGCCTTCTTACCGATTGAGTTTTTGTACAAGTTTTAGCAAGAGCCAAATTCTAATGACTATAGATACCATTTTACAAAGTGCTTTTGGGTGATTAAATATATCACATTTCATCCATTTGAGTCTTCTTTTCAATGCATCTGACCTTGCATCAATAGGAGTTTGGAGTAAATAGTTATGAGCAATTTAGTGAAACTGCACCAGTATCATAGAATGATTCGTTAGGTGACTCGTTAAGTCTCCTAACTACTCGTTAAGTGAACCGTTAAGTGGCCAAAATTGCTGGAAAACTTCAATTTCAGAGGGGACTTCATGACTGGTCAAGTGACCCATTAAGCCACCTCACGACACGTTAACTGGAAAAATTTCATGGAAATCCCAGTAGATTTCACAAATTGGACTCACGACTCATCCAGTACCTCATGAGTCATGATGTCCCTCGTAAGGACTGGCAGGGTCCTTTTTCCTATGAAATTTGAAGGGTTTTTTGTAAAATCCTAAGCTTCAACTTTACTTGTTTTGAGAACAAATTATGTGTGTTTGCATGTGTTTATGTTATATATTTGTGAAAATAGCTAATACACATGATTAGATCCTTTGAGGGCTAAATATAATGGATTTGGACATATTTGAGGCTTTTGGAATTAATGTGAAGAAGTTGGAGTGAATGATACAAAGATCAAAGCTTGAAGCAATCACTGGACACACCACGCAACCTGCCGTGTGACACAGCACCATGTTGGCGCATTGCCATGTGCGACGAGGTAGAAGGATGGCACAAGGCCAGGCACAAGGTGCCATTCTTTCTGCGCGACGGCATGGGCAACGCAGCACAGCTTCAGTACATTGGCATAGGCGACGGGGCAAGTAGGTTCAAACGACTGCCAATAAAGTTATCCTAGTTCAACCAGGAAAAGGAGATACAAGTCCAAATCAAATTTGTCAAGGAACAAGAAATGCATAAATCTACTACTGTAAATACCCTTTATTCTTATGTAATAGGATAATTATTTTTTGAGAGGTCAAGACATAAGTTTTAGAGACACGATTTAAGAAAACAAGTCTTGGAATTATAAATTCTAGTTCATGACATACTTTGAGACGATTGATAAATTATTCTTCCCTATTTCTGCAATAATCAAGTGAGCTTCTTCCAATCACCGTTATACGTATTAATTTATGCTTTTGTCTATGAATGCCATTAATTTACTTATAATTATGAGAAGCTAAAACCTCCACAACTAGGGTTGTGGGAACCATAGTGAATTAACAAATTAAGGTTTGCACAAAGAGGTTCTAAACCAATACTAAGCTTGTATTGTATTCTCTTCATGCTTAAACATTTCTTAATGGTGCACAACGTTAGGACTTGACTAAATTCTTTACATGCTTGAGCCTAGAGAGGTAGAGATTATAAAAAGAGAATTACAACAAAGACTTGATTTTTATGAACATTATATTAATTTGAGTTGTGGTCGCAGGATATTTAAATTTGGAACAAATTGATAACAGTTAAATTTAAATTGCTCATTAGACCTAATCCGATGATTGAGTATAGTTATCCAAAAGGGACGAACCAGTCGTTTGGATGAACCTCAGTTATCAGTTCTACAAGAAAAGTATTAGGATAGAACACAAGTGTAAAACTCTATGTAGTTATGAATCCATGGGGAACACTTACCCTAGTTAATTGCATTAATTTGGAATCAACATTCAATTTTTCAACATTGTTACTTGTTACTTTTATAATTCCCCCCCCCCCCTTTAGGAGATAATTGACTTAAAAACTTAGATGCTAGCATTCTTCTATTTTCTTCCATATTCTCTGTGAGATCGACCCCAACCTCTTAGTTAGATTCTTTATTGACAACGTCCGCTTCATACTTCAGTAGGAGATGTGAGTTTGAGAGTTATCGAAAAGTGGAGCCGTTGTCGGGGAATACAACTTAGGATTAGAGTAATTGCTCGTGTTTAACTTTGTCTTTATTTCCTATTTTATGTTTTTGTTTTATTTTTCTAGCATGTCACAGGTTAGCATGGTAAAAAAAGCAGCCATAATATGACCACGATCCCAATAGGTATCTTGATGAAGTCCGAGTAATCAAGATACCTATGTTGTGTCGCGGTGTTAAATTAGGCACTACTTGGGAGGCAACCCAAGATTATTTTTTTGTTTTTTTATATGTATTTTTTCAAGTGTGCAGGAGTTAAGTCATAATTTACAACAATTTTGGAGCATGAAATGCATAGACTGGGGAAGCTGCTCTTGCCCCCACAAACGATGAGGAGTAGAGGCCCAAGGAATTCTTCTTTAACTCATAGACTTTATGCTTTATTGTTTTAGCACTGGGATAGTGTTACTAATTAAGTGTGAGGTGGGAGAAGTGAAATTCATATTACCATGCATGCCTTAATTGATAAATTTGCACATGGTAGGCCCAGTTGTTTTGGGATTTATGATTATCATGCATGCTTGTTGGTTTGTAGTATTTTTTTAGTTTTATTTTATTTTGGGTTCCTCCGGTTTTTATTTTTGGCACTTTTCTGGTGGATAGTCCCTTAGAACAGATTAGAGAGTCTAGATTTTTATTTTTATCTTTTATTCTTTTAGTCATTGAGTCATGACTTTGCCCAATAATGGATGGATGAAGACCATCTTAAGGGTAAATTAGTCATTAGGAAGAACAAGAACTTGGATCCTATGAGTGCTAGGTGTTTCACTTTAGATATCATTGAGACTTTATTAAATTCACTCAAAAATGTATGAAAAAGGTAGAGACACTTAGTCTTTTGGAACTTGACTCTTGTGCTTGAAAAAAAATGGGCTTAATTATGTTATGCATGCAATATGAATATATGTGTTTATATGATCTTGATTTCCATTGTTAAACCATTTTGTGCTAATGAGTGACGAATTTTTGATATACTCCATGCTTGTAAATTGATGTCTTGTGTGTGCAAAGTGAAATAAGAATGATGGATTTAGGAAGTGATATATGCATTTCTTTAGTAGCCTTATGTTTATCCTATTTTACCTATCTTGATTGTAATAATCCTAGTTAGTCATGTTGAGCCTTAGCCTATTCTTTTGCTATCCATATTACAAGCTTAAACCCTTTTTGTTCTAGTGACTTGTATTTGATCCAGATGACCCCTAGAGCACTTTAATGAAAAATTTTGTATGGAAGGATCTTAAGTGGAAAAGTGAAGGGAAAAGCTAAAAAGCGTGGAAATTAGAAGAAGAGAAAAGGGTGAAATTTTGCTAAACAAGGAGGGTGATGCTAGTGGGAAAACAAAAAGAAGAAAGAGCTTTCAAAAAAATGATGAAAAAATGTGTGAATGAGCTCAATCTTGAGAAAAACAATCCCCACTAATCACCTAAGTTGAAAATTTGAAAAACAAAAAGAGGTATAAGGAGATAATTTGAAAATTGAAGAAAGTGCTAAAAAATCAGAGTGTTGTGAAGTATTTAAGTACATAGGGAGATTAGTCTCTATCTTGGCCAAATAGTTCCTACCCGTCCCTTAGCCTACATTACAACTAAATTTAAGTCCTAATTGATCCTAGATTCAAAATTCTATATTAATGGAGTATTACACTAAGGGAAAGCCTATGGGTCGTCTTTCACATATATGTTGAGTTCTTTGGGAGATTGAGCGTAAATTATTTTATTTATGCCCAAGTTTATATTGACTTATATCTTGTGTGATAAAAGGGCATCTCTCCAAATTGTGAGGGGCACAATGGTAAGAATTTGGTAAACCTTGATTGCTAAATTTCATATGATTCATGTTGGCCCAAAATACGTCTTGATGAGCTAGTTTTCAAAAGCTAAGTGATTTCGAACATTGACATTTTAATGTTGATCTTATATGTATGCGAGTGAATCGTTTGAGCTTCATTGATTTTTCACATGATACTAAGTGCAAGTAGACCTATTCGTAGGATGAATTTTGTGGTTAAATGTGAGAAGAGAATTAGTACATTGTTCGAGGATGAACAATAGTTTAAGTGTAGGGTGTTGATGAAGGGCTCTTATGCACTTCTTACTGATATTTTTCCCATACTACACTATATTTTGAGAATAAATTATGTGTGTTTGCATGTGTTTATGTTATATATTTGTGAAAATGGCTAACACATGATTACATGCTTTTAGGGCTAAAAATAATGGATTTGAATGTATTTGAGGGTTTTGGAATGAATGTGAATAAGATAGAGTGAATGATGCAAAGATCAAAGCTTGAAGCAATCACTGGCCACACCACGCAACCTGTCGCGCGACACAGCACCATGTTGTTGCATTGCCATGCGCGACGTGGCAGCAGGATTAGCGCAAGGCAACGCGCGAAGTGCCATTCTTTCTGCGCGATGGCATGGTGACGCAGCACAGCTTCAGTGAGCATAGGCGACGCGACAAGCAGATTCAAACGGCTGCCAACAAAGTTATCCTAGTTCAACCAGGAAAGGAGCTACAAGTCCAAATAAAATTCGTCAAGGAACAAGAAAAGCAAAAATCTACTACTATAAATACCCTTTATTCTTATGTAATAGGAGAACAATTTTTTTGAGACGTCAAGACATAAGTTTTAGAGACACAATTTAAGAAAACAAGTCTTGAAATTATAAATTTTAGTTCACGACATACTTTAAGAAGATTGATGAATTGTTCTTTCTTATTTTTGCAATAATCAAGTGAGTTTCTTCCAATCATCATTGTAAGTATTAATTTATGCTTTTGTCTATGAATGCTATTAATTTACATATAACTATGAGAGGCTAAAACCTACACAATTAGGATTGTGGGAACCATGGTGAATTAAAAAACTAGAGTTTGCATGAAGTGATTCTAAACTAATACTAAATGCTTGTATTGTATTCTCTTCATGCTTAAACGTTTCTTAACGGTGCGCTACGTTAGGACTTGCCTGAATTCTTTACTTTCTTGAGCCTAGAGAGGTAGAGATTATGAAAAGAGAATTACAACAAAGCCTTGATTTTTATGATCATTGTATTAACTTAAGTTGTGGTCACAGTATAGTGAAATTTGGAACAAATGGATAACAGTTAAATTGGAATCGCTCATGAGACCTGACCCGGTGATTGAGTATAGTTATCCAAAAGGGACGAGCCAGTCGTTTGGATGAACTTTAGTTAACAGTTCTACAAGTAAAGTATTGGGATAGATCACAAGTGTAAAACCCGAAGTTGTTATGAATCCATGGGGAACACATACCATGGTTAATTGCATTGATAAGGAATCAACATTAAATTTTTCAACATTGTTACTTGTTACTTTTATAATTCCCCCCCCCCCCTTTAGGAGATAATTGACTTAAAAGCTTAGATACTAGTGTTCTTCTATTTCCTTCCATATTCCTCTTGGGGTCGACCCCAACCTCATAGTTGGGTTCTTTATTGACAACGTCCACTTCATACTTCAGTACGAGGTGTGAGTTTGAGCGTTATCGAGTACCATATGGGACGTTTTTAAGTGTTCCTCATAGCCTAAACCCTCATTCCATCAAAAGACACTCTCAACCTCTTCTTGCTCCCCTCTCTCGGAACTCAAGGATCACCTAGGGCTTCTTCAAGGGCTTCAAGGTTCAAGTTCAAGTGGGGAATTCCTGCTAATCAAGTATGTGGGTTTTCAACAAGGACTTCCTTTCATCCTTGTGCCCCAAAATTTTATACTAAAATCCAAATCCCTTGATTCTCGAAAAGCATGCTTTAGGGTTTCAATTTATGCATGAATTCTCGTATGCTCTCCGGGAATTCTAAGACCTGTCATGGTTCATAGTCGTGTATGCTTATGAGGTTACTTATACCTTCTCGAATTATGTACATGATATGTGAAAAGCATGATTTTAGAATTTTCACCATGATTTAGCATAAACTTCAAAATGGGGTTCATTAAATATTCACATGCTCTTACCATGAACTCATTGTATATGTTTAAAGCATGAGTCGGTCATATGGGTTCCATAAATCTAGAATATATGATTAAACATATATGTTGAGATACGATTAGAACTTATGGGATTGAGTGAATATGAAATACGTATATGCCTTCACTATGATTTTAGCTATGTGTTAAAGTATGATTTGGATCTATGGATCATACATGAATCTAGGGTATACGCCATATGCTATGAACACGGGATTTAAATTTTTAGGATATGTTTAAAGTATGATCTAATCCTATAGATGTCTCATGAATGTAGAATGTATGATTTAAACGATGATTCGGGACTATGATGATATGAATTGTGAAGATAAAGCATAAGAATGATCCTTTAGACTTTTGGGCTTGTTGTTAGTAGAAAGTAGCCTTAATAAACTCTAAATGAATTCAGTATGATGTAATTAGTTGAATGCTTATGTCTCTGATTAGTTGAAGTAACATAGACAAGACGAATGACGTCAGAGTAGTGACCTCCATGTTCTAGTATAATCGGGACTCTCCATAGCTGAGAATGTTTCCCTTAGTCAGTCAGGGGCTCTCATTAGCTGAGAATGTTTCCCTTAGTCAATCAAGGACTCTACATAGCCGAGAATGTTTCCCTTGGTCAGTCAGGGACTCTCCATACTTGAGAATATTTCTCTTAGTCAGTCAGGGACTCTCCATAGCAGAGAATGTTTCCCTTAGTAAGTCAGGGACTCTCCATAGTCGAGACAGTTTTCCTTAGACAATCAAGTACTCTCCATAGCAGAGAATGTTTCCCTTAAGGGACTCTCCATGGCCGAGAAAATTTCCCTTAGTTAGTCAGGGACTCTCCATAGAAGAGAATGTTTCCCTTAGTCCGTCAGGGACTCCCCATAGTAGAGAATGTCTCCTTTAGTCTAAAATATTAGTTCAGCTCAGCTCCATATAATTTCATATTTCAGTTAAAATTAGTTTAGCAGGATTCAGACTAAATTATCAGCAGATAGTTAGTACAGTTTATAATATTAGCTATAGCATCAGTTCTCAGTATATGTACAACACATGACCCTTATGCATCAGTTTGATTATACTTTAGTAAATGTTTTCAAACAAAAGCTTAATGTCAATATATATGTATCTCATACAAAGTTGTTCTATTCCAGCTCAGTTCTATGTCGATGTATTCAGTTTACTTCCTTCTTGTATACTTGCATGTTTAGTTTACTTATGCTTCCCGCATACTCAGTACATTCCATGTACTGACAGCATACTTTATGTGCTATATCATTTCATGATATAGATTTAGGTTTCCAGACTAAGCCACATGGTTAGATAAGGTCCGTTCCTACCTCAGCTGCTTGTGGGGAGTCCTCATCTCCCAAGGACGCGATCTATGTTTTCTATTTCATTATGTTTCAGTTTTCAAACTTTTGGGTTAGCTGGGGCTTGTCCCAGCAACTCATTAATGTAGTAGAGTCTTTCAAACTTATATAGACAGATTTAGCTTTTTATCAGAGTTTTGTTACATTTGTTCTTATGGATTTTAAATAGACTCTTTCAGTTAGCTTCCGCTAAGTTATGATTCTGTTAGTTGTAGTCTTGCTAATGTTATGCGATGATCATGCCATGGGTCAACTTGGAGCCTCTCGGAGTTTATTGTCCCATGTATTGATCCGAGCCTATGTTCGGGACGTGACACCTTCTGAGGATTAAAAGGTACATCACCGTCCGCCATGACATCCCTCCTGATGTACTTTAGCCCGCTTGCACAGTATAGTAATTAGAGAGGTAAAACGTAAGGTAGTATTAGATTTGGAGGCAAAGTACCTCCACTCCTCCAGGATCTACGCCCCACATTCACCTGCACCTTCCTCAGTATGCAAGCCACCACCAATGCACGGATATAAGTCATGTTAGTGACATTGGTGGATGGTGGATCCTTCGGGACACCAGATTTAGCCACCTCCTAGACTCCACCGTGAAGTGAGTGCCCTGAATACCAGTCCGGGTGATGCCTAATTCATCGAGGCCCTCTACTCCTCCACCACTAGGGTGTCCACTAGCCACTGCCCATTTCCCTCCACATCCTGGGCTTTTAACTCATCTTTTAGAGGGTTTTGGCAGACCCAAAGCTTCGTTAATAGCCTCTGGGGTCAATAGAATCTTCCTTCCCCTAATGTAGGTCATTGGCTCTCTATGGTTCTAGACCACCACGGGGAGGTTGGCATAGAACTCCTGCACTCAAGCCTCATTTACCTCGCAGGGCTCCATGAATAGAGCACCCCACCTCATCTCCTAAAGCTAGGTGGTAGAATTCCAGCACTTGTTCCTCAATGTACTACATAATAAACCCCCTTTCATGGATCAACTCCTTCACAACCTGCTCATTATGCCTGAATTGGCACTGGTCTTTCACGAATTAGATGTAGTCATCGGTGTGGAGGCTGCCACTGGAAGTGGACATATTGCTGAACTTGTAATTATTAAGAAGCATTAGGAAGTAATTGGGGATATAAGAGACGGGGAGGTCAAGAAAAAAACACAGGAATTGGGAAGGAGTCCACAATCTAAGAGGACCGCTGCAGCGGACACTCAGCTACTACAGCGAGCACGCAATAGAGGAATAGACAATGTTGATGATTCTGCTGTAGCGATCAAAATTCAGCTACAACGGACATCATCATCCCTAGCATACCTTCGACCCCTAACAATGGAGGTTGAAATTCCCACCTCCATTTTCATCCCAATAAACTACAGATCGGGCAAGGTGCATACTAACCCGTACCCTATTAACAATTTTACACCCAAATAATGGTCAGATTCGAGATCAAAAGGCTCAAGGTAGTAAAAACCATCACTCTACCCAAAACCCACCATTTCTAGCATGAAAAACCCCATGAAAATAGCCTGTAGTACTAAGAGAACAATCCAAAGAACTTAAGAACATAAAGACTAGCAGCATGATTTGTAAATTCACCCATATTGACAAAAAGGAGATTCAGTACTTCCCACCCCAAAAAATGACCCCAATTCAAGCACCTAGATATGGAGTTAATAGCCACAAAGTAGGAACAATACTACAAGGAGAGAGAATGAAGATTACCTGAGCAAAGTCGAAAATATTGCCGGAAGTTGGAGAGGATTTGCACAAAAAAATCAAAGTGAAATTTTGAGTAATGAACTCAAAACCCTCGATTTTGGCCTTAAACTAACTTTATTTTCCATTATAGCTGATCGATTTCCACTGTGGAGGAATTGTTGTGGTGGAAAAATAGATCGCTATAGTGGATCAGCCAAAAAAGAATGTTTCAAATTCCAGCGAGGGCCCCCTCACAATGATGCACCAGATAAAGGGAATTCTACGAAAATCGAGAACATCCAGGGTGGATGGGACATGAGTAAAAATTGCAAGACTCAAAGGAGAAATTTGGAACACTCGGGGCCTATTAGGACAAGTCACCACAAACCAGAAAATATTGGCAGTAGAGCGATGGGGATTCTTTTGGGCAATAATATTAGGAAAATGGGATGAAGAGAGGTTCAACATGCAATTTACCATGTTTTATTATAGGTAAGAATAATCCAAAAAAAATATCGGCTTCAGCTCGAGAGCTCAAGGTGACTTCTTCTGACTCGACTTTTCAAGACAGAAATAAATATAGCAAAATGGGTGTCGTGAGATTCATTTTCCCATAAGGTATTACATCCTAGAATAGAGATGGATTACTCACAAGCATTATAGAAGGGTGAGTTCATAATTTTATGCTTGGGTTTTGGTTGAGACAAATGGAGATATCATGATTCTTGAGGTATTTATGTGGTAAATATTAGATGAATTTAAGGGTAATAAGAAATAATAAGGTCCTGTAAAGATCAGTCCAAGGACCGAGAAACAAATATTAGTGAGACCATTGTGCCGGTTGAATGTAATAGAATGATGACCAGTGTCAAGGTTAACATGGGTAACAAAAAAACCCTCTTCCATATCATGAGGCTGTTCAGGGATGAACAGATCTTTAATTGGTATCTGATGTAATGGCCTGTATAATTATTAAAGCACCCCCGATGACTTATTCATGGGTAAAATTTAAAATTTTTATAAGTCGGGATCAAGTTCCCAGATTTAAAGAACTATGCGATAGACAATTTTAATTAGGATAAGTTAAAATTAGGTGGGCCATGACAGAGGGTCACCATGGCAGACAGATGTCCGCTATAACAAAACCACTGCAGCAGGTGACACGGACCAGAATTTTGCAACCCTATCCCGATTAGGATTTAAAAACCTATTTCCATAAGGGGTGCTAAATAAATATTTTCCAAAATAGAAATTAGGATTTCTAAAATAGAAGAAAGAAACAAGGAGGCTAGAGAAGGCAAGACTTCACCCTCCGTCCTGACAATTTTCCATAAGAACTCAAAATTTGAGGCAAGCACACAGCAGGGAATTTCTTGACAATTGCTTGGTGCCCAGATAAGCTATGGCTTACTCACTTTCATGTTAGACTTTGATTAGGAAAATATATATGTGCGCATACTTGATGTGCCATTGATGAGTACGGAGAAATTTTGAGTTCATTACCATTGCATACAATATAATCAGTAAGTGTCTATGAGACAGAGGGAATCAGAAGAAAATATGGAAGAGGTGATGAAATCCCCATGATATAAAATTTTGTAGGTATTAAGATACTTGAACCTAGATCATTGGATTCTGTCATCATTGAGGGCTATCTCTATGGGACGCTCGAATAAGGGACCAGGATATGGTCATGGGCATGGAAAATCAGGTAGCGCCTATGTTTGGATAATTTAAGGGACTAGTAAGTTCACTTTGTCATGTTCGTGTGCTATGATTGTTTGATTCCTGCCAATTTGATTGTCCTTGCTTGAGGTAGAAAGGTGAAATGATTACAGGCAGTGATTAATAGAGTATATGCATAATGGGTGAGATGATTGCGAAGAGCAATTGGAGGGGAATCTAGGTGGACAACTAGATCAGAGTACTACTTGGACAGTACCACTGTAGTGACATTGGAACATTGCAGTGAGATAGTGGCAGCGATAGTGATGCCCCTGTAACGAAGCCCAATCTCACGAGCGGGCCAGTTTGCCCCCGGTTGCTTAACTTTTGGGTATAAATGATGTAATAACTAACTGATTCAGAAATGGACCTAGGTCATGATTATGTTATAACTTGTAATGTATAATCCCTAATTCTTGTTGAATATGTGATTTTGTTGATAAATTGAACTGCGATATACTGTTCAAGAAATGAGGGGTGGAATTTGTGATGAACGAGTGAGTAAATAAAGTGGAATGTGAAATGGAAAAAAGAATCATCTACATGTTGAGAGTGAAAGGCTCATGGCCGAGACGAGAATCCAGCCGAGCAGAATGAGTGAGTACATGAACAGGGATGACTAAATGTTCATATGGCTGGGTGTACAGATATGAGTACACACACATGTATGATGAAGGTTTCATATGGCTGTGTGTACAATATATGAAATTCTAGAGTCCCCTGCAAGTCATGACTAGAAGGGCAAACATAAGACCCTCTGGCATGTATGTACAGTGATATGATAGAGGCGTGTGCCTGGCATATCACTGATGGTATAGTTGTGAGACATATATTGTGTAGGTAAGGAATGATATTCATACAACTGCAGTGACAATGATATATAGGTTTACAAGGGTAATACAAGATATACCAAGATGATTTAGGTATAGTGTGAGATACACAGTTGGGATCTAAATGTAATGACACGGCATAGGTAAGGTACTACATGACATGATTATGGTGTAGAGATGTGGTGTGGAATTCGGGAAGGACAGGTATGTACAAATAGCTTAATTGTGCAGGACATAACTCCAATCATATGGTTTAATGCTTTTCTTGTATGTGTTGAGCTATTTAACCTGTACTGTGATTGAATTCTTAATCAATGTGGTCTTAGTGGGTCATAGCAGGTAACATAATTGAGTTATCAATGGTAGGGAATTACTAGGAGATCATTTGTAACACCCCAAAAGTCCCTAAGATCAAACCCAAGGGTTGAATTAAAGAAAACAGAAAAATCTAGACTAGGTCATGAAATGAGTCATTGAGTTTCTCCTTTATGACCCGATGGGTCATTAAGTGACCAATTGTGTGTGCATGAGTTGGTAAAATATTGGACTTTCAAGAGACATAATGAATTGAGGGACGAGTCGTGGTGCCACTTCACAACTCGTCAAGGGAGTCATTGTCTGGGAAGGATGGAAGTATGGAAATTTTCAGTTGTGACAAGAAGTGGTGGTAACAAGTCATTGGGTGTCTTGCTGCTCAAAAACAGGGAAAGTTTCCAGTAATAACAAGGGAAGACCACGAGTCATCTAGTAACCTAACAACTCATTAGGTCACTTGTGGTTACTGGCAGTAAGGTTTTTCCCGTAGAATCATTAAGGGCATTTTTTTTAATTTCTAAGCTCCTAACTCCTAAAATACATCATTTTAAACATAGGAAAGAGTGATTTAAGGGGAATATTCACCCTAGAACTCTCATTCTACTCCTAACACTCTAATTTGAAGATCAAAACCTCTTAAGGCTCACAAGAACAAGCTAGGGTTCTTCACTTTCATCTTCTCAAATTCTCTTTGGGACTCAAGCTAAGGCAAGGAATCAGTGAACCAAGGTATTTGGGGATTGTCAATAGGGGGTTGTTCCACCTCATGCCCCTTCTTCTATCAAAATCATGATCTTTAATTCCTCATGTCCTAGGTTCGAAATTCTAGGGCTAGGTTGGGTGTCGTTGAATTCCTCTATGATTCATCTATGAGATTAGCTATCTTGCTCAAAATAATGATTCTAATTTTAGGGTTTTATATTTCTATCAAGACTTCCATGAAATTTCGATTCCAAAATTACAAGTATGATTATGAACTTCTAGGGTTAAATTCCTTTTAAATGAAATCCCATGATTTTCTTATGATATCAATTCACAAGTTTTAAGTTATGTTTTATGATCATGATGCATGATTTTCACAAGGACCCTACATGAATTTATGGATTTCAAGTATGCATAGTTTTTACAGTTATCAAGCTTATGTTCACAGCCGACTCTCAGGCCTCTTTCATGGCTAGTTCACCTATTTCAAGAAGTTCATGTATCTTATGATTTTTACTAGCTCATGTATTTCAATTATGTTTCATGATTACAATATGATCCATATGCATGTTTTAGGAGTAGTATCTAGCACTGAGTAGGTCAAGGGTTTTGGGAACTCAAACCTTAGAACTATGTGCCAACATAGAAATATATTCATGTTTAATCCTATGAGGTCTCATTAGAGATATCACGCCATGTTATCATTCTTTTCCTTGGCAAGCTTGAGGCGGCTCTACCTATTTGAGTGTGATAGTTGGGGCATTAAGTCAGCTCTATCATGATGGTGTCGGTTATGATGAATCCTCCCATTGTTCCTTACGATTTATGCATGTTTATGATTATGATAATTAGGCTCATGTTATGTTATACAATGTTTTTCTTATGAACATATTTATGATTAGTTTAGTGATGAGTTGGTAATTTAACAACTCATTAGCCTTTTAAGTATGAGCTTTTGCTTTGTTTTTAACTCATCTAGAAAGGTTTTATGCCTTTTTCCTTTGATTTTGTAGGTGTTAAGCTCAAAAGAAAACAAAGATATTGAACAAAAAACAGGTGCTGGGAAAGGGACACCTGCGTTCGGAGGTCTGACACCAGTGAAACATTAGTGAGACACCGAAGTAAACTGCCCTTAGATTGGACGAAAAAAGCGAAAAGCAGTCGGGAACATGTAGAGCATAGAAGCATACATAAAAGCCAAACTAGACTATCTTCCATGACCAGTGAAGCACCCGCGTCTCGCGAATGGGCACCTGTAAAATGCAAGTGTCACATAAGTGACACTATACTGTGAAGGGAAAAGCTGTCTAGATCTGACACAAGAATGATTTTGAAGCTTATGAGGGAAAAATGGGAATCTATGCAACATGAGAAAAAGTAGACTTTTCCTATTTTGTACACACTTTTATTTTTATAGAGGAGTACTTTTCGATTAGCTAATTTTGTAGAGAGAGAATTATAGAGAGAAGTAAGAGATAGTCTGCTTCTCCTTCTTCTTCTTTAATACTTTTAGGGTAAGAAATTATCCATTGAAGTATACATTGAAGCTCAAATTTATATTCAATTATGAATGTGATTGAATCTCTTATTGCTTTAACTCTTTTACTTATATTCATGAGTAGTTAATTTTATTGCTAGGGGTGTGCGCTTGATGTGAGTTAATATTTGATTGGGAGTTGCTAATTTAGTCTTAGAATTAGTTAGTATGCATGAATCTAATGCTTTCTCTGAGTTTCAATGCAAATATTTATGGTTTCAAACGTAGATTGCATTTACTTATCTTGCTCTTGCTTGAAAAAGGGATGTAAGATATGGGTGAGAAAGCATTAGTGGGGATTTCAGTTTTGCAAATATGGGTTAGGCTAAAAATAGCCAAAATCGATTTTCATAGCTCTATTTAAGGATTAAGGCTAGAAATAGCTTACTTCTTCCCCAAGACAAATTGGGTAATGTGTTAATTTTGCTTGAGGTTTGAAAGAACTGTAGTAGAATATGCCCAAGTGGTCGAAAGACATTGGGTATAGATTTTTCCATGGCAATTCATGTTAGTAGTTGATTCTTGAGACTTGTTGATTAACCCCAGTCCTATTGATGCCCCATCATTAGCACATCTCTAGTATTTGCTCTAATTGTTGCTTCAACTTGCGTTGCTTAATTTTGATATTGAGTAGAGTTATATAGTGTTTTTAGTTTTCCACCAACATTTATTCTATGTATTGTGATACAATGATAATAACTAGTTTAAGTTGACATACAACTTTAGTAGCGATCTATCCCTATTCCTTGTGGATTCAACCCCGACTCACAAAGTTGGGTAAATTATTTTGCTAAAGACCGTGTACAATCTCTCCTAGAAAGAAGTGAATTTGGATGTGATCAATTTTGGTGTCGTTGCCGAGGAATAGGCATTGATAGCCTAGAGTTGTCAATTTGAACTATTTAAGCATCTTGTGCAAATATACTTGGATCTAATGAACCAACCAATACGTTGTACTTGAAAAATAGAATTTGAATGTGTAAATTATCGATATTTCTATGAAACCATCTTAATGGGCAGGTTATACACAATATCTTAATGTTATCAAGTTTTACGGAAATAAGAATATATTTAAGCTTATGCTTATGTTCAAGTTACACGCTAAGGCAACAAGAATTGTCTTTAGAATGTTGCCGTAAGTTTACTAGAACACTTGTGCTATCTGAACCTCCTGAGAGTCACCAAGGTATTAAATTAAATAAGTGGTCTAAATATTTTATGTGGTAAAATATTATAATGAATATTATGCAACGACCTTGTATGAATCAATTGGAGTTGAACGTCTGTAAATAGTAACTTAAGTTAATGAGAAGCTCTCTGCAATACCCCTAAACGATTATGTTAAGTTATCCATTCTAAGTGTTGAAATTGTCTTCCATGTCTAAAAAGGGTAATCCTAGGATCTTCTAAGTCGCTTATAATGATGTAAGCTTTCTTAAGCTCCTCAGATAATTTGCAAAGTTATGAAAGTCAATCCAACGTCGTCTGAATTACGGCTACATATCTTTATTTTCCAATAAGGCATCACTTAGAGAGTTGCTCACAAGTTTCCAAGTTACAAAGCTCCAAGTCTCATATCTGTATATTATGTCTTCACGTCACCAATTTGTGTTGAAACATGAAAGCTAATCTAAGAAGTTTTCAAGAAATAATATTACGAGAATCATGCTAGTGTCTCGGCCAAGTATTTGATGTTGCCTACATGTCTAATAACTCAAGTCTTTATAAGTATTTCCAGTAAGAAGTCTTAATGTATACGGTTTTCGTTTCATAGCATACAGTTGAATTCTTTTAGTTATACTCATGATATACGTCTATATGCTTAGTTCTCGTTGAGTTATCATTTGAATTTCCTAAATTCAGAGGAGAGATTCTCCCACGTACCAATGTTCCTAACGTATAAGTAAGTATAAGCACAATATATGATAATGCTCAGCTAAACATAGAACTTCTAATCCCAGGAAGTCTCTTGGAGGTCACTCAGTTAACTAAATACGAGTTTATACATTACACATAACTCTTATACATTGTATGTCTTTAGTTCACCTCTCAGCTCTATGTATACGTTAAGAATTATGAAAATTACTCCAAGTTCCAAGTAATAAGTTCCATGTTTTCCTGCAAATAACACAAATGAATTAAGAAATATATGTGATCATCGAAGTGATAAGTTTGATAACAGAATTTCAGTGTATAGTTATTGATACATGTAAAGGAACCACCATGTGGGCGGTGTGTGTGTGTGTGTATATATATATATATATATATATATATATATATGTGTGTGTGTGTGTGTGTGTGTGTATAGTTCCCATATTTTAAAGGATTGTATACAAATGAGAATATATGTGCTTCTACTCAAGCGATTCGTTAAATTGGTAAGATTATTTGTAGGACATTGCTTGTAAGCCTACTAAAGTTCTTACGTCGTCTAAACCTTCTGAAGGTCCATCGAGTCACTAAGTTGACAGGTATGTAAATAATTTGATAGCTTTACATGATATATGTGCATATTTGCAATTTTTCATGGTATATGTGCTCACTTGCATTATATGTTACGAAAGAGACCTATTAGGACAACAGATTTAGCATTTGTAATTTCAATGCTATATGTGTTAAATTGACTTAGTATAAGCTCTATCGGCTCCGTTCATGATTATGATTGAGGCATTTTTATTTTATCTCGGTATGGTACACCGGCTAGAGATATTTTTATTTTACCCCAATATGGTACACCTGCTGGAGATATTTTAATTTTACCCCAGTATGGTACACTGGCTGGAGATATTTTTATTTTACCCCGTTATGGTATACCGACTGAGATATTTTTATTTTACCTTGGTATGGTACATAGGTTGGAGGCATTTTTACCTGAATTTTTTGGTCAGCTAGCCGCCAGCATTACAGTTATAACTTTGTTTGTACACTACTTGGTTGCATTTGCACTTCAGTATTGAGTTATTGTCAGGTTTCAGTTTCTCGGATTCCAGGTTGTTACTATTCCTTATTTCTGGCTCAATTATTATTGCTATCTTATATGTTTGCAGTTTCCAGCCTTACATACCAGTACATTTCATTCGTACTGATGTACCTTCACCTGCGAACCTGTGTTCATGCCGCAGGTGCTAGCAGAGGCTGCGATTTTCAGTTGCAGTAGCAGTTCATGAGATCATTGGATGATTTGGTATGCTCCTTTCTTCTTGGAGCTAGGGCCTAGTTATTTCAGCTTGAGTTTTGAGTTATAGTCACGGGTAGGTCAGAACCCTATTCCGACCATCAGTTTAGTTTACTAATTAGAGGCTTTGTGGACATAGTATGTATAGTATTATTCAGTTTGTGGCCTTGTCAGTTTTCCGTTGCTTGGTTTAGCATAGTCATGGCCTTATCAACATTCCAGCTATTTATTTGTGGTCATTGAGACATTATGGGTCAATTTTGTACTCTAGTTGATTGTGACAGGTGGCCTGGATGTCCTAAGTGTTTCAGTTACAGACGTCATATAGCTAGCTTCCCGGTATGTCAGGTATCGGGAGCCAGTCGCGACCTCCCCCAGTTTTGAGGCATGACAAACTTGGTATCAGCACGAAGTTGTATCCCAGGGAATCCACAAGCCGTGTCTAGTAGAATCTTGTTTATGGGTATGTTGTGCACCATACTTATAATCAATAGGCTACAGGGCATTTAAGAGTTGTTTCACTTTGTTCACTAATAGATCGTGCTATAGAGCAAAGATGTAAGAGGTGTTTGAAATCTAAATCGTGCCTATAATTTAGAATTGACTTGAAGTAAGGTAGATTACTACGAGATTTATTGGAATTAATGCTGGAAGAGGGTCCCAGTCGCCCTCCTACTAATATGAGAGATAGATTAACGGCTCAAAGTGAGTTTTTTTATTCCCCGTGTTATAGGTCCTTTAGTTCTAGTCAGAGCTACCATGGGAAGGGTTTTGCCCCTCATGTTGTCCTAGTTCTGGTAGAGCCGGGAGGAGATAGAGTTGCTTATCCTCCAGCACCTTCAGGCATTTCAAAGTGACAAGATTTGGAGAAAGCATTTCAAATGATAACCCGAGTAGTGACATTTCAAAAATCAGGCTTTTAAATTATTGGCAGGATCCAGGGGAATCCTTTTGAGAGCTCTAGTGCCCGTGGGTTTGAGCCTAAATCCCCTAGCCTTTACGGATCAGTACTTGCCACGGGAACTTCAACGGGTTCGAGTTAGTAAGTTTTTGTACCTAACTCAGGGCAGCATGAGTATTCACGAATATAGTCTCAACTTTAACTCTTTGGCCCAATATGTTTCAGATAGGGTGCAAAATACGAGGGATAGAGTATATTGATTGTATTAGGTTTGGGACCCTATCTGGTCTGAGAGTGTTTTGGAATGTCTACCGAGAAAGAAATGACTACTGCTCGGATGCTAGTATTTTCTCACAAGACGAATGATCTGATTAACCGTCTCCAAAGTACTGACAAAGAAGTAGATCAGAGTAAGAAGATCAAGTCGACAAGACTATTTAAGGACCCTCGTAGTACTTGGAGACCCCAGCCAGCCAAAAGTTCAGTGTTTCCTTCAGTCTCTATGTTTTCCCTTGATTAAACTACAGTTTCTTTTAGCCCTCATTTCCAAGATAGGCAGTGACAGGCCGTGATGAAAGCAAAGGTAAAAGAGAAACTTTAGGTTTGGCACTGATTCTATATGTTAAGTGGTTAAGTTGTGACTTTTTTTTCTGTGATATTTCCTAAAGATATGAATGGAAAAATGGTATTGGAGTAAATCATAACTCCCGTGCTAGTGTATTAATTTTCTTAGGGTTAGAAAAGTTACCAATTTTATGGTACTAAAGCATGCCTATCTTACATCATACAAATAGATGGAGTTGAGTAAGTACGGTTTAATATGAAGCGGCAATAGAAAGAGGATGTGCTTATGAGAAATGGAATGTATGTTTCTGACACAAGGCAAGGAAAAGTTAAAGATAGTGTAGCTAAAGTTACGGCTGCAGAGGTATAACCCTCATTCAAGGACGAATGATTTTAAGGGGGGGAGGATGTTACACCTAGAAAATCTTTTTGATGATCATCTGATGGTTATATGTCGTATTAAGGGAATTATGGGTTGTATGTTGGCCGTAGGTGAGGAGGGAAATATATGAAATGGGAAAAGCATAGAGTATGTGAAGTTTGTACGTAATGATCAACTTTAAAAGGATATATCTCCAAATATATAATGATACAGAAGTCCTATAACCTATAAAATTAAAGGTATTTGAGTCTAGTTTATAGAGAAAAAACTGCTTGTCGATCGGAGTTCAGCGTAAAAAGTTATACTCTTTTGGAGACAGCACTACCGGCAAAAAAAGTACCTGGCATGCGGGCACCAAGACAGGCAGGCAGCAGGATAGCACGCACTTGGGAGGGCACGTTACATGGGCACTGCCCGGGCCTTTGCCAGCCCTCCTATATGAAGTAAATTTGAGCTAGAAAGATCATTTCTACTCCGCTTTACTTGATTTTTTTTTCAAAATTCAAAAATTCATAGCTCTATCCATTGGTAAAAATAAATCCCAGGTAAGAACTTGTATAGATAGGCCAAATGTCCGTATAGTCCAAGCTTGGAAAGAGGTTTCTTAGTAAGCTTCTAACAATGGAGTTGCCGCATTTTTGGCTGCCTAGATGTTGCGTTTTTGGGCAGTAGAGAAGTGAAGTTATACCTCCATCTTGGTTAGAGTTTAATACAAAAGGAGCTAAGTATTTCTACTTGTTTTATTTCCTCAAAATTCGCAAACTAAAGTGAGGAGATGAAGTAATGCTCGGTATGTGTTTGTGGGGGAGTTTCTGCTTGTTTTTGGGAAGGTGACAAAGCCATGTGCATCTCGCTACCCCGAACTTGTGGGAGTTAATTACCAAGAGGATTTAAGTGAAACTCTCTTTATATCCTTCAAGTATGCGGCACATAAAGTGTGTAAAATTGTTGAAAGTTGCTATAAATTGTGGATATTTTGTGGCGTGTTTCCGACTTGGATTATTGCTGGAATCTTGGCATAAGACATCCTCCTTCCATGAGTGGTAAGAAAGGAATTTGAAGGTGTCGGCGTTGCTAGCATGCGGAGGAAATTGGCTAAAAGAGATGCAACGGAGCAAGGTATGTAAAGGCGCATCTATGCTTGTTTTACCAAGAACGAAATCTTGTTGTAGAAAAGGGCAATGTCCCTCTATTTTTGGACTCCTATTGGGGGATATGTTATTCTTCCAATAGTTTTAAAAGTATTAGATAACAAGTTTGAAGAATTGAAAGTGTTGGAAGTAAAAGAAAGTAAAATAGAAGGCGAATTGTTTATGATTATTGTCGTAGTTGTAAATCGAGTCTGAAGTCCCCTTAGCGTAGGCACTATGATCTGGTCCTTTAGATTATGTCATATATGTAGTATCAGATGTGTTTAAAAAATCTGGTTGCAAAGTGAATTTGGTAAAACGGGCAAGACGACAATGCACGAACGAACTTAATTCTAGAAAACGGTTTTAAGCTATGTAAGAGTAAATGAGAACAACAAAATGGAAATGCCTTATGATAGTCATCCACCCTCATACACATTTTCTAAGGTATATAAGGACAATAGAAGATTCCTCGATTCTTCTCCCTTTACTAATCGTCTAATTAACGAGTATCCAAACCAATCAATACGTTGTACTTGAAAAATAGAACTTGAATGTGTAAATTATCGATATTTCCATGAAACCATCTTTATGGGGAGGTTGTACACAATATCTTAATGTTATCAGGTTATACAGAAATAACGATATATTTATGCTTATGCTTACGTTCAAGTTACATGCTAAGGCAACAAGAATTGTCTTTAGAATGTTGTCGTAAGTTTACTAGAACCCTTGTGCTATCTGAACCTCCTGAGAGTCGCCAAGGTATTAAGTTAAATAAGTGGTCTAAATATGTTATGTGGTAAAATGATATAATGAATATTATGCAACGACCTTGTATTAATCAATTAGCATTGAACGTCTATAAATAGTAACTTAAGTTAATGAGAAGCTTTCTGATATACCCCTAAACGATTACGTTAAGTTATCCATTCTAAGTGTTGAAATTGACTTCTATGTCTGAAAAGGGTAATCCTAGGATCTTCGGAGTTTCTTATAATGAAGTAAGCTTTCTTAAGATCCTCAAATAATTGCAAAGTTATGCAAGTCAAGCCAACATCATCTGAACTACGACTATATATCTTTATTTGCCTATAAGGCATCACTTAGAGAGTTGCTCACGAGTTCCTAATTTACAGAGCTCCCAGTCTCAGATCTGTATGTTATGTCTTCATGTCACCAATTTGTTTTGAAACGTGCTAGCTAATCTAAGAAGTTCTAAAGAAATAATATTACGAGAATCATACTAGTGTCTTGGTCAAGTATTTGATGTTGCCTACATGTCTAATAACTCAAGTCCTTATAAGTCTTTTCGGTAAGAAGTCTTAATGTATACGGTTTTCATGTCATAGCACACAGTTGAATTCTTTTATTTATACTCATGATATACATCTATATGTTTAGCTCTCGTTGAGTTATCATTTGAATTCCCTAAATTCAGAGGAGAGATTCTATAAAGTACCAATGTTCCTAATGTATAAATAAGTATAAGCATAAGCTATGATAATGATTAGTTAAACTTAGAACTTTTAATCCCAAGAATTCTCCTGGAGGTCTCTCAGTTAACTAAATACAAGTTTCTACGTTAATAAGTCTCATACATTGTATGTCTGTAGTTCACCTCTCATCTCTATGTATATGTTAAGTTTTATGAAAAATACTCCAAGCTCAAAGTTATAAGTTCCATGTTTTCCTGCAAACAAGACAAATGAATTAAGAAATATATGTGCTCATCGAAGTGATAAGTTTGATAACAAAATTTCGGTGTATAGTTATCGATATATGTAAAGAAACCACCCTACGGGCAGTATACATATACATATATATATATATATATATATATATATATATATATATATATATATGTAGTTTCCAGATGTTAAACGGTTCCAGATGAGAATCTATGTGCTTCTAATCGAGCAATACGTTAAATTGGTAAGATTATTTGTAGGACATTTCTTGTAAGCCTACTAAAGTTTTTACATCGTCTAAACCTCCAAAAGGTCCGTCGAGTCACTGAGTCGACATGTTTGTATATAATTTGATAGCTTTACGTGATATATGTGCATATTTGCTAATTTTGCATGGTATATATGCTCACTTGCATTATATATTATGAAAGAGACCTATTACGGCCATGGATTTAGCATTTCTCATTTCAATGCTATATGTGTTAGATTGACTCAGTATAAGCTCTATCAATTCCATTCATGATTATCATTGAGGTATTTTTATTTTAAGTCACACCCCGAACATGGACACAAATTGTAACACAAGATAAGGAGCCCTGAGAGACTCCAAGTCGACCCAAGGCATGAACATACATCTAACTCACTGTCAATAAATAGAATACGTAACATAATGACATAGCGGAAGCATAAACCTAACATAACATAACATGGTAAGCGGAACATACTACATGCATAACAGCTAAATACTAAACATAGTCTGAAAGCTTCTAACATATCCTATGGGTTGATGGGACAACACCCCCAACTAACCTGACAAGTCTAGAAAACTGAACATGCAAAGACAACTGATATCAACTAGTCCTCAGAGAATGAGGACTCACACTAAAGCTGAATGCTAAACTCCGAGATGAACTACTGACAGTGCTGGGTCTGAAGATCGGAGTCTGTGTCATGAAATAATACAGCATAGAGTATGCGGTCAGTATGTGGAATGTACCTTGTTTGCAAGGTAAGTAAAAATAGAAATTTAAAATAATATACAAAAGCTGATAAGAGATCATAACAGTGGGACAACATGCTCATAACGTAAATATCACAAGATAACATAAGGCTCAAGGTTTTCAAATCATTCATAATCCATTCATTACCATAGCCATAAGATAAACTTTATAAATCAATACTTGAGCCAAAATAACATGAACATAATAATGTATAAAACATGTGGAACAATGGGAAATTCTTATAACTGACATACCCCATATGAGCACACATGGAGCCCGACCTGTATACCTCTAGTCGAGAGGGTGTTCGTACCTTGCCAAGGGTAGAACCATGAAGGGCGTGATATCATACATTTTAACACCCCAAAAGTTCCCAAGATTTAAACCAGGAATTTGAAATGAGCTTAGCAGAAAAATCTACAAAAGTACCTCAGAATGACTCATCTAACGAGTGTTGGATGAGTCATGGGAAGTGCTTTGGAAAGTTGACTCTCCAAGAATATGACCACGAGTCGTGGTCAGGCCCCACGACTCGTTAGGTCAGTCGTGGGAAGGGGTGATTAAGAAATGGAAGGAAGGAGTTAGTGTATCTAACGGAAGGACCCAACGAATCGTTGTCAATCACCACGATTCGTGGGATGAGTTGTGGTCAGATAGATAAAAATTATTTGGAGTTGAGGCATTATACCTGACGAGTGGTGACCACGAGTTGTGATCACCAGGTAACGAATCGTTGAGTCTCTCGTTACAAGCCCCAAACGACTATTAAGCAGTGCACTTGACGGGTAATGCCACGAGTTGTGGCCCAAGGTAACGAGTCGTTAGGTCCCTTGTGGTGACAAACAGTGTGTTCCAGGCAGTGCACCTCATGAGTGTGACCATGAGTCATGGTCACTTACCACGAGTCATGGTCACTGACCACGACTGATTAGGTCACCCGTGAGGACTGACAATCTGTTTTCCCCACGAGCTTTAAAGGATTTTTCAGTAATTTCCTACACTCCTAAACTTTAAACTATGTCTTTTAAGCATATTTTCAGACTTATTAGAGGGGTTAAACATTTTCTTTCCTCATCCCCCACTCAGACCTTCAAAAAAACAAATCGTAAATTCTCTTAGGAACTCTCAGAGCAAGAGCTAGGGTAGTCTACTTCTCTTCAGATTCTCAAGGAAATTTTGTCGGATTTCTTTATCAAGTATGTGGGCATTTAACAAGGGAATAGTTCTACCCTTGTGTCCCCAAATTCCTCCGTATCTCTCTCTATCAGTGATAGCCCTGAAATTACTGAATGTTAAGAAATTGCTAGTCATACTTAATCTAAATCATGTGAAATATTATACCATGTTAATTATAGATATTTTATACCAATTTGTGACAAAAATGATGTTCAATCTTTTGAAGTGAAATTTAGCCCTATTCCTTGAACTAGAAAATCTTAAAATTAGCATTAGTGCTTGAATATCGAATTTTAGCTTGATTTTATCAGTGTTTTAGACTCCTATGTTATTAGTAGCATTGAAACTAAATTAGATTAGTTGGCTCAGTTTTAGTAAGAATGTTAAAATTCTTAGTGTCTGTTAGAAAATGTCAACTGATCAGTTTGACTACAGAATTTCCCGAGGTGTCATGGTTGAAGTCCATGACTTTCTCGGGTCATGTGGTCTCGGGTGAGGGTATTCAGGTTGATCCTCAAAAGATAGCAGCTATGAAATACTATCCCAGACCTACCTCCCCAAACGAAATCAAAAGTTTCTTCAGTTTGGCCGATTATTACCGATGCTTTGTGGAAGGCTTTTCTTCTATAGCATCTCCTCTGACTAGACTAACTCAGAAGAAGGTGAAATTTCAATTGTCAGATGTGTGCAAGAAGAGCTTCCAAGAATTAAAAACTCAACTCACCACCATTCTAGTATTGACCCTATCGGAAGGATTAGATGGGTTTGTAGTATATTGCGATGCTTCTAGAGATAGACTCGGTTGTGTTCTGATGCAGCGGGGCAAAGTGATAGCCTACGCCTCCAGACAGCTCAAAGTTCATGAGAAGAATTATCCAACTCATGACTTGGAGTTGGTGGTAGTGGTGTTTGCATTGAAAATATGGAGACATTATTTGTACGAAGCTCACGTGGATGTTTTCACTGATCATAAGAGCTTTCAATATGTATTTAGTTAGACGGGCCTAAATCTTCATCATAGAAGGTGGTTAGAGCTCCTAAATGATTATGGCATCTGCGTACTATATCACCCAGGAAAAGTCAATTGGTGGTTGATGCCCTAAGAAGAGTGTGTATGGGTAGCGTTGCTCATGTTAAGGAAGGCTAAAAGGAATTGGCGAAGGATATTCACAGACTAGCTCGGCTAGGGTGCAGTTGGTTGACTCAGCTGAGGGTGGAGTGGTGATGCAAAGCGGGTTAGATTCCTCTTTGGTCGTTGAAGTTAAGTCCAAACAGGATGAAGATCCCATTTTACTTACACTTAAGAAAGTGGTTCTCAGGAAAGAGGTTGAGGCTTTCTCTAAAGGGGGAGATGGTGTGCTCCGTTACTAGGGAAGGTTGTGTCTACCGAATGTAGGTGACCTGAGACAGTAGATATTGGCTGAAGCACACGGCTCGAGATACTCCATCCACCCCGGTGCTAGTAAAATATACCGTGATTTGCAGGATATTTACTGGTGGAACAACATGAAGAGATACATCGCCGAATTCGTAGCTAAGGGCCCAAACTGCCAGCAAGTCAATGTAGAGCACCAAAGATCGGAAGGTATGACCTAGGATATCAGCATACCCACGTGGAACTGGAAAGAAGTAAATATGGACTTTATTTCAGGTCTACCTCAAGCTCATCGGCAACATGATTCCATCTGGGTAGTAGTAGACCGAATGACAAACTCGACACATTTCCTCCCAGTTAAAACCATAGATTCAACTGAGTACTATGCTAGACTTTATATCCAGGAGTTGGTCAGGCTTCATAGGGTTCCATATCCATCATCTCAGACAAAGGTACCCAGTTCACCTCACATTTTTGGAAGTCTTTTCAGAAGGGACTTGGTACAAAGGTCAAGCTCAGCACAGCTTTTCACCCGCAGATGGATGGGCAAGCTGAGCGGACTATTCATACCCTAGAAGATATGTTGACATTATGTGTGATTGATTTCAAAGGTAGTTGGGATGACCACTTGCCTCTTATCGAGTTTGCGTACAACAATAGTTATCACTCTAGTATCCAGATAGCCCCGTTTGAGGCATTTTATGGTAGGAAGTGCAGGTCTTGTATTGGGTGGTTTGAGGTTGGTGAAGCTGCTATAATCGGGCTAGACTCGATTCATGAAGCTATGTATAAGGTACAACTCATCAGAGAAAGATTGAAAATAGCACAGAGTCATCAGAGATCTTATGCTGATGTGAGGAGAAGACAATTGGAGTTTGCTATGGATGACTTGGTTTACCTGAAAATTTCACCCATGAAAGGGGTGATGAGATTTGGGAGGAAGGGAAAGCTCATCCCGAGATATGTGGGACCCTACAGAATTCCGAGGCGAATTGGAAAAGTAACATATGAGCTGGAATTACCTTCAGAGTTGGCGTCTGTTCACCCAGTATTCCATGTGTCACTATTGAAGAAATGCATTGGTGATCCAAATACAATTGTGTCATTGGAAAGTGTGGGAGTGAAAGATAGCTCTCATACGAGGAAGTCCCAGTCTAGATCCTTGACCATCAAGTTCGTAAGTTGAGGAATAAGGAGGTAGCTTTAGTCAAGGTCTTGCAGAGTAATAAACATATAGAAGGAGCTACGTGGGAAGCCGAAGCAGATATGATGGCTAGATACCAACACTTGTTCCCTTCCAGTTCAATTCCATCATCAGGTAGTAAATTCCTCCCTAGTACTCTATTAATTCCCATACTCAGTATTTTTATCTAGTTTTTCTATGTGCATTGTAGTGCATTAGCTCTGTTAGTATGGTGAAGTCAGTTTAGAGTCAGTTACTCTTTCAAAAACCAGCTCATAGTCTCAGTCTAGGAATCTTAGCTCTTTTCCTAGTTTTTCAGCAGCTTTAGTCTTCTTTCGAGGACGAATGATCCCAAGGCGGAGATATTGTAACATCCCAAAAGTTTCCAAGATTTAAACCAGGAATTTGAAATGAGCTCAGCAGAAAAATCTGCAAAAGTGCCTCACAGCAACTCCTCTAACGAGTTGTTATAAGAACTAATGGGTGTTGGATGAGTCATGGGAAGTGCTTTGGGAAGTTGACTCCCCACGGATATGACCACAAGTCTAGGCTCCATGACTCGTTAGGTCAATCGTGGGAAGGGGTGATTGAGAAATGGAAGGAAGGAGTCAATGTATCTAAAGGAAGGACCCCACAAGTCGTGGTCAGTCACCACGATTTGTGGGAGGAGTCATGGTCAGCTAGATTAAAATTATTTGGAGTTGAAGCATTGTACCTAACGAGTGGTGACCATGAGTCGTGGTCACCGGGTAACGAATTGTTAAGTCTCCCATTACGAGACCCAGACGACTGCTAAGCAGTGCACTTCAAGGGTGATTCCATGAGTAGTGTCCCAGGATAACGATTCATTATCTCCCTCGTGGTGACCAATAGTGTGTTCCAGGCAGTGCACCTCACAAGTCTGACCACGAGTCATGGTCACTGACCATGACCTGTTAGGTCACCCGTTAGGATGACAATCAGTTTTTAGTGCGAGTTTTCAAGTGTCTTTCAATAATTTTCTACCCTCCTAAACTTTAAACTATGTCATTTTAAGCATATTTTGAGACTTATTATAAAGGTTAAACGGTTTCATTCCTCATTCCCCACTCAGACCTTTAGAAAATAAATCGTAAATTCTCTCAGGAACTCTCAAAGCAAGAGCTAGGGTTGTCTACTTCTCCTCAGATTCTCAAGGAAATTTTGTCAAATTTCTTTATCAGGTATGTTGGAATTCAACAGGGGAATAGTTCTTCCTTTGTGTCCCCAAATTCCTCCCTATCTCTCTCTATTAGTGATAACCCTGAAATTACTGAATGTTAAGAAATTGCTAGTCATACTTCATCTAAATCCTGTGAAATATTATACAATTTTAATTATAGATATTTTTCACCAATTTGTGACTGAAATGATGTTGAATCTTGTGAAGTGAAATTTAGCCCTATTTCTTGAACTAGAAAATCTTTAAATTGGCATTAGTACTTGAATATCGAATTTTAGCTTTATTTTGTCAGTGTTGTGGACTCCCATGTTGTTAGCAGCATTGAAACTAAATTTGATTATTGTTGGCTCAGTTTTAGTAAGAATGTTAAAATTCTCAGTGTAAGTCAGAAAATATCAGTTGATCAGTTTGACTACAAAATTTCTCAAGGTATCAGTTGTACCTCCTAGTTATCAGAATTAGATTCAGAAATTTAGTTTATTGGTCCACTAGGTGGTCATGACACTTTAGATAAGAAGCTTTGACTAGAATTACGACCCCAGTTTTAGATTTTAGTTGTTCTTTATATGGTTACGACGCTTCTAGATAAGCAGTTCTGACCAGTCTTAGAACCCAGTTTCAGAATCTAGTCCGATAAGACTCTCAGGGTGCTTTCATATATGTATACCTGACTATTCTTGGGCCCCAATTTCGAGCTATCAGCTTAGTATTCAATCTAGGACTATCCAGTGGGAGTAGGACTTAGTACCGAGTGGACCGGGGTTCCAGCACACCCAGGTTCCCAAAACTATGTCGCCACCGTAGGTTACAGTATTTATTGGATTGATTGTGCCCATACTCTTATGATCACCCAGTTCATGCCTTTGTACCCTGGAAAGGTATATTGGGTCGTACAGATGGGGTGTATACATCGGACTCCACGTTGAGCTCACGTGGTTATATGTCGGTTATAGACTCTCCCACTAGTCAGTTCAGTCAAGTTTCAGTTCAGTTCATATCAGTATTCCAAATTTAGGACATGCTTTGACCATCAGACAGGATCATTTAGACCATCTTAGTATTTCAGTTATTCAGTTCAGTAGTTTTAGCTGGTCATTGCATGTCTTTTCAGTTTAGCATTTTCCTTTTTACTTCCTCCATTGGGTTTTGTTTCTCTTATTTACTCAGTACATTCAAAGTACTAATGCATACTTTTATGCTGTATCATTTTATGAAACAGCTGCAGGATCTCATTCTCAGCCTCGCTAGCCGATCACTCACCAAAGACTTCAGCTGTTCTAGTTGGTGAGTCCTCATTCTTTGAGGAAGGAGATTTATTGTTTCAATTATATTTTCCTTCTTTTTCATTTATATTTGGAGTTAGCTGGGGGCTTGTCCCAGAAGCTCATCAGTCAAAGTGGCTTGTAGACGCAGAGTTGTTTTTCAGACTCAGATTGGTTTATTAGACTTGTAGCTTGGTTTTTAATATTTTCAAATATTATGAACCAACTTTACTTCTTTCAAGTATTTATATTTTTTCTTTAAACTTCCATTGTATGTATTTTTATGTTACTCAGAATGCCAGTATATGATGGACAAGGGGTTCATTTGGGGTCACTTGTGATTCCAAGTACCGTGTTCCATACAGGGTGTAAACTCAGGGCGTGACACATATGAAAGGCCAATTTGGGCAAAGGGGACAATCTCAAGGGAGGTCCCATCATGTCCTACAGTGGCACGTGGTTCTGAGATTAGGGAAAAACCTGGGCTCCGAACCTCTCGGTGTTAAATACTACTCCCAAAACATATATAGTGGTTATAGTATAATATACATGAGATTCATGGGCTAGCTAAATCATGATAACATAAGCATGCTTGTAAATACGTGAACTAGCCATGAGAGTAAGGCCCGTGAGTCGGCCAAAACATAATTAGTGAATTAAGAGGTTCATGCATACTTTTAAATCATATATATTCTTTTTAAATATAAATTCATAATGGGCATTTGAATAATTCCATCTCATAGGTCATAAATCATGATGGATTGAAGAATCATCAAAATCAAGGTAAAATCATAACTCAATTTGTCATAGAACATGTATGATTGGATATAATTTAATAGAAATTTAAATCAATAAATTTGTAATCAAATTAGTTGTAAAATCTTATCATAATTCATAAAATATGGTGTAAAACCTGAGAAGTAATAACCCATGGATAGATCAATAGGATTCCACATGATTTAAAATGAAACCCCGTAAGATTTTTAAATGAACTTCATGAATTAGGAGAGATAGGCATGGGTGTGAATGAAATCACTTATTCATAACCTTACATACCTGATTATAGTTGATTCTTACACTTCCTTGAATTCCCAAGAAGAAATTGAAAAGGACCATGAAGGATTTGCCTTGATCCCCTCTCTAGACTAACACTCTTGCATGCATGGATGAAAATAGCCTAAAATGAACTTAACCCTCTTAAAAGTCATCATTCATAACTCAAAACGACGTAGTTTAGGCCTTAGGATCTTAGGAATTATGGAAAAACCCTTACTAAATTTGCAAAAAATAACTACCAGTCAGTCCCCACGAGGGACATGACGACTCGTTTGCTCTAGCCACGACTCGTGGCATGATCCATCAAGTACACTGCTTATCAAGTCACCTGGGATCATTTAGGGTGACTTCACAACTCATTACTGGTGACCACGAGTCATGTTCACCACTCATTACATACACTGCCTTCTTCCTCTTCATTCTCAATCATCACTTCCCACGACTGACTTAATGAGTCGTGGGGCCTGACCACGACTTGTGGGCTGCTCTCACGGGTCACCTCACAACCCCTTCTATGTCCTTATGCCAGTTTTAAGTTTTTCTCTATTTCAACTCCCGGGTCTAAAATTTGGACTTCCAAGGTATAACATTTTACCCCGGTATGGTACACCAGCTAGAGATATTTATATCTTATCCCGAAATGGTACACCGGCTAGAGATATTTTTATTTTACCCAGGTATGATACACCGACTACAGATATTTTTATTTTACATTGGTGTGGAATACCAGCTGGAGATATTTTTATTTTACCTCGGTGTGGTACATCGGCTAGAGGCATTTTTACATGAATTTTATGGTCAGTTGGCCGCTAGCAATACTGTTGTAACTTTGCTTGTACACTACTTGGTTGCATTTGCACTTTAGTATTGAGTTATTGTCAGGTTTCAATTTCTAGGATTCCAGGTTGTTACTATTCCTTATTTACAGTTTTCAGTCTTACATACCAGTACATTTCATTCGTACTGACTTTCCTTTGCCTGGGGACCTGCATTCATGCCGCAGGTTCAGGAAGAGCCCGGGATTTCTAGTTGCAGTAGCAGTTCGTGAGATCAGCGGATGTGTTGGTATGCTCCTTTCTTCCTGGAGCTAGGGCTTAGTTATTTCAGCTTGAGTTTTGAGTTATAATTACGGATAGGTCAGAGCCATGTTCCGACCATCAGGTCAGTTTACTCATTATAGGTTTTGTGGATTTAATATGGATAGTATTATTTAGTTTGTGGCCTTGTCAGCTTTTTGTTGCTTGGTTTAGCATAGTCATGGTCTTATCAACTTTTTTGCTATTTATTTGTGGTTGTTGAGACATTATGGGTCCAAATTGTACTCCAGTTGATTGTGAAAGGTGTCCTGGATGGCCTAAGTGTTACAGTTACAAATGTCATATAGCTAACTTTTTGGTTAGTCAGGTATCGGGAGACAGTCACGCTCTCCCCCATTTTTGGGGCGTGACAGCTTTCCCTGGTTCGAGGACCACCCATTTATCTAACATGATTCTAAGATCATGATATGAAGTGGTATCCACCCCACCTTGTTTCCATGATGGATCTACTTCTCTCACAGTGAGCATCCGACGGGGTGGTTGTCGTCTATGATATATCTCTTCATAGGAGACAATTTTCGACGAACTGTAAAACCCCACCCACCAATCATCTGGCGGGATTTTGGGCCGCTCAGATTGGGTAGGCACAACTGTGGGTTCATGGAGGTCGATATTTCTTGAGGGTTGAGGATCCGTGTAACTTTCTAGCTCATGCCTCAATGTGATCACTTCATTTTCTAAGACCTCAACTTTAGCACAAAGGCCTCACAACTTTGCTCTTGAAGGTTGCATGGCTTTCTTAATGGTTTGCTATATCGGAAGGTATTTCTCTGGACAAAATTATGATCTGGCTCTCATGAGCTTGGTCCATTTGTGCTACCTTTAGCAGGTCAGTTGGCGGAGAGATAGTGACTGCGGCTGCTTGGGAAGACCCTGTGGTTGTGGTAGAGAACAAAGAACGTGTCAGGTTAATTATGTCCCCCATTTCTTCTAGACACTTTGAAGCTGAAGTGTCCTTATCAGTTTTAGTGTCTAAAGTAATCACTCCCTCAACCCTTACAGCTTTATCTAGTGGCAAAAAGAGGGGGCATGAGGCACGTATGCATAGCATACTCATAAGGCTAGGATACGGCTATGACGTCGCCTGCTGCTTGGCCTTCCTTTTGAAGTGCTCCACAATGAGTTCTCCAACATTGATGTGTCTCTAATCCATGATGCAATAGACAAGAATTGCAAATTCAATGGGGACCTACATTGTATTCTTTGAAGGGATAATACGATCACATACCAAATCCAGTCACATGCGAGCTTCAAAATTTAGATCATAGCAGTGAATCATTCCCTTTGAAATGGCCCACCGTGGTTTATCTCTTGAAATTATCCAGCTACCTAATGAAACTTATTTTCTTTATCTTCCACCTTCCTCCTGAATGCTGAACATGGTTGGATTGGTTCAGCCCAATAGATGGAATTTATCGATTCTGGGGTGATGTTTACTTCTTGGCATTCCGCACCTACACAGATGACAGGCATGTCATTGTGTCTACTCAGCCCTTTCTCTTCAAGATTCTTTGTTTCTCCCTATAGGATGCATAGAACTCGCACACCAACTCAGGCAAGTAGGGGCCTACTGGTATTGTAAATGGACCCCAATCCCAAATGCCGATCTGGTAGTAAATATCGGGGAAGTCATCTTTGAAGGATTCCACTTCAAATTGTGTTTCTGCATAGATAGACCTCTTCTCCTTGATGGAAACATAATAATCTCCCATTCTAGCCAATCCAAAGCAGAGTTGTGCAATACGCTGGGCTTCATCAAAAGGTACGTCCTATATGACAAAGTTGGTCATTGGGGCTTTCCCTTTGCAATTTAGTCTGGAGGTGAACATGATGTTGCAGGCTAAGGTTATTATCATATAAAAATTTAAATGGAGAACAATTAGAAAATTGAACAACTGAATGATATCAAAGTAGAAATAGAGAAATGTTGACGTAGGTGACACCAGCAGAACATCGGCGAAATATAGGTATTAATCTGTGGAGCGCAAACGAATCATTATCATGAAACAATAAACTTGGTAGACAACATAAATCACAAGTGTCACACCAGCGAATTGCTATCCTTGAACTGTGAAGCACCGAAGGAGCGCGGGTTTATGGCAGTACCTCTATTCTCGCGATCGAACCCGCGTTTCCATTGGTGATTCACCGGACATGCTCAGCGTGTCACTGATGGGCTTCCACTCATTCAGTCAATCCAAATTTCTTCCAACATAATTGTTCTTCCTCTCGTTACACCTCACTCTCCCTTACACAAGCATTTACAACCCAAAATGACAATTTTCCCTTAAGAAAGTCGTCACTCTATTTATCATTGGGAAATGTGAAGCACACAGGGTTACTCAGACTTCACTCCCAAATAAAAATCAATAGAACACATCATGAAGCACACACAAAAATTAAGATTCCCATAGTAATATGTGAAACCTAGGATAGCACCACCAACATACCCGATACATGAATATTAATCAATCAAGTAAAATCAAAGGATGGTGAACAGAAATGGTACAAATATCTATTCTAACTTGTAGGAGGTCAGATTTACATTCTCAAATAAAGCATAAACCAGGATATACCTACGAAGTTGAGAAGGAAGAATGAGTAGAGAGAGAAACTTTGTGACTTATTCACCTATGTTGCCTCCAAGTTCATGAGACTTCGGGTGAGGTTAAATGGGTAATGAGGGAGAGGTATTTAAAGTTTAAGAGAGGGGAAAAAGGATTGGGCAAGAGGAAGGTGGGTAGTAATGGAGTTTAGGTGGGGAAGGTAGTTTTTTAGGAATTTAAGAGATGGTGGGAAAAAGGAAAAGTGTGGGGAATTAGAAAAGTAGGAAGGTTTAATAAAATAAGGGTTGTTTTGGAGAGTTGGTGCGGGTTTAAGGTTTTAGTTTGGTCGGTCAATGGTCAGTCAATATTTTTATAGGAATAAGTACCTAGATTTGTGCTTACCGGCAATAGTCGGTGAGGACCGGCGATCCATCGGTTTGAGTGCTGGTGATCATCATCTTTTCAGTTCTCTAATTTATAACCAGTGATTCACCGGTGTCTCTCAAGTTGACACTAGTTATCCACCGGATGAGACATCGATGGTATTTTAACTCCCAGGTATACTGGCTGAAATCGGTATCTTACTGGCAATTCGCGCATTGGCAGTGGCGATTCGCCGGTTGGATCATCGAACATGCCCTAAACTCCAAGTGCACTGGCTAGAGCTAGAACTTCGCCAGCAGTTCACGAATTGATATCGGTGTTCCACTAGAAATTCACCGATTGCTTCTCTACTCTCCCTTATTCTGCTCATACCCCGCGGTAAATCGACATCTTGCACTTTTGCACCAGTGTTTCGCTGGCTTGGTTCTGATCGTGCCTTGGTTTCTTCTCCTTGCATCCAATCTACCTACAAAAGTCAAAAAAAACAAAGCATTAATATGTTCAAAGTAAAATTCTTGGGTTGCCGCCCAAAAAGCGCCTTAGTTAACGTCGTGGCACGACAGAGGCTCCTTACGTGCTATGGTTTATCCAGATACATGACCTCTATTTGACCAACCTCCTCCAATACTCCCAGATATTTTTTTACACTTTGGCCATTCACCTTGAACTTTGACTCATCTTCTCCTTGAATTTCTATGGCACCATTTCCAAAAACTTGGGACACTTTAAATGATCCTGACCATTTAAATTTGAACTTCCTTGGGAATGACCTCCGTCTTAAATTTCACAACAATACCAAATCTCCCAGGAAAAAAATTTGATGCAACATTTTCTGATCATGGTAATGCTTCATGCAGGTTTTATAAATAGTTGCATTTTCATATGCTTGCATTTTATATTCATCCAACTCATTCAAATTTTTCACTCGCCCTTGGATGGCTCTCCTCCAATCAAGGTTCAAACTCTTCAGTGCCCACAAGGCTTTATGTTCTAGCTCAACAGGAAGGTGGCAAGATTTTCCAAAAACAAGCTAGTATGGGGACATTCCAATAGGTGTATTGTATGTAGTCCGATACACCCACAAGGCATCATCTAGATTCCGAGCCTAATATTCTGTTCACATTAATTGTTTTAGTCAAGATAAATTTGATTTCCCCTTTGGAAACTTCTACTTGGCAACTGTTTTGTGGATGATAAGGCGTGGCCACTTTGTGCTTCACACCATACTTGGCTAGCAAAATGCTAAATAGTCAATTGCAAAAGTGTGATCCTCCATCACTGATGATAGCTCTAAGGGTGCCAAACCGAAAGAAATATGTTTTTTAAAAGGTTTTTACACTCTTCCCTTCATTGTTGGGAAATGCTATAGCTTCTACCCACTTAGAGACATAATCAACCGCCACCAGAATGTATGTATTCCCATAGGAGCTCACAAAGGGGCCCATGAAATCGATCCCCCACACATCAAACAATTCCAACTCTAAGATTGGTGTAAAAGGAAGTTCATTCCTCCTTGAAATACTCCCTATTTGTTGACACCTATCACATTGTTTCACAAAGTCAATGGCATCCTAATGTAGAGTAGGCCAATAAAATCCACACTGTAGCACGTTACTGCTGTCTGAATGCTCTCATAATGGCCCCCAACAGGTGATGAATGACAAGCCTCTAGAATTGGTACCATTTCCACTTCAGGGGAACACCTATGCATTATATCATCAACGCAACTACGGAAAAGGTAGGGATTATCCCAATAAAACTTCCAAACATCATGCATGAATCATTTCTTTTGTTGAAAGGTCAACCCCTCGGTTATGATATTGCTTTCCAAATAATTGGCAGAATCCACAAACCACAGTGTTAAGTCATGGGTTGCAGCTAGAATATGTTCATTCGGGAAGCCATCATTAATCTCCTCATATACTCCCGGCTGACCACTTGTTTCTAGGTGAGATAGATAGTCAGCCACTTGATTCTCACATCCCTTACAATCCTTCACTTCAAGCTAGAATTCCTGCAACAATAGGACCCACCTAATAAGCCTAGGTTTAGATCTTTCTTATTCATCAAATATCTGAGTGCTGCATGGTCAGTGTGCATCACCACTTTGGTCTGCAATGAATATGCCCGAAAATTTTCAAATGCAAACACTATAGCGAGCAACTCTTGTTCAGTCACTGTGTAGTTTGTTTGTGCATCATTCAAGGCTTTACTAGCATAGTAAATAGGATGAAAATTATTTTCCTTTCACTGACAAAGGACTTCCCCTAATGCTACGTCACTGGCATCACACATTAGCTCAAAAGGCTTTGACCAATCCGGTGTCGTTATGATTGGAGTGGACACCAGCTTTTCTTTCAATTCCACAAAAGCCTTCATACACCTCTCATTGAAATTGAACTTTGCCTCTTTTTCTAACAATTGAAATAAAGGATGAGCTATCTTGGAGAAATCTTTGATGAAACAGCACTAAAATCCAGCATGCCCTAGAAAACTCCTAATACTCGTCATCGTGCTTGGGGGAGGTAACTGAGCAATTGTTTCAATCATAGCTTGGTCTACCTCAATCCCTTTCTCAGAAATTTTGTGTCCTAAAACAATCCCTTCTTCCACCATAAAGTGATATTTTTCCCAATTAAGCACCAAGTTTGTCTCTTCATATCTCTTCAATACCTCTTCTGGATGTACCAAGCGATCTTCGAATGAATCTCCCACAACTGAGAAGTCATCCATGAAGACTTCCATTGTGTCCTCCACCATATCCAAAAAAATTGAAATCATACACCTCTGAAAGTGGCGGGAGCATTGCAAAGTCCAAAAGGCATCCTCTTGAATGCAAAAGTCCCATATGGGCATGTAAATGTAGTTTTCTCTTGATCCTCGGGCGCAATAGATATTTGATTGTATCCTAAGTATCCATCCAAGAAACAATAATATTCTTTCCTATCCAAGTGATCTAGCATTTGGCCAATGAAAGGGACTGGAAAATGATTATTTTGTCTAGGAGTTCAACTTACGGTAATCAAAACACACCCTCCATCCGGTAACTGGGCGAGTTGCAATCAACTCATTCTTTTCATTTGGTACAATGTAATTTCCCCTTTCTTTGGCACACATTGGATAGGACTTACCCAACTGCTATCAGTGATAGGATACACAACACCTGAATCTAACCATTTAATTTTTTTCTTGACCACCTCTTGCATAGGTGGATTCAAACGCCTCTGATGCTCGACTGAAGGGTTGCAATCCTCTTGAAGTTTGATCGTGTGACCACAAATACCCAAAGGAGTACCAATGATGTCAGCTATAGACCACCCTATTGCTTGAATATTCCTTTTCAACATTGCTATGAGTTTTTCTACCTATTGAGGAGTGAGCTTTGATGAGATAATCACCGGAAGTGTCTCATTTGCCCCCAAATATGCATATCGCAAATAGGCAGGTAATGGTTTGAGTTCCAAAATCGGAGATATAGTGATGGATGGCTGTGATGATGGGGTTGTTCGATTTTTGAGGTCGAGATCAAGTTTCCTTGGTTGGAAGGTGTAAGTTCCTAGACCTTTACTTACTTGACACACCTCATGTAATCCTTCACTGCTCAAGAAAAGACTAGAGTGTTTTTTTCAGAATTTCTTCTTCCACCTCCCATCCCAATACTTCTTCATCCACGTTGGCTGGAGGTGGTAGAACCTTTGTTTCCTTTCTTACCTATTGAGCTTCCACTTGAGATGCTAACAAGTTCATTCTATTCTCTAACTATTTTATGGCCATATCATGATTTTTCACCATTGTAGTGAGGTCCAACGATTCAACCCACAATTCTTGAATTCCTGAATCAGTCGAAATAACTTTCTCAAGCACCACTTCAAGAGTGTTTTCCTAAGAGATGAGAGGGACTCATCACTTTCTTGGCTACTAGTCTTAGCTAAACAGACATCGTTCCGACCTTGATTTTCATTATAAGAATACCCATAGCCTTTATTGGCTTGTTGGTACCTTATATGAAAACCCATCATACAATTCGTTAGAAACTCTATTTGCTTCATCATGATCAGCAACACTGTGCTTTTCCTCCTTCTCTCCTCCATATCTTATCCATCAATTGGAGGGTCTCACTATAAGGTGCTTTCTCAGGGTCTCTTAGCAGCCTTTTGAAGGGACTCATTAGCATATCATCAACCACCCAAAATGGCAAAATGAGGAACCACTATGATAGTAAAGTCTAAATAATTAAGATGCAAGATCAAGTTAAATTAACAAACAACTCAAGGTCATCAAGCACTATTCTCCGGCAATGGCGCCATTTTTTATATCGCTCAAACTACACTCCTCATTTCCAGAGAATGTAAGTGATCTTTGTATCAAAACAAATAACTCGATGGTGTCGGAGTCGAATCCCACAGACAATAGAGAATGATTTACACAAGAGTTGTTTAGTGAATTGAATTAATTCGCATCCAAGCAATGAAGACAAAAAAGTAAATTTTGTGGGGAAGAAATGAATGCAAAAATATTGAGGACTCTAAAATCAGCAAATCAAGAGAGCAAGATAACCAAAATTGAGAAACAATAATGAGCAAAGGCTAGATGTATGGTGTAGATAGGATGTCAATCAAATCGAGAGTTACTAGACAGTCAAGTTATTACTAATATGTATAAATGACCTTGGAAAAGGATGTAGCCCGATGTTTTTCAACCACTTGAGCTCCTTATTCTCAATTCCTTTCGAACCTCAAGCTACAATTCAACATTCCAATATTGTTTGGGTTTGGGGCTGAGTTATTTCTAGCCATCAACCTCTAAAGGGATCATGATCATGGGTTTTGTCTATTTCTAGCCCAACCCCATATAATCAAATCCCGATCCACTATTAAATTCTCCCCCATCACTTAATTCTTCTTTTTCAAGCCAAAATCACGTAAGAAAACAATACCCATATTTGCAACTATGAGCAATCAACTATAATTTGAGGAGAATTCAATTGTGTAAATAACAAGACAAATCTAGCAATACCCAATCAAATTAAACACCCATCATCACGCATCTCTAGTTATAGATTTAGCTACTCATAACTGAGAAACACAAGATCATATTTATCAATAATCTCAATAATTTCATCATTAAGAGTAAGCCATATCAAGCTCAAAATATCTCTACAATGGTGATTATACCTTGATGAAGAAGATAAAGATGAAAAAAGTAATATCTAAAATAATTCTTCTATTCTCCAATGGAGTTCTCTCCCTCTCAAAAGTAATGTGAATATTCAATTATATGTTTACAGTACTTTTTTGGGATATATTTACATGACCCAAACATAGGCCCGGATAGAGACACAGGACAAGGAACCTCGAGAGGCTCCAAGTCGACCCATGGCATGAACGTAGTAGCTAAGAGCATACAACAAGTGGAAACTAAAATAATAAAACATGCTTGAGAGGAATTTTGCATACATATCAATCTAAAACAAAGTCAATAGTGACAAGCTGATATTCTGCATAATGTCTGAAAAGCCTCTAACATAACTTATGAGGTGATCGGATATCATCCCCAACTAGCTTAAAAAAAGTCTGTAACTGAAGTAACATAAAAATGGATAAATAAATGTCCTCGAAGGATGAGGACTCACTAACACTGGCTAAACAGGCCTGAGGGGAAAGCAGGACTAATGGTATCGCTGAGACCGATCCCTTGGACCTATATCATGAAATGATACAACAAAGAGTATGTGGTTAATACTTGGAATGTATTGAGTATGCAAGGTAAGTAAAACGGGCAGTTAAAATACATAAGAGTTCATAAGAGTAGTAAAGCATGAACATGAAGTAAATATCATAATATAAACATGAGGGCTCAAGGTTCTCAAACCATTCATAATCTAGTCATAATCATAGTCATAACAGAAACCTTATAAAAATATAACTTGAGACAAAGTAACATAAATGTATCAATGCATAAATCATGAGGGACAATGAAAGAACTCGTCTTAACCGACACCATCATGATAGAGCTTACATGATGCCCCAACTATCTCGCTCAAGTGGGCAGAGTTGTCCCAAGCTTTCCAGGTAAGGGACGTGTATGATATGATATCACTAGGGGGAATCCAAGAATACATATAACTATAGTGGCACGGGGTTTACCTAAACACCGGGTCTACTCGGTGCTAGACATTGCTCCCAAAAATATGCACATGAGGCTCATATCATATTCGTGAAATCATTCATGAAGTTCATGGACAAATAAATCATAACATACTTAAAATACATGATTAGCCATGAATAAGAGCTCATGAGTTGTCCAAAACTCATAAATTCATAAATCATGAAGGGCATGCATAATTGTGAAAATTCATATACTTGACATTCATAAATCCATGAAGTGTACTTGAAGAGAAATCATATCATGAATCATAATTATATAATTTAGACTTAGGAAGATCAAAATCATAATATAATCATAACTTGACTTTTCATGAAACTTTGCATAATTGGGTATAGATTGACTTGCATTTGAAATCATGAGATTTATAATCAATTTAAATAAAAAATCTTCCCAGATATCTTAAAACAACATTTAGAACATAAAGGGGATTGACCCATAATCAAATCAAAGAGAATTCCATGAATTTGGGATTAAAACCCCATAAGATCATCAAATTTACTTCAAATACTTGAATTCATGAACATAGAGAGGAATTGGGGCATGAGAGTGAAGAGAAACTCTCATTCACAACTCTATATAATTGGGTGATATAATCTTACACTCTCCCTTGAAATCCCAAAGGAATTTACCAGAATAGGAATCTCCGTCCTTCCTAGCCTTGATTTCGGTCACCAAGGAAGATTCTGATCCATTCTGAAAAATGACACCACCATCCATTGAGTCAACAAGACGAACTCTTAGTCATGCAAGCTTATGCGTATCCTTCACTAACTCTTTCCTCTCCTCATCTACATGGGACACACTCTCCATAGAAATCCTGCTAAGAGTGTCTTCCACTACATTAGCCTTGCCCATATGATAAAGGACACTCATATCGTAATCCTTAAGAAGCTCCAACCACCTTCTTTGACGTAGATTTAGATCCTTCAGGGTAAAACATGTACTGTAGGCTTTTGTGGTCCGTAAACATATCCACATGGACCCTATACAAATTGTATCTCCAAATATTCAAGGAAAATACTACCACTGCCAACTCGAGGTCGTGAGTTGGATAGTTCTTTTCATGGAATTTCAGCTGCCTAGAAGCATAGGCTATGACCTTACCATGCTGTATTAATACACAACCAAGGTCGATCCTTGAAGCTTCACAATAAATCATAAACCCATCGATACCCTCAGGTAGAGTCAACACTGGTGTTGAGGTGAGTCATATCTTCAACTCTTGGAAGCTCTTCTCACAAGCCTCCGATCATTGAAACTTTACTTTCTTCAGGGTCAACTTATTCAACAGTGCTACAATGGATGAAAATCCTTCCACAAACCTCCTATAGTAATCACCTAAGGCTAAGAAACTCCTGATATCTGAAGGACTAATTGGTCTAGGCCAATTCTTCATAGCTTTTATCTCTTGAGAGTCCACCTGTACACCCTCACTTGACACCACATGACCAAAACATGATACCGAGTTTAACCAAAAATCACACTTGCTGAATTTAGCATACAGTTGGCGATCGTTAAGGGTTTGTAGCACCGCCCTCAAATAAGCGGCATGCTCTTCCTCGCTCCGAGAGTATATGAGAATGTTATCTATGAACATAATCACGAACATGTATAAATACGACTTGAACACCCTGTTGATCAAGTCCATAAAAGTTGCAGGAGAATTCGTTAGTCCAAAAGACACAACTACAAACTCAAAGTGACCATACTGAATCCTGAAGGCTGCCTTCGAGATGTCACTCTCTCTTACATTGAGCTTATGATATCCGGACCTAAGGTCTATCTTTGAAATACACTTGGCACCCTGAAGCTGGTCAAACAAGTCATTAATTTTGGGGAGGGGATAACTGTTCTTGATGGTGACCTTGTTCAACTACCGATAATCAATGAACATTCAGAGGGAACCATCCTTCTTCCCCAAAAAAAAGTATTGGTGCACCCTATGGGGATTCGCTAGGTCTGATGAACCCTTGTCTAAGAGATCCTTCAACTGATCCTTCAACTCCTTTAACTCAATTGGAACCATTCTACAAGAAGGAATAGATATAGGTTGCATATCGGAAAGAAGGTCAATACCGAAATCGATCTCCCACTTGGGAGAAAGTCCCGATAAATTATCTAGAAAGACTTTTGGATATTCTCATACTACAGGAACTGACTGGATAATCGAGGTTTTGGAGGTAGCATTTTTAACCCTAACTAGATGGTACATGTAACCTTTAGAGATCATCTTTCAGGCCTTAAGGTAGGAAATGAAACAACCGATAGGCATAGCTAAACTACCCTTCCACTCTTGGACTGGCTCACCCGGAAACTGGAACTCTATCGCACGGGTTCTACGATTCACTAAGGCATAACATAATGTAGCCAATCCATGTCAAAGATAACATCAAAATCTTTCATGGCTAGATCTACTAAATCTGCTGAGGTGACTTTTTGAAGGACTGTGACGGGGCAAATTTTTGTATATTGGTTGAGCTATAACTGAATCACCGACTGGAATAGAGACTGAGAAGGGTTCTGATAGGATTTCGAGATTGACTCTGAAACTACTAGAAAGATAGGGTGTCACAAAAGATAAAGTAGCCCCTAGGTCTAACAATGTATATACAGCAAAGTGGAATACTCGTAACATACTGGTGACCACATCTGGTGAAGTCTCCTGCTTTTGACAAGATGCAAAGGCATAAACCCTATTCTAGCACTGACCACCACCTACACTGGTGGATGCACCCTACTAAGCTAGGTGTACTGGTGTTGCTGCGGAACTGGTAGCCTGAGACGACCTATACCCTAATCCTACCTAGACAACGGACACTCCCGGCGCCTGTTCTCGGGTCTACTACACCCAAAATAGATATGTGATCCAATCAAGCACTCTCCTATGTGATTCTTTCCACACTTCCTGCAGATCGGATAGGTATGCCCTATCTGCATGCTCCTCTATCCCCTCGAACCTGACGCTCTGCTCCACTGATCGCCCCGCGATCTAGATGAAGCACTGGCCGGTGATAGCGCTGCTGATGGTGTTCGCCTCCTGACCACTCCTGGGAGAACCCAAAACTATTTTTCCTGTCCCTCTTGGCCTCCCTCTCACTCAGATATTCTGCCTCTATCTACTAGACAAACAAAACCAATCAAGGAAAGTCAATGTCCTGATGAAGCATAGCGTTCCTACAATCCTTGACCATATAGTTTGCTACCCCGTGCAAAAACCTGCGCGCCCAAGCTCTCTGATCAGCCACCATCTCTGATGCATATTTGGACAAGCGGGTGAACTCCAAAGCATACTCCTACACTGTCATGTTATTCTTCTTTAGGTTCGCAAACTCAGTTGTATTGAACTCCCTCATCTCATGGGGGAAGAATCGATCCAAGAATGCGGTGAGGAACTCATCCCAACCAATGCAACCCGCTCCAACTGCTCTACTATCCTTCCACTGTCTGAACCAGATATGGGCAACCCCTTTCAACTGATAAGAGGCTAGGTCTGCATACTCCTCCCTTGTCACCCCCATAATCTAGGTGATCTCCTGGATCTCCTCAATAAACTCGTGTAGATCCTCGTCCACCTTTGATTCGAGGAACTTCGGAGGGTTCATCTTAAGAAAGTCCTTGACTGCTGTCGTTGTCGCCTTCCCATCCTGGGGAAAATGTGTTACCACCTGCTGGTTGACCTAGGCGGTTAATGCCTGTGCAAACATTTGGATGGCTTCCCTAAACTCTGCATGGGCAACCTGCTCGGGCACATGATCCTCGGGGCTGGTAAGTCCTGCTGGTGCCCATCCCCATTTCCATTCTCATGGCCATTTCCATTTTTGTCTCTTCTTTCATTAACTAAATGAGGAGCCATGATTCTGCAAACGCGTTTAGCATGTGTTAGAAGGATAGAGAGATATTTCATCACACGACATAGATCAAGAAAGAAGGAAAATTTTCTATAATGTTTCGTGGCCTCATGTCCTAAGTGTGGCGCGCTTCACACCCATGAAAAAGACTCTACTTAACGCGGCTCTTAGACACCCTAGGACACTTCAAAACCTAATTCTCTAATACCAAGTTTTTCACGACCCGAACATAGGCCCAGATAGAGACACGAAACAAGAAATATCGGGAGGTGCCAAGTCGACCCATAGCATGAACATAGTAGCTAAGGGCATACAACAAGCGGAAACTGAAATAATAAAACATGCTTAAGCGGAAGTCTACATAAATATCAATCTAAAACACTCTACACTGACAAGCTAATATTCTACATAATGTCTTAAAAGCCTCTAACATAACTGATAAGCTAATGGGACAACATCCCCTACTAGCTCGACAAAAGTCTGTAACTGAAATAACATAACAATGGATAATTGAATGTCCTCGAAGGATGAGGAGTCACCAACACTGGCTAAACAGACCTTAAGGGGAAATTAGGAATAATGGTATAGCTAAGACTGATCCCTCATACCTGTATCATGAATCAATATAGCATATAGTACACAGTTAGTACTTGAAATGTACTAAGTATGCATGGTAAGTAAAATGGACAATTAAAATATATAAGAGTTCATAAGAGTAGGACAGCATGAACATGAAGTAAATATCATAATATAAACATGAAGGCTAAAGGTTATTAAACCATTCATAATCTAGTATTAATCATAGTTATAAGAGAAACCATATAAAAACATAACATGAGCTAAAGTAACATAAACATAACAATGCATAAATCATGAGGAACAATGGGAGAACTCGTCTTAACCGACACCATCATGATAGAGCTAACATGATGCCGCAACTATCTCACTCAAGTGGGCAAATCCATCCCAGGCTTGCCTGGCAAGGGACGTGCATGATGTGATATCACAAAAGGAAATCCATGAATACATATACCTTCGGTGGCACGTAGTTCTGAGACCATGGGGTTTACCTAAACGTCGGGTCTACTCGGTACTAGACACTACTCCTAAAAATATGCACATGAGGCTCATATCATAATCATGAAATCATTCATGAAGTTCATTGCCAAATAAATCATACCAAACTTGAAATACATGAATAGCCATAAATAAGAGCCTGTAAGTCAGCCAAAAGTCATAAATTCATAAATCATGAAGGACATGCATAATTTTGAAAATTCATATACCTGAAATTTAAATCCATGAAGAATACTTGAAGAGAAATCATATCATGAATCATAATTACATAATTTAGGCTTAGGAAGATCAAAATCATAATAGAATCATAACTTGACTTTTCATGAAACTTTGCATAATTGGGCATAGATTGACTTGTATTTGAAATCATAAGATTTATAATCAATTTAAATATAAAATCTGCCCATAGAGCTTAAAACAACATTTAGAACATAAAGGGGATTGACCCATAATCAAATCAAAGAGAATTCCATGAATTTGGGATTAAAACCCCATAAGATCATCAAATTTACTCTAATACTTGAATTTATAATCATGGAGAGGAATTGTGGCATGAGAGTAAAGAGAAACTGTCATTCACAACCCTATATACCTGGGTGATCCGATCTTACACTCCTTTGGAAGCCCAAAGGAATGGAGAAGGAATTGGGGAATTCTCAAGCTTGATCTCCAATGGTACACTCTAAACTTGCATGCATGAAATAGAAAGGCTTATGATATGTTAAGCACCCTTTAAACCCTTTTAATTGATCTTAAAACTATATAATTCAGGACTTAGGGGCTTAGGAATAATGAATTTACCCTTAGTAACTTCGTAGGAAAATACAACTGTCAGGGGTCACGACTCGTCTCACGGGTCGTGCCCTGATCCCATGACTCGTGGTGAGGTCCATTGTCGCTACTGTCTTGTTCTCCAATCTTAACTTGAATTTCCCCATGGGTAACACAAAGACTCGTGTCATCATCCCACGAATCATTGGAATCATATGTTACCAATACTGCCTCATCCCTCCTACGGTCACAGCCCACAACTCGTGGTTTCCTTCCACAGGTCGTAACATCACTTGTGTCTTTTCCTCCTTGCACAGAATTTTCTCTAACTTATGACCCTTCTCACGACACATCTCTCACGATGAGTCGTACCACAGCTCGTGTCTTCCAAAGTCAGTCGTCCCCTTATCCTCCCCATGACCCTTACCACGAGTTGTACCCACATACCATGACTCGTGGTGTGACTCGTGGTCTGGACACTTAGATTCCAAGTATTCTTCACAACTCCTCCGATGACCTATTACTTGGTCTCACGACTCGTACCACGAGTTGCTCTGGTGCAAAAGTGTAGATTTTCCTATTTTCTCTGGTTCATCCCTCGGGTCTAATCTTAGGGATTTTGGGGGCATTACATATATACAAAAATAAGTCATAACATTCTCCTCTCTTTTTGGGCTAGACATTTTTTCCCCTTTTCTGGCGTCTTTCGCTTGCGATGGAACCGACAGTTCGTCGGTTGCTATCCACAAGCCGCCAGTTGCTTTCCTCTATGGTCTAGTGAAGTCTAGAGCATTTCGGCGATGTATTTCGATGATTCATCAATTTCTATCCATGTGCCGTCGGTTGATCTCATCAGTTGTCCAGTTAAGTATAGCATATTTCGGTGATGGAACGAACGGATCACCGATTGCTATTTGTGAGCCACCAGTTAAAGTTGTTTATTAAGCTAGTGAGTGTGTCCGGTTGACCAGCGTTTCTCCGGTGTCCTCTGGTGGAGTGTCAGCTTTCACATGAAACTCATCCTTTTCACTCAAATTCATGCTCCTTCTCTTCAAATCAGATACCTGCACATCCAAAGGCAAAAAGGGCATAAAATCCAATTAAAAGACTTGAAAACTAAGCTAAAGTTTATGCTTAAGAGCCTAATGAGTTGGTAAATTACCAACTCATCAAGAGTGAAAGGGAACTCTCATTCATAGCCTTACATACCTAGGTAACTTGAATCTACACTTGACTTTGAAAGACCAAGAGGTTTTGAGAAGAAATTGGATAGTTTAAGCTTAATCTTAAATGGGGAAGTCCTAATCTTGCATGCATGTGAGGGGAAAGACTTAGAATAGGTTTAACCCCTTTAAAACGCCTCTTTTAGGGCTTAAAATGACATAGTTTAGGGCTTAGAAGCTTAGGAATTACGAAAACACCCTTACTAATTTAGCAGAAAATTTCACACTACCAGGAGTCACAACCGACACCATGAGTCATACCTCGGTATCATGACTTGTGGCTGGCTCCCATCGTCGCCATTGTTTTTGCCCTGCCTTCTGAAGTTTCCTAAGGGTCAGACCATGACTCGTACCATCAAACAATGAGTCGTTGGATCCACCCATGGTCACTACTTTCAAAATCCTGAGTCCCTTACCACGGGTACAGGCCATGACTCGTTGTTTCCCACAATGAATCGTACCATGACTCTTCCCTTCCAATCCTGATACGCCAAAAACTTGTTATGACCACTAACCACAAGTCATACCATAAACCTATGACTCGTGGTTCACTTTCTAGCTCCTCCATCCTTCTAATGATTCATACAATGACCTGTGGTCTCCTATAATGGGTAATACAATGACTCATACCATCTATCCATGGTAGCTTAGTACTCAAACAACAACGGTTCATCCTACGACTCGTCCTGAGATATTTTTTTCCAACTTTTTCTGCTGATCACATTTCTAATCCTAAAGCCAACCTGAGGAACTTTCGGGGTATTACAATATCTCCCCCTTAGGAATATTCGTCCTTGAATATAGGGTAAACATACTAGAAGGCTGGGGAAAGGAACTGCAATCCAAAATACTGAACATCTAAAGCTGAAATCTAATGGAGTGACCAACTCCGAACTAATACACATGACTGAACTGAATTCATAAATCTCATATACATACTAGAACATAAAGGGAAATGAGAGACATAAAATTGACATGAAACTGAATAGAGTATTAGAGAGGAAACTGATACCTCAAACTGAGACAGAGCTGGAAGGAAATAAATGCTAGTATTTAGCCACCATGTCTACTTCGGCTTCCCACGCAACTCCCTCAACGAGCTAATCTCTCCATAAGACTTTCACTAAAGCTACTTCTTTGTTCCTCAACTTCCAAACTTGAGGATCAAGGATCTCCATGGGTACCTCCTCATAAGTATGACTATCCTTCATGCCATTCTCTCCACCGGAATAACCAAACTCGGGTCACCAATGCACTTCTTCAATAACAATACATGGAAAACTGGATGCACTTACGCTAACTCCTCTAGTAGCTCCAACTCATAGGCCACCTTGCCATCACGTCTCATAATCCTGTATAGGACAACATATTTGACTAATTTTCCTTTCTTTCCAAATCTCATCACTCCCTTTATGGGAGATACCTTCAGGAACACCCAATCATCAACTTCAAGATCAATTCTCTCCGCTTAACATCCGCGCATGACTTTTGACGACTCTGAGCTATTTTCAGACTTTCCCTTATGAGCTGAACCTTATCCATGGTCTCATGAAATGAATATGGCCTTATCAACGTAGCTTCTCCTACCTCGAACCAACCAATAGGCGATCTACATCATACCGAGTTCAGAAAGTTGTCTTTGGAATATCACTCTGCCTAATGATCTTGGGCAGATTTATATGCCCAAGTGATACTCAAACGTATCATTTTTACCTTGTTTGTTGTGCAATGTGTATATAATATCATGTAATTAGTAATAAAATGTGAATTTATACAAACCAACATGATTAGCATTTGTTTTGCAGGTAAATGTGAATTTTAGGAGTTAAAATGCATGTTGGAACTATGTCGGAGTTGGACTTGGATGCGAGCGTGGGAAAGACCTTGGAATGCACATTTTATAGGGGCTCCGCGATGGAGCTGTGCCATGCTACCATCGCGGAGGCACACTGCCTGGAGAGGAAATTAAATGGCAAATTCCAGTGAGGCCTCGCGACAGCTCCGTGGCACGGAGATAGGCCTCCGTGTTGGCCTCTGTGCCACGTTGAGGCTAATTTACCAGACCCTGGATTTCCAGTGAAGGTCCGCATCCACGCCGTGTCATGGAGGCAGTGCTCCGCGTTGACCTCCGTGACACGTTGCTTGTTATTCCGGGAAAAATTTCCCTCTAGTATAAATAGCACACTTAGGTTTATTTTAATTAGTTCAGACTTGGTGGAGCTAGGACGTGGGTTAGCAGCAGTTGAGGGACGAAAAAGCTAAGGGATTTCTTCTCTTCCTTTCTTCTTTCAATCAATTGTATGTATGATTTACACTTGTTTTAGGATGATCAATCCACAAATGAGTGGCTAATTCTCTTCCTGGCTAAGGTTTTGAACATGTGTAGTGAATTCTGATTGTAAATGATATGGTTTTCTTCTTCTTCTTTAATATTGTTCTATTAATTCTTGTTCTTACTGCATTAGTGCTTGGCCAACATTAATGTACATCTAAAAAGTCCAATTTCACTCGAAAGAGCAAGAAATTGGAAAGTTGTGAATTAATAGGGTATTGTTCTTAACTTGATTTGGGAAAATTGGGTTTTGATGTGCTTTCCTGATAGAAATATACTTGAAAGACGTATTAGTCAATTTAGGAACCGGAATTGTAGTGCTAGGTCATAAATTGCATTTGATCACAGAAATGTAGACGGATGGTTTATGATTCTAAAGTGAAATTAAATACGAGAGTTTTAATTTCTAGGCTAATGTTCTTGGCTAGCAACATGAAGAAGAGATTAACCAAATTATCATGATTATCAAGTTCATTACTTGTTCTTAACCTTGGCATGTTCATATCCATTGTCTAACTTCACAAGTAAATAGTTGTTATTAATTGTAGTATATATAGTTTAGAAACAAAAACTCAAGTAACTATTGGTTACATTGTTGTTAGCATAATTAGGAGTGAAATAGGAATATAGTAAACTAGGCAATTTTACGTATCTTGAGCCTCCTTGGATCGATACTTGGCTACTTAGCCACTTTATTACTTGTTTGACCACGTGCACTTGCGTGTCGGTTTTTAACCCCTACCAAAGCCCCGAACAAGTTTTTGGCGCCGTTGCCGGGGTGGCTAGGCGATTTGTGAAATTGTGTTTAGTGTAAATTTACTGTATTTGTATTTTTATTTTGTTAAGTGTTAACAACTTGGTCTTAGCCTGTATTTTGCAGATTTTGTTTCTGTGAACACTGGCAAGGGACAAAGAGCTGGTGGAATCTTACTTAGAGCCTGAACGTGAATTTCATAGTCAACGTAGAGAAGCTCTACGAAAGAAGCTGCAGTTGCTTAAACAGTCTATGATGGAGCAACAAAATCCACCAGTTGTGCGGGCAGTTTTAGTGCCCGATGAAGCAGCAGCAAGGCCGGTTCGCGAGGTGGCAATTCCACATGCTAATAATGTACATTCTAGCATCCGCAAACTAGAGCCTGGAGGGAGGTTTGAATTAAAGCAGAATATGGTGCAACTTTTGCACACAAGCGGGCAATTTACCGGTCTCCCTCATGAAGATCCACAACAACATCTCCAAAACTTTTTGGAGATAAGTGACACTTATATACCCGCTGGAGTGTCACCTGATTATGTTCGGCTCACCTTATTTCCATTTTCCTTACTTGGTGAAGCCAAGAGGTGGTTAAAAGCTGAACCACCCAATTCTATATCAACGTGGGATGATCTTGCACGGAAGTTTTTGATCAGATTTTTCCCTTCTGGTAAAACAGCCAGACTTAGGAGTTAAATCCTAAGTTTTAAACAGAGGGAAGGAGAAAATCTATATCAAGCCTGGGAAAGATTTAAATCCATGTTGCGGGACTGTCCCCATCATCATCAGTCCAATGAGGTGTTGGTACACACATTTATTGAGGGTTTGGAACCCCACACTAAAATTCTGTTAGATTCAGCAGCTGGAGGGCAAGCGCTGGAAAAGACCTATGAGGAGCTGTACACTTTGCTCAACCGAATTTCACAAGGCAATCCAGAATGGAATGCAGATTCATCTCGAGGTGGAGCAAGGAAAGCAGCGGGAGTGCTTGAAGTGGATGGATTCACAGTTATCGCTGCACAGATAGCTGCTTTGCAAAATCAGTTAAACACTCACTTCAGCAATATAAATTTAAACCAGCCTTCAGCTTCAGTCAATGCAGTTCAACAGATGTGGTGTGAAGTGTGTGGTAGTAGTGAGCATTCAGCTGAATGCTGTGGTGCAAATCTTGATTCTGTTAATTTTGTGGGCAATGCACAGAGAAATCAGCAGCAGTTTGGTAGTGGCTACAACTCAAATTGGAGGAACCATCTGAATTTTTCGTGGGGTAGCAACAATCAACAAGGCCAAAGTTCAGGGCAGGGTATGCACAGAAACCAAGGAGGGCAACAAAATTATCAAGCTCAGTTCAGAAATCACAATGCCCCTCCTCCACCACCATCATCGACTATTGAGGAGATGTTCAAAACCATGATCGCTAATCAGGCACAATTGCAGGCTGACTATGTCAAATTGGCAGTCGAAGTGAAGAATAATTAGTTGGCGACCAAGGCTCTTGAATATCAGTTTGGGCAATTTGCTAGTGCCCAAAATACTAGACCCAGAGGAGGACTACCTAGTGACACGGATCCTAATCCAAAGCAGGTAAATGTAGTGACCACGAGGAGTGGTTTACAGTTGAAGGAGGTGGAACCGGAAAGACCGCCTCAAAAGTCAGGAGCAGCAGATGTTGAGGGAGAGCAAATCTCAGATAAGGGGAAGACTAAATAAGCTGAACCAGAAAGGCCTCCACCCCCGTTCCCTCAACGACTTAAGAAACACAAGGAGGAGGCGTGTTTCCAGAAATTCATGGAGGTACTTAAACAGGTACATGTTAACTTACCTCTTGTTGATGTCTTGCAGGGAGTGCCAAAATATGCGAAATATATTAAAGACATCGTGGCTAACAAAAGTCATTTGACTGAGTATGCCACGGTAGCTTTAACGGAGGAATGCACTTCCCGTATTTAGAATAGGTTGCCCACAAAACTGAAAGACCCTGGAAGTTTTACCATCCAGCTTACTATTGGTCAAAGTATCCGAGTGCGTGGATTATGCGACTTGGGGGCAAGCATAAATCTGATGCCATCTTCGGTATTCAGAAAGTTAGGTCTAGGAAGTCCTAGACCTACAACGGTAATCTTGCAGCTAGCAGACAGGTCTTTAGCTAAGCCGGATGGCATTGTTGAGGATGTGTTAGTGCAAGTAGGCTCCCTCATTTTTCCGGTCGATTTCATTGTTCTGGATTTTGAACCAGATGCTGAAGTCCCATTTATTTTGGGACGACCCTTTTTGGCAACCGGAAAGGCATTAATTGATGTAGCTGCGGGTCAACTCACGATGCGAGCACATGACAAGGTCGAAGTGTTCGATGTGTACAAGGTACCTAAGCTCCCGACTGTTTATAAGGAACTCTCGGTGATCAACGTGATTGATCATGGGAATGCTAATGGAATGAGTGATTCCCGAGAGTTACTAGGAAGGCCACCGGATAAGGTTGAGAACTACAGGGGGGATGACCATGATCGGGACAAATCGTCCATCACCCTAGTAGACAAGTGAGCTTAAAGGACGTCGAGCCGCGACGGTAAACCAGGCGCTGCACGGGAGGCAACCCGTGAGAAAAATATTTTATTTTTTTTCTTTTACATAGTGTAGTTAGTTTTTATCTTTATTTTTGTTTTTATTTGTTTATTTCCAATTTTTATTTTTCTTTTTCTTTTCTTGATTAGGTTTAAATTTTCATTTTAGTTAGTATTTTTTTTATTTTAGTTAGGGAAATCTATTAATTTAACCAATTTTTGTTTAGTGAGGTGATTTTCAGGTATAACGGAGGAAATATACATGGAATTGAGAAAATGAGGCAAGGTATGAAAAATCAAATTAATTGAAGAAACAGTGCACTGGCGCGTTCGCGCCGTGTCACGGAGGTAAGGCATCACGTTACCCTCCGTGACACGTTGAAGGCAAAATCTGGATTTTTCAAAAATCCAGTAAGCCAACGCGTTGGCTCCGTGTCACGGAGGAGGGGCTCCGCGTTACCCTCCGTGACACGTTGCCCCTTATTCAGTGCCGCCGCGTGTTTTCTTTAAATAAACCCCCGATTTCACCCCATTTTTCCCCATTTCCCTCTTCCCTCCGCGACCAAACACCCATTTCCCCCTCCCCAAGCACCGTGCCACGTTCCTAGGCAAGGAATACGTCAAGTTTCTTCGGTTTATCAATTCAAAGGTATGTTTTCATCGTCTATCTCAATTTTTGGCGATTTTTGTCAAATTTGGGCATGTGAGGTGAGATATATCACCCTAGGTAGAAATTAAACATGAATGTTGGATTATTTGTGATTGATACATGTTTGGATTGTTGTATTTAGCGTTTGAACTTATCGATTGCGTAAATAATTCAAAATTGATCATAGAATTGTATTCTAGGGCTTGGGTTGTTGAATTTGATTTGGGCACTTGATAATTTGGTGAATTCGATGCCGGGTGTGTTTATTATTTGAGAGAAGTCGTGGTAAATATTGTGTAAATGTTAAAAGACGACGAATTCTCGAATTTTGGTGGGAAAATGCATAAAATGTGTGAATTGGTTAGATTGTTTGGATTCGTTTGTATATAGAATGTTTTTATTATTGTTTTTATTTTGTTGTTGTTTTTGTTGCTTGTGCGATGTGTGAATTGTTAGTGATAGTAGGATTGGGATTAGCTGTATGAAGTCTGAGTAGTACGCTAACCGGTATGCTGTCGAAATTTTGTTGTGAACGCACTAAGCATGAAGTTATGGTGTTGTCTGTAGTGTAATTAGAGTTATCTTTGCCGTAATTTTGTAGAAGTAGCTAAGGCCTAAGTGTGGGGTAAATGTTGTGTAACCCGACCTTAGCCGAAGTTAACAAGTGTTTAGCTTAACTTTGTGCTTGTTGGTGTAAATTGACAGGTACAATGGCGAGCAGACAAGATAAAGGCAAGGGTGCTTCTACCTCAGGCACCGGCAGGAAAAGGATGAGACTGGGCACCGCAGTCCCAGCTGCACCCGCTGTTCCGCGCGGCCAACGCCGCCAATACGGAACAAGGTGGGTAACCGATGAAGGGAAGAAGTGGTACGCGAAACATAAAGAGAACAAGTACTTCCCTGAAGAACATATTGCACGGGAACCACTCGCACAGGAGTTCCCTCGCATTGTACAGAGAATCGAGGCGGCTGGGCTCAGCTTTATTTTTTAGGAGCCCAAGGAGTGCAACCTTCACTTGGTCCGGGAATTTTATGCAAACTGGAACCCGGCCATCAGAAGCCACACAGTGAAAATCAGAGGGCAGATTGTCACTCTGGAACCCCAGCAGCTGAATGCCATCGTTGGAGCGCGGGACACAGACACCCATGTTCTCCGCCAGCTAAACATTACCCCACCGTACACCGACATCAGACGTACTTTGTGTGGGGCTCGATCCACAGCCCGATGGAGTAGACATAAGGAGAGGGGTTACCACCAGACTCTGCCTTATTCGCAGATGAACAGGGAGGCCAGAATATGGCTGAAGATTGTATGTTCGTGCTTGATCCCGGGAGTCCATATGACAGATGTGACCCGGGACCGTGTCTGCTTGGTGTATGCCCTTATGAAAGGGCTTGAGATTAATGTGGGGGCGGTAATAATATCCGCCATGAAGAGAGCCAGACTGCACCAGGGCCACAGATACGAGTTTGGCGGACTCATCACCACCTTCCTCCGAGGCCTCGACATTGAGGAAGAAGCCTTGGATTATATTCCGCAGTTGGAGCGGAGGGCCCTCGACGTGACAAAGACTAAGGCCCACGACACTACACACGGACTGGTGCTGACTTTGGGCGAGCGACATGCTCGTGACGATCAGTACATGGCCCATATGTTTGGCATGCAGATGCTACAGCTACGGATTGGTGGGAGACCAGCCACCGAGGAAGAATTATGGCAGGTGGAGCTGGACTACCCCTTCGGCGAGAACGCCAGAGCCTTATGTCGGGTGGGGCCAGCCTTCGTGGAGCCGACAGATGACGATGTCCCTACTGATGAGGAGACACGTCGTGAGGACTCCGATGTGGAGTCCGATGACGACGATGGAGCTGATTCAGACATGGGCGACGAGGCCGCAGCACCGAATGAAGAAGTCGAATATTTCGACTGAGCAGGGAGTTCCACCACCCAAAATTTTGTGCTTTGTATTTTTGTGAACACTGGGGACAGTGTTCGATTTAAGTGTGGGGTGGGGAGTAGCTAGGTGCTGGAACATAGGCTCTAAATTGCTGTATGTTTTTTTCCTTGGTTGGTATGTATGTTTGTGCTTTCCCTGTTGTGAACTGATTCGTGATGTATCTGTATATATTTGTTTTGTGGCTGATGATGTGTGTTTTTGAAAGTTATGGTTGCTAGTGTAAATATTTTGTAAATTTTGTAAATATTTTTTTTCTATCGACATGACCGATATTTTTCAAAATTTTTGCGAAAATATTTTGCACTTGTAAATATTTTCTTTCTATCGAAATGATCGATGTGTTGCAAAAATTTTTTCGGTTTTTATTTTTTGGGTTTCTCGGAGTTTGTTTTCGGTTCTTTTACCGAGAATAGTCCCATTGAACCGATGTCATAGTTAGTGACCGTTCCCTATGATGGATGGATGACGACCGTCTTAAGGAAAATGTAGTCGGTAGGAGTAGGATTTTTATTTGTTTTTTTTAGTTTTTCTTTGGTGGATTGCATCAATGAACTGTAGTTGCTTATGGTTGCTAAAATTTCGTTGCGTGTTGTAATTGATGTTCAAAATGTGAAAGTGATTCGTTTGAAAGCATGCAATTCTGTAAATACGTTGAGTTACCTAGGCTATAGAATTTGGTTCAGTATGATTGAGGCTTAATCTTGAATTCATGTAATTGACTAATTAAAGAGTCTGTGAATGCATCTTGATTCGAGCATGTGCATGAAGTGTGAAGTGAGGTTTTGCTATTCCATGTCATTGTGAATTGTCTAGAACTTGCCTGGTGTGTATACAAAACGAAATGAAGGAGGTGTAGTGTTGGAAAGGATGTAGGCATTTCTTTGTTTTAACCGATAGTTTCCAATTTTTTCTTGTCAAATTCTACCTTTTTATATGTTGTATACCCTAGTCAGCCCGTTGAGCCTTTAGCCGATTTCTTTCTTTTGTCCAAAAAATTGTATGAACTAAGCTTTATTCCTTCTTTTCATTAGCCTTAAAGTCTATAAGAAGCTCTTAAGCGCTTACAAAGAAAAGAAAATGTTTCCCAAAGTGTTAAAGAGTGAAAAGAAAAAGAAAAGCAAAGTGAGGAAAGAAAAGATGATGTTGAAGAGGCACTTGTTGTAATTAATTGATAGTGAGGGTACTTGAAAACCCTTTGTTTTGTGTCAAGTGTGTCTGATGAAATGGGTTGTATGAAAGTAAACCAGCATGAATGGGAGAAAAAGAGAAAAGAGAGGAACAATGTCCATGAGTCGATGGGAATGAGTTGAAAAGGCGCTTAAGGATGCTAGCGACTATTATTGGCTAATCCAATATATATATACTAGATCCATAGCCCCGTTACAACCCATTAAAGTCCTACGTGATCCTATATTGCATTTCTTTATATTAGTGGAGTAATACACTAAGGACAAGCTTATGGGTCTTGACATGAGGCATGTGAATTCTTTTGGGAGAGAGAGTGAAATTAATTTTTATATGCCCCTACTTGCATGTTTGTGTGCTGCATGAACATAAAGGGGAAGTTTCTCTCGAGTTGTGAGGGCACATGCTTGATGAAAGATTGATTTTTGTGTCGGATTTCTTGATTAGCTGATTTGCATGAGTTTGCCGATATCAAGAATCAATTCTTTAAGTCTAGGAAGTCTTGATGTATTAAAGGTCATTGTATTGTACGACCAAGCATGTTTTCTTGATGATTTGCAAAAATTGAATAATCGGTATGACCGTAGCGTAAATTGTTGCACCATAGTGACGAAGGTTGGGATGTAATTTGCATGATTTGTGTATATGTTGTTCAAGGACGAACAAGGATTTAAGTGTGGGGTAAGTGATCTTGGGCAGATTTATATGCCCAAGTGATACTCAAACGTATCATTTTTACCTTGTTTGTTGTGCAATGTGTATATAATATCATGTAATTAGTAATAAAATGTGAATTTATACTAACCAACACGATTAGCATTTGTTTTGCAGGTAAATGTGATTTTTAGGAGCTAAAATGCATGTTGGAACTATGTCGGAGTTGGACTTGGATGCGAGCGTGGGAAAGACCTTGGAATACACATTTTATAGGGGCTCCGCGATGGAGCCGTGCCACGCTACCATCGCGGAGGCACACTTCCTGGAGAGGAAATTAAATGGCAAATTCCAGTGAGGCCTCGCGACAGCTCCATGGCACGGAGATAGGCCTCCGAGTTGGCCTCCGTGCCACGTTGAGGCTAATTTACCGGACCCTGGATTTCCAGTGAAGGTCCGCGTCCACGCCGTGTCACGGAGGCAGTGCTCCGCGTTGACCTCTGTGACACGTTGCTTGTTATTCCGGGAAAAATTTTCCTCTAGTATAAATAGCACACTTAGGTTTATTTTAATTAGTTCAGACTTGGTGGAGCTAGGACGTGGGTTAGCAGCAGTTGAGGGACAAAAAAGCTAAGGGATTTCTTCTCTTCCTTTCTTCTTTCAATCAATTGTATGTATGATTTACACTTGTTTTAGGATGATCAATCCACAAATGAGTGGCTAATTCTCTTCCTGTCTAAGGTTTTGAACATGTGTAGTGAATTCTGATTGTAAATGATATGGTTTTCTTCTTCTTCTTTAATGCTGTTCTATTAATTCTTGTTCTTACTGCATTAGTGCTTGGCCAACATTAATGTACATCTAAAAAGTCCAATTTCACTCGAAAGAGCAAGAAATTGGAAAGTTGTGAATTAATAGGGTATTGTTCTTAACTTGATTTGGGAAAATTGGGTTTTGATGTGCTTTCCTGATAGAAATATACTTGAAAGCCGTATTAGTCAATTTAGGAACCGGAATTGTTGTGCTAGGTCATAAATTGCATTTGATCACAGAAATGTAGACGGATGGTTTATGATTCTAAAGTGAAATTAAATACGAGAGTTTTAATTTCTAGGCTAATGTTCTTGGCTAGCAACATGAAGAAGAGATTAACCAAATTATCATGATTATCAAGTTCATTACTTGTTCTTAACCTTGGCATGTTCATATCCATTGTCTAAATTCACAAGTAAATAGTTGTTATTAATTGTAGTATATATAGTTTAGAAACAAAAACTCAAGTAACTATTGGTTACATTGTTGTTAGCATAATTATGAGTGAAATAGGAATATAGTAAACTAGGCAATTTTACGTATCTTGAGCCTCCTTGGATCGATACTTGGCTACTTAGCCACTTTATTACTTGTTTGACAACGTGCACTTGCGTGTCGGTTTATAATATATAATACCAACCTGAGCAGCAGACCGCGAACACCTAACTCTGAGCTGATGATACCCGGATCTGAAGTCTATCTTTGAGAAGTACTTAGCACGCTGAAGTTGGTCAAACAAGTCATCAATTCTGAGGACGGGATACTTATTCTTGATTATAACCTTTTTCAACTGCCAATAGTCAATGCACATATAAAGAGACCCATCCTTCTTTTAAATAAGGAGAACTGGTGCACCCCACAGGGATTTTCTAGGTCTAATAAAGCCCTTATCCAAGAGATCCTTCAATTGTTTTTTTAACTCCTTTACCTCAGATGGAGCCATTCTATAAAGTGGAATGGATATAGGCTATGTATTGGGAAGAAAGTCAATACCAATGTCAATATCCTTCTCAGGAGAGACTCCTGGTAGATCATTAGGGAAAACCTCTGAATACTCGCATACTACTGGGATAGACTGAAGAGTTGGGGTCTTAAGCGTAGCATCCTTAACCCGAACTAGATGGTACACAAAACCCTTGGAAATCATCTTTCTGGCCTTAAGGTAGGAAAAAAGTGACCTATAGGCACAGCTGAACTACCCTTCCATTTTATGACTGGCTCACCGAAAAATCGAAACTCTACCGTTCGGGATCTAGAATTCACCGATACATAACATGCATGCAACCAATCCATCCCAAAGATAACATCGAAATTAGTCATGTCTAACTCTACTAAATTGGCTGAGGTGACTTTCTGAAGGACTGTGATGGGGCACTTTATGTATACCCGTCAAGTTATGACTGTATCATCGACTAGTGTAGAGACTGAGAACGGTTCTGATAGGATTTCGGGACTAACTCAGAAACTAATAGCAACATAAGGAATCACAAAATATAAAGTAGCCCTGGGTCTAACAACACATATACATCAAGATGAAATATTCGCAGCATACCAGTGACCATATGTGGAGAGACCTCCTGCTCCTGATGAGATGAGAAGGAATAAAATCATTTCGACACTGACCACCACCTGCACTAGCGGATGAACGCTATTGAGCTGAATGTCCTGGTGGAGATGCTAAACTGGTGGCTGCGTCATGGCCTCTACTATGGCCCTATGTAACTGCAGGTCAGTCTCTGAGCATATGTCCGGGATTACCACACCTGAAACAAATATATGATCCGACTATTTTCCACATACTCGAATGGTGCGCTCCACCGACGCGTCCTTCTATCCCCTCGAACCTGACGCCTTGCTCCTCCGATACCCTGAGGTCTGGATGGAACACTTGATGATGAAGGAACTAGGGTCGATGACTTCTTGTGGGACTACTGATGATGTCCACCATTTGGCCTCTACTAGGAAAACCCAAAGTTGCATGTCTTGTCCCTCTTGGCCTCTCTCTTCCTGTCCTTCATCTGATCTGTCTCTATTTGCTGGGCGTATATAACCAATCAAGAGAACTCTAGATCACTGTTCAGCATTGTGTTCCTACACTCCTTGACCAGTGAATCTGACACTCCATACAAAAATCTGTTCATATAAGCTCTCTGATCCACAAGCATCTCCAGTGCATACTTGGACAACCGGATGAACTCCGAGGCATACTCTTGCACAGTTATATTATTCTCCCTCAAATTGACGAACTCTGTCGCCTTTACTTCCTTCAACCTCTAGGGAAGAATCTTTCTGAGAAGGTAGCCATGAACTCATCCCAGCTCACAGGAACAGCGCCCACTGCTCTACCGTCCCTCCACTAATGTTACCAAATATAAGGAACCCCTTCAGGTGATAGGACGTTAAGTATGTGCTCTCTTCTCCCCTCACCCCCATAATCTAGGTGATCTTCTATATATCCTCAAGAAACTCATGCGGGCGCTCATCCACTCTTGACCCAAGGAACTCAGGTGGATTCATCCTGAGGAAGTCCCAAACTCGAGCAGCCGCTACATTCCCATTATGAGGGACATTGGCCACCGCCTGCTGGTTGACCTGTATGGTCAAAGCCTGGGCCAACATCTGAAAAGATGCTCTAAACACAGCATGAGAAACCTGCTCCAGCAAAGGACCTATTGGTGCTGGCGGGGCTTGCTGGTGCCTATCTCCATTGCCATTTTCATGGATATTTTCATGTTTGTTCCTTCTACCATTTACTCGGCGTGGAGGCATTATTCTACCAATGCATATAGCACGAGTTTGAAGGATAGAGAGGTACTTCATTGCATGACATAGATCATGAAAGAAGGGAAATTTACTGAAACATTTTGCAGCCTCTCCCCCATATGTGTGGCGCGGTTCACATCCATGGAAAAGACTCTACTCAACGCAGCTTCCAGACACATTGCTCTGATACCAAGTTTGTCATGACTTGAACAAAGGTCCCGACCGAGACATAAAACATAGAACCACGAATGGTTCTAAGTCGACCAATGGCATGAACATAGCGTCTAAACAGCATACATCGAACGAAAATTGATAAACTAAAAATGAATAAGCAGAAGTCTAAATACATATCAATCACACAAAGCAACACTAACAAAGCTGAAGTTCTACATATTGTCTGGAAAGGCCTCTAACATAACTAAAGTGCTCATGGGACAACATCCCCAACTAGCTCACTAAAAGTCTGAAAACTGAAAGTAACACAACTCAACAATGTGAAGGTCCTTGAAGTATGAGGATTCATCAACAAGAGAACTTGACTAAGCTGTGGACACTAGCTAACACGAAACTGTGTCTGAGCGTCTTAATCTGTATCATGAAATGATATAGCATAGAGTATGCGGTCAGTACTTTCAATGTACTGGGTATGCAAGGTAATAAAATAGGTTAAGTATAACTAAAATCATGCACATAACATAAATCATAAGATCATGAGAGTAAGGATTGTATGCTGATATCTAAAAACATGTATAGTCATAACTGAATTCTCATATTGGAATAGAATGACCCAAAGCTAGGAATAAAATCATATGGCTTGACATATCTGAAATAATATATAAAAGATTATAAACTGATCATTGGGTCAAACCTATTGAAAGAATAATATCATAAGTCATAAACATGCATAACTGTAATCATTAGGAACAATGAGAGGACCCGTCTTAACCGACAGCATAATGATAGAGCTTATATGATTCCCAAACTATCTCGCTCAAATGAGAAGAGCCGTCCCAAGATTTCCAAGGCAAGAAATGATACTTGGCGTGATATCACTAATAAGGACACCATAGGGTTAACCATGATTATATACCTATGGTGGCACGTAGTTCTGAGACCTTGGAGTTAACCTGAATATCGTGCCTACTCGGTGCTAGACACTACTCCAAAAAGGATGCACATGAGGGTTCATATAATTATTATGAAATCGTACATGAAGTTCATGGGCTAGTTAAATCATAACATACTTAATCATACTTGAAATACATGACTAGACATGAAATAAGGGCCAGTGAGTCGGCCAAAATCATAAACTCATAAATCATGAAGAACATAAATGCTTAAGAAAATCATCATACTTGAATTTCATAAATTCATGAAGAGTACTTGTACAAAACCATATCATAAATCATAAACCATAATTTAGAGCTTGGGGAATCGAAATCATAATAGAATCATAAACTTGACTTTTCATGAAACTTGCACTATTCAGCATAATGTTCTAAATAGTTGAAACCATGAATTTATAATAAAAATAGATATAAAATCTATAATACCCCGAAAACCCTAAGATCAGAACCAGGAGTTTAAAACGGAGAAAATAGGATTTCTGCACTAGGTCACAGGATGATTCTTCCAGTGACTCATGGGGTGCACCACGAATCTTTGAGTGACTCATGGGGAGGAGTTTGGATTGTGTTGGAATTTTGAGTTTGAGGTTGACCACGGGTGGGATCACGAGTTGTCGTCACCACCACGAGTCCTCCAGTGGGTCGTGGTCGGTGATTGGTTAGAAGGATAAATGTTTTGGCAGTCACCCAACGACCATTCACCACGAGTCGCCACAAGTCATGGTGTCCCTCGTGGTGACAAGTGACAGTGGAATTCCAGTGTAGGCAACAGGAGGTGACCACGAGTCGTGGTCCGGGACAACGGGTCGTCTAGTCCCTCATGGGGACTGGCAGTATGTTTTTCCCTATGAAATTATTGAGGGCTTTTTCGTAATTCCTATGTTCCTAAGGCCTAAACTACATCGTTTTGAGCTCATAATAGAGTGTTTTAAGGGTGGTAAGTTCACTCTAGGCTTATTCACGCCCATGCATAGAAGTCTAGAAGCTCCTAAGTATGATCAACCCTAAATTCCTCAAGTTTTCTTCCCCAAATTCTCATTGGGCAATGAAGGAAGTTGTGAAATCAGATCTCTTCATGTATGTAGGTGTTATGAATGGGTGTAATTCCCCACACTCATGCCCAATCCTTTCTCAATTCACGAAATTCTAGTTGATGAATCTATGGTGTTTTTACCTAACATGTGAATTCTCTTAGTTTCAATCATGGGTACGATCTAAGCATGTCTCTAATATTGAACTATAATTAATGGGCATATTTTACAATGTTTTCAATTATAAATTATATTTTCAAGTTTTATAAATTATGATGCCCATCCATGAAAGTTCATGAAAGTTGAGATCTATGCATTATGTATTCAAGCATAATGAGATGTTTATGAAGAAAATATGATTTTGAACTACCATGTCTATGTTCATGTCTATGTCAATCATGTCTAAGTATTGAGAAAGCACATATGATCAAGTACGTTTCATGATTTTCTAACTTCATGTATTAGCTTACCACATGGATTTTGGAATCTAGACTCCCCTGATGTCCAGCTTGTGGTATAGTTTGAGCCAAGGCTCCTCATGTTATGATTTCATATTTATGTATGTATGTTATGAGTCAGCTTCGTCACTAGATGATTGTTCAGCTTCGTTAAAAAATGATGGAGAGCATATGCATGTTTTGGAAGTAGTGTCTAGCTCCGAGTAGGCTAAGAGTCATTCAACCCTATGCCTCAGAACTACGCGCCAACGTAGGTATGTTTAGATTATTTGGGACCTCCCTTGTGAGCTTCCCCTTCCCCCAAGGGGCCTTCAGCTTGATATTGATATCATGATAGTGTCCTTAGCCCTGGCAAAGCTTTGGATTGCTCTGCCCACTTGAGTGTGATAGTCGAGACCACGTAAGCTCTATCATGGTAATGTCAGTTACATGATGAGTCTCCCATTATTCCTCATGATTTCAGTAATGCATGTTCATCAGTCATGATATTATGTTTTCAGCAGGTTTGACCCAATGTTTAGTTTTATTTATGATTATCAGTTTTTAGCTTTGGGTCATTCGATTCAATTATGATATTCAAATATGTTTAGATCATGATTTCAGAAAATAGCATGCAAGCCCTATTCTAAAAATCTTATTTTGATTATGTTTTATAATATGCATGATTTATGATTTTACTACTTACGGTTTTACTTACCCTGCATACTAGGTACATTTCACGTACTGACCGCATACTCTATGTTGTATCATTTCATGATACAGGTCCGAATATTCAGGCTCAGACCCATCATTAGCCAGGCCTGCAACTTTAGCACTTATCAACTAGAGTTGGTGAGTCCTCATATTTTGAGGGCCCTTCTTTGTAGTTGTATCTAATACTTTCAATTTCAAACTTTAGTGAGTTAGTTGGGGTCTTGTCCCATCAACTCGTCAGTAGTAGGGCTTTTCAGACATATCATGTAATTAGCTTCGGTTTTGAGTTATGTATTCTGATGTTATGAGACGATCATACATCCGGTATATTAATTATGTTGATCTTCCACTTATCTATATTGAGTTAGATGTTATGTTCATGCCATGGGTCAACTTAGAGCCTCTCAGGATTCTTTGTCCTGTGTCTGGATTTGGGCCTATGTTCGGGTCATGACAAACTTGGTATCAGAGCATTTGGTTTTGATGGGTCCCAGGGTGTCTGAAAGCCGTATTAAGTAGAGTCTTTTTCATGGGTGTGAAGAGCGTCACACTTATGACGAAGAGGCTACGAGATATTTAGGAAATGTTCCCTTCTTTCATGATCTAAGTCATGCGATGAAATGTCTCTCTATCCTTCTAACTCATGCTAAACATGTCTGCAGAATTTTCCCTCCTTGCTGAGTTAATGGAAGAAGAAAAGGAATGGAAACGACCACGAGAATGGCAATAGGGATGGGCACCAGTAGGCCTTACCAGCCCATGAGGAGCACGTACTCGACCAGGTTTCCCATGCTGAGTTTAGGGAATCCATACAAATGTTAGCTCAGGACTTGAACGCCCAGGTCAATCAGCAGGTGGTAGCGCATATAACTCAGAACGGGATTGCGGCAGCGGCAAGAGCCAGAGATTTTCTAAGGATGAACCCTCTAGAGTTTCTTGGATCGAAGGTGGACGAGAATCCACATGGGTTCATTGATGAGGTTCTGAAGATCCCCCATATTATAGGGGTGACTGGAGAGGAGTGCACTGATCTAGCCTCGTATTGGTTGAAAGGGGTTGTGCACATCTAGTTCAAGCAATGGAAGGATCACAGGGCAGTGGGAGAAAGCCCTATTGGTTAGGATGAGTTTCATGCAGCTTTTTTGGATTGATTCTTCCCTCGTTAGATGAGGTAGATTAAAGAAGTCGAGTTTGTGAACCTAAAGCAAGGGAAAATAACAGTTCAGGAGTATGCCTTGGAGTTCACTCGCTTTTCCAAGTATGCACCTAAGATTGTGGCAGATTAGAGAGCCCGTGTGAGCCGGTTCATGCATGGTATAATAGACTACTTAGTCAAAGATTGTCGGACCACGATGCTTCATCAGGACATTAACTTTGCTTGGATAGTCTTGTATGCCCAGCAGATGGAGGCTGCGCAGATGAGTGAGCCAAAGAGAGAGGCCAAGAGGGCTAGGACTAATAGCTTCAGATTCTCCCAGCAGAAAGCTAATGGGAGCCATCAACAGTCCCACCAGAGATATTCAGCCCCAACGCCTTTGACTATGAGTGCGCCATCCAGATCCAGACATGATCAGAGGGGATGAGCATCAGACTTTAGAGGATAGAGTAGCAAACCCGCAGAGACCAGCCCTCTAGAGTGTAGCAGATGTGGCCAGAGACACGTGGGTCAATGCTTGGCAGGTTCATGTGCTTTTTTCGGCTATAGGAAGCCCGAATATATGCTTAGAGATTGCCCAGCAGCAAGACAGGGCCATGATAAGGGTCGAGGCCCGACCTCCAATTAAGTAGCTCCACCAGCATGCCCAACTCAGAAAGGGGCATCTACTAGTGCAAGTGGTCGTCAGCTCCAAAATAGATTCTATGCCCTAGCATCCCTACAGGACAAGAGGTCTCCCCAGATGTAGTCACTGGTGTGTTACGAGTATTCCACCTTGATGTATATGCATTGTTAGATCTAGGGGATGCTTTATCTTTTGTAATACCCTATGTTGCTAGTAGTTTCGAAGTCAGTCCCAAAATCTTATCAGAACCCTTCTCAGTCTCTACTCCAGACTGTGATTCAGTTATAGCTAGAGGGGTATATAGAAATTATCCTGTCACAATCCTTCATAAAGTCACCTCAGTAGATTTAGTAGAGTTAGCCATGATCGATTTTGATATTATCCTTGACATGGATTGGTTATATGCATGTTACTCCTCAGTCAATTGTAGAACCCATGCAGTAGAGTTCAGATTTCCGAGTGAACTAGTTTTAGAATGGAAGAGTAGTTCAACTGTGCCTGTAGGTCGCTTCATTTCCTACCTCAAGGCCAGAAAGATGATTTCTAAAGTTTGCATGTACCATATAGTTATGGTTAAGGATGATACATCCAAAACCCCGACTATCCAATCAGTTCCAATAGTGTATGAGTATCTAGAGGTGTTTCCAGATGATTTATCGGGAATTCCTCTTGAGCGGGAGATTGTCTTTGGTATTGAACTTCTTCTCAATATGCATCCTATATCTATTCCTCCTTACATAATTGCTCCAGCCAAGCTAAAGGAGTTGAAGAAGCAATTGAAGAACCTTCTAGACAAAGGTTTCATCAGACCGAGCAAATCCCTATGGGGTAGACCAGTTCTCTTTGTTCGCAAGAAGGATGGTTCTCTTCTTATGTGCATTGATTATCGACAATTGAAAAAAATTACCATTAAGAACAGGTATCCTCTCCCCAGGATTGATGATTTTTTTGACCAGCTTCAGGATGTCAAGTGTTTTTCAAAGATAGACCTCAGATCCGGATACCATCAGCTTAGGGTTGGGGAGAGTGACATTTTGAAGACAGCCTTTGTTCACTCCCAATTACACGCAAGTGCACGTGGTCGTACAAGTAATAAAGTGGCTTTATTTCAAGCCAGGTATCGAACCCATAAGGACTGTGATGTGGCAGTATTTTTTCTTTAAGTGTTTAGTATACGCACTTCTTTATACAAGCAGACAAACAGAACAAATGGTGATTTTTCAAGAATACTAGTTAATGTAACTTTAAGTAAAAAGATTGTAAATTATAATCTGAACAATAGCACGAACAAGCTGAGGTTAAGGCAAAACATGCAGATATGTAATTTATTGATTACACTTCAGTCAACACTTCTCTTTGGTTGTTAGTCAGGAATTATTAACCAATGATTGGGTCTTTCGAACTCCTCTCCAATTAAAGAATCATAAGACTTACATTACACATTTCTGTGATGCAAAAACCTCATATTCTAGTAATACACAACAAATTCCATAGATGACCAAATATGACATTACAGATATATTTCTATTCTTAACGTTAATCTTCTCTTAATTTCTCAACCAAGACAAGAACATATCCTACCAATTCACATCTATCCAATTAATCTTCCTTTCGGGAATAATACTGGAATTCTAGGATATACATTAACAATGGCCAAGCATTAATGTAGTGAAAACAAGAATTAGTAGAACAACCGTTGTAGAGAAGATAAAGACTGAAATAACATCAATTACATACTACTGTAATCATCCTCAACCTCAACCAAAGGTGAATTAGCCACTCATTTGATGATTAAACATCTTCAAACAAGTAGAAATCATACAAGCAATTGAAATTTAAGAGAAAAAAGAAGAGAATTAAACCTAGAACTTCTTCAGCTCAACTGCTTGATACCCACGTTCTAGCTTGAAATGTCAGATAACTTAAAATAAAACCTAAGTGTGCTATTTATACAAGTGATAAATTTTCCGGAATAAACTGGCAACGTGGCACGGAGGGTATCGCGGAGCATCAGCTCCGTGCCACGGCTCTGTCACGGAGCCTCACTGGAACTTGAATGCCGGATTATTATCCTTAGCGTGGCACGGAGGGTATCGCGGAGCCTCAGCTCCATGCCACGGATGTATCGGGCACCTTCACTAGAATTTGGGTGTGCAGCTAAGTCTTCCCATCGTGTCACTGAAGTGAACGTGGAGCATAGGCATCGTAACACGGTGCCATCACACACCTTCACTGGAATTCAACTCAAATTTTACTCTAGGAAGAATGACTCCGCGATGGTGGCGGGACACGGCCTTGTCGCGGAGCATCAAGTTTTTAGCATTTTCTTGTCGACTTTCAAGTTTTGCTTTCAAGTCCATTCCTCCACTTCACCAACTTCTAGATTAGTTTCCAAAATTCATTTTAACTGTAAAAACAATAGCTAATCACGTTGGTTAGTATAAATCCATATTTACATTAAAACCACATGAGAATTCACACATAGAAGTAGATAAACAAGTTAAAATTAAGTAATAAAGTATCACTTGGGCATGCAATTATGCCCAAGATCAGCCTTAGGACTCGGTATGGTCACTATGAGTTTGTAGTTATGTCTTTTGGACTAATGAATGCTCATGCAGCTTTTATGGATTTGATGAATAGGGTGTTCAATCCATACTTGAATATGTTCGTGATTGTGTTCATAGATGACATCCTTATATGCTCTCGGAGAAAGGAGGAACATGTCGTCTATCTGAGGGTGGTGCTACATACTTTGAAGGATCATCAATTATATGCTAAATTGAATAAATGTGAGTTTTGGTTGAACTCAATGGCATTTATGGGCCATGTGGTGTCCAGTGAGGGTGTACAGGTAGAGTCTCAAAAGATACAAGCGGTGAAGAATTGGCCTAGACCAGTTAGTTCTTCGGATATCAAGAGTTTCTTGGGTTTAGCTGGTTACTATCGGAGGTTTTTTGAAGGGTTTTCATCTATTGCATCCCCGTTGACTAAATTGACCCAGAAGGAAGTGAAGTTTCAATAGTCAGAGGCTTGTGAGAAGAGCTTCCAAGAGTTGAAGACTCGACTCACCTTAGCACTAGTTTGACCCTATCTGAGGGTACCAAGGGGTTTGTGGTATATTGTGACGCTTCGAGTATCGGCCTTGGTTGTTTACTCATGCAGCACGGTAAAGTTATAGACTATGCATCCAGACAGCTGAAGGTTCATGAAAAGAATTACCCGACTCATGATCTCAAGTTGGCGGCGGTAGTATTTGCCTTGAATATTTGGAGACACTATTTGTACGGGGTCCATGTGGATGTGTTTACGGACCACAAAATCCTGCAGTACGTGTTTACCTAAAGGATTTGAATCTACATCAGAGAAGGTGGTTGGAGCTTTTAAATGATTATGATATGAGGTTTCTCTACCATCCGGGCAAGGCTGATGTGGTGGCAGACACTCTTAGCAGGATTTCCATGAAAAGTGTGTCCCATATAGACAAGGAAATGAAGGAGTTAGTGAAAGATATACATCGGTTTGCACGGATAGGAGTCCGTCTTGCTGACTCAATGGATGGTGGTGTCATTGTTTAGAATGGGTCAGAATCATCCTTAGTAACTAAAGTTAAAGCTACACAATACGAGGATCTTATTTTGGTAAAGTTGAAGGAATCCGTTTAGAATCTGAAGGTAGAAGTCTTCTCCAAAGGGGGAGATGGGATGCTTTGATATCAGGGTCACTTGTGTGTTCCGGGTGTTGATAATTTGAGAGATCAGATGTTGCACGAGGCTCATGGTTCCAGGTACTCTATACACCTAGGTTCCACCAAGATGTACCGTGACCTACGGGAAGTCTATTGGTGGAGTGGCCTGAAGAAGGATATAGCAGAATTTGTGGCTAAGTGTCCAAACTATCAGCAAGTGAAGGTGGAACATCAAAGACCTGGAGGTATGCTTCAAGAAATTAGTATCCCTACTTGGAAGAGGGAGGAGATCAATATGGACTTCATCACAGGGTTTCCTCGCACTCATTAAGAGTATGACTCTATTTGGGTGGTTATGGACAGGTTAATAAAGGCAGCTCATTTTCTACCGATCAAAACTACTGAATCAGTGGAGGATTATGCTAAGTTGTACATTTGGGAGTTAGTTCGGTTGCATGGAGTGTCATTGTCCATCATATCAGATAAAGGTACTCAGTTCACCTCCTAGTTTTGGAGATCGTTCCAAAAGGGACTCGGTACTCAAGTCAAGCTTAGCACAACATTTCACCCGCAAACAGATGGTCAGGCCAAGAAGACTATTCAGACCCTTGAAGATATGTTGAGAGTGTGTGTTCGATTTCAATGGTAGTTGGGATGACCATTTACCTATTATTGAGTTTGCATTTAACAACAGCTACCATTCAAGCATTCAGATGGCTCCGCTTAAGGCTATCTACGGATGGAGATATAGGTCGCCTATTGGTTGGTTTGAAGTCGGTGAAGATATGATGGTAGGACTGGATTCAGTCCATGAGGCTATGGAGAAAGTTCATCTTATAAGGGATAGGTCGGAAATAGCTTAGAGTCGTCAAAAGTCTTATGTGGATGTGATGAGGAAAGAACTTGAGTTTGAAGTCGATGATTGGGTGTTTCAAAAGGTTTCTCTCTTGAAGGGAGTGATCAGGTTCGGGAAGAAAGGGAAACTCAGTCCCCGTTATGTTGGTCCGTACTGGATTGTGAAACGTGTTGGCAAGGTAGCATATGAGTTGGCGTTTCCCTCAGAATTAGCTTTAGTTCATCCAGTTTTCCATGTATCACTCTTGAAGAAGTGTTTGGGTGATCCAGCTCTGGTTGTTCTGGTGGACAGCGTCGGTGTGAAAGATAGCCTTAGTTATGAGGAGGTTCTGATAGAAATACTTGATCGCCAGGTTCGTAAGATAAGGAATAAAGAAGTAGCCTTAGTCAAGGTTTTGTGCAGGAACTGGCATGTTGAGGGAGCTATGTGGGAAGCCAAAGAAGATATGATGGATAAATACCCACATCTATTCCCTTCTGGATCAGTTTCAGCTTGAGGTGTTAGTTTCCTCCCTATTACTCTATTCAATTTTATGTTCAGCTCATGATCCCCGGTTTCTTTCATGTCAATGAATGTATGTGTGATTAAGGAATTCAGTTCTGTTTGGAGTCAGCCATTCCGTCAGTTTGCAGCTTGTATGTTCAGTATTTGAGTATGATGATTACATTTCTCTGCTTTTCAGTATATTTTTCCACATTCGAGGATGAATTTTCCTAATGGGGAGATATTGTAATATCCCGAAAATCTTTAAATAAAACCCGGGAGTTTAAAACGGAGAAAACAAGATTTTCTACACCAGGTCATAGGATGAGTCGTTGAGTGACTCGTGGGGAGGAGTTTGGATTGGGTTGGAATTTTGAGTTTGAGGTTGACCATAGGTGGGACCAAGAGTCGTGGTCACCATCACGAGTCGTCCAGTGGGTTGTGGTCAGTGATTGGTCTAAAGGATGAATGTTCTGGCAATGCACCCAACGACCAGCCACCACGAGTTGTCAAGTACACCACGAGTCATGGTGTCCCTTGTGGTGACCAGTGAAGGTAGAATTCTAGTGTAGGCGACGGGAGGTGACCACGAGTCGTGGTCAGGGACGACCGGTCATCCAGTCCCTCATGGGGACTGGCAATATATTTTTCCCTGCGAATTTATTAAGGGCTTTTCTGTAATTCTTAAGGCCTAAAGTACGTTGTTTTGAGCTCAGCATAGAGTGTTTTAAGAGGGGTAAGTTTACTCTAGGCTTATTCACTCCCATGCATTCAAGTCTAGAAGCTCCTAAGGGTTATCAAGCCTAAATTCGTCAAGTTCTTCCCCAAATTCTCATTGGGCAATCAAGGAAGTTGTGGAATCAGATCTCTTCAGGTATGTAGGATTATGAATGGGTGTAATTGTCCACACCCATGCCCAATCCTTTCTCAATTCACGAAATTCTAGTTGATGAATCCATGGGGTTTTACCCAACATGTAAATTCTCTAAGTTTCAATCATGGGTATGATCTAAGCATGTTTCTAATGTTGAATTATTATTAATTGCCATATTTTACAATGTTTTCAATTATAGATTATGTTTTCAAGTTTTTAAAAATATGATGCCCATCCATGAAAGTTCATGATAGTTGAGATCCATGCAATACGTATTCAATCATGATGAGATATTTATGAAGAAACTATGATTTCGAACTACCCATGTATTAGCATACCACATGGATTTTGGAGTCTAGACTCCCACGATGTTCATCTTGTGGTATGGTTTGAGCCAAGGCTCCTCATGTTATGACTTCATATTTATGTATGTATGTATGTTATGAGTCAGCTTCTTCACTAGACGATGGTTCGGCTTCGTTGAAAAACAATGGAGAGCATATGCATGTTTTAGGGAGTAGTGTTTAACACCGAGTAGGCTAAGGGTCGGTCAACCTTATGCGTCAGAACTACGCGCCAACGTAGGTATGTTTAGATTATGACCTCCTTTGTGAGCTTCCCCTGCCCCTAAGGGGCCTTCAGCTTGATATCGATATCATGGTAGTGGTCTTACCCTGGAAAAGCTTTGGACGGCTCTACCCACTTGAATGTGATAATTAGGACCACGTAAGCTCTATCGTGGTAATGTCGGTTATATGAAGAGTCTCCCATTGCTCCTCATGATTTCAGTTGTGTATGTTTATTAGTCATGATATTATGTTTTCAGCAGGTTTGACCCAATGTTCAGTTTTATTTATGATTATCAGTTTTCAGCTTTGGGTCATCAGTTATGTTCAGATCATGATTTCAGAAAATAGCATGCAAGCCCTACTCTTAGAATCTTATCTTGATTATGTTTTATAATATGCATGATTTATGATTTTACTACTTAGCGGTTTTACTTACCTTGCATACTCGGTACATTCCATGTACTGACCGCATACTCTATGTTGTATCGTTTCATGATACAAGCCAGATATTCAGGCTCAGACCCATCATTAGCTAGACCTGCAGCTTTAGCACTTATCAGCAAGAGTTAGTGAGTCCTCATCTTTTGAGGGGCCTTCTTTTCAGTTATATCTTGTAATTTCAATTTTAGACTTTAGTGAGTTAGTTGGGGTCTTGTCCCATCAACTCATCAGTAGTAAAGGCTTTTCCGACATAGCATGTAATCAGCTTCGATTTTGAGTTATGTATTTCGATGTTATGAGACTATCAGACTTCCTCTATATTAGTTATGTTGATCTTCTGCTTATCTATGATTAAGTTAGATGTTATGTTCATACCATGGGTCGACTTAGAGCCTCTCGGGGTTCTTCGTCTCGTGTCTCGATCCGAGCCTGTTATACCCCGTATAATTCCCAACACATAGATGGCCTATTCGCGTGTTGGTTAAGAGTATTTCAAGGCCATACATGCTAAAAAAGGCCCGGGAAAAGACCAGACAAGAAATCTATCGAACCATCACGAAAGGAGCCTGGGCAGAGCCCCTCCGCGATGGCAACGTGTCATGAAGGTGGAGCCTCCGCGTTGGCTTCGTGACACGTTGGCCCTGTCCAGGCCCAACTATATAAGCCCTCCACTTCGGTTTTAAATGATATAATTCTTATAATTTCCAGCGAAAACAGAGAGAAAATCAGAGAGGAAGAGGAACGAAGGTTTCTTGATAATTTCCTTCCGATTACGCCGTCAAACGCGGTCCAAACTCAAATTAACTCCAGATACCGAGGTATTAAGCAATAAGGAGCATTCCTACGGATTTAGTTTCGCAAAATTCAGCCGGCGAATCATCGTGCTACCAAACTAAGGTAAGTGGAATTGCTCTAAATTAGTGTCTATATACTCCTATCCCTAAAGTGAGTATTTCTCCCTTCTGGACTATCGAGAAATAGCGAGTTTTTGACCGTATTTCGATAAGCCAAAGTTTAAGCTATAAATATGTCGAAAGTAACGTTTTCTTTCAGAATATTGGTGTATTTAGTTCTAATTGACATGTATATGAATGTAGTTGGGAGAAACAGCAGAAGTACCGACGGAAATCACATCGATCAGTCGGATACTCATAAACTAGGTATGTAAAGCTATTCTTTCGGCAAGCCAGGAAGTATAGTCTAGAAAAGAAATAGAATAAAGGCTATTAATAGATACCCAGTGTACAGGAATGATTTCAGTACGATTCCAGCAAGCATGCTAGTATATCATTACGTATTGTGCGATAATCAGAATAACGGATAGTCAGGTGATTTTAGATAGTAATGTGGTATCAGCTAGTAGCTCAGCATGTTCTTACATAATACCTAGAATGGAAGTTGCAAAAGTAGTATAATGAATTAGTAAGATTACAGACAGTATGTATTACATTTATTGAGACTGTATCCGGTAACAGATGGCACATCTTATGTTATTGAGTTATATCCAGATGTAATCAGATCAGTAATCAGATATAGAAATAGCTCCAGGTACAGATATAACTCCAGAAATAGATATGGCTCTAGAAACTGATATAGCTTCAGATCACGGATATCAATAATCAGATAAACAGATAAAGGCCAGGTAGCAGTTAGCCCAGCAGCCAGAAACAGTGTAAAAGAGAATATAGCATCAGTCGTTTGGTATGGACTGGCCTTGATATAAAAGAAGAGAATATGATTAGTATTTTCCATTTGAGCATGCTTGTTGTGTATGTGTTTTGCATGTTGAGACCTGTTGTGGCATGTGGGCACCCTTTAGCATCCCCACCGCCCCTGGGTTATAGCTGTGTCGATACCAGATTCAGATACCGCCACCAGCTGGGCGATGCCGTCTACCTAGAGGACGATGATGGCCGACCACCATGATAATACAGTCTAGATTACCCTGCTTGCAGGGGCAGTTCAGTTCTCTCTGCGCAGAGCCAGATAACCCTGTTTATAGGGGCAGATTACTCTGTGTGAGCTTGTGGCCGGGGGCAGTTTCAGATACAGATTTTTATAAAATTACCATGTTGCATGCTTGCACCCAGGGGCAGTTTCAGTCACAGATACAGCAACAGATTACCCCGTGAGCACTTGCGCCCAGAGGCAGGAGTCTTCGGACTCAGACACAGTTTATTGTCAGAGACCGAGGCCTGAGCTATGTACCCAAGGGGGCCGGTAGGAGGAGCTCACAGTTATCAGATGAGTGGAGTGACTTATTTTGGTTGGTTTAGACCCGGGTAGGGGTAAATAGATTGTTTTATTGGTTGGCACCTTCCGGCTTATGGGGGTCGGTCAGGTATTGTATGTATTTATATGTATATCTATATGTGCTATTAGATACTGATAGACAGTAGGACGACATGCCGTCAGGCACGCGCAGTTTAGTTACAGAATAAATAAACTCTCCCCAGTTATCCTCAGCTAGATAGACTCAGCTACTTCCTAGTTGTATTTCATGTTGTTGTTGTTACCCATTTCAGTTGTATATTTCAGTTTACTTTACATGCTCGGTACCTGTGGTACTGACGCCCGTGGGGGCGCTGCATTGCTTGCCTGCTGGTACACATAGACGAGGAGCCGATCCCTTGTGATCCAGTCAGCAGAGTTATCAGCTCCTATCCTCCGGAGCTAGATAGTCGGAGGTTGCTCCTATTTCCTCTTTGATTATAGTTTGGGTAGGTCGGGGCCCTGTCCCGACCATTCTATTATTACTCCCTAGAGACTTGTAGTCTGATGTTTCCCTGTGGTAGTGGAGCCGGTCGTGTGGGGCTGTCCATGTATATATGTGTCTGGTTGATTATGTTGGCCATGTCGGGCCATAGTCTGATAGTAGTGGTGACCTTGCCGGTCACGTAGTTATTCAATATACTATTGTTAAGTTGCAGATAACTAGACAGCATGGTGGCCTTGTCGGCCCGCATAGGTTCCCCTATATGAGATGATTCTGCTTAGCTGATGATACAGTACAAGTGGCTATAGGCCCAGTCGGCGGGAAACTGTATTTACAGCCATTATATAGCCGGTTCATTTCTTGAAATAGAGCCAGAGTCAGCCAAAGCATCAGATGTGCTCATGCTAGACCATTTAGCAGCTTAGAGTCTAGCAGGCACCAGGTGCCCGTCATGCCCCCCAAGGTGGGGCGTGACAGGGCCTATGTTCGGGTCGTGACAAATCCATACATAAATCTTAAAATATAGTTTGAAACATGAAGAGAATTGACCCGTAAATAAATCATAGAGAATTTCATAAACCCTATAATATCATGAACTTGATCTAGAACTTAAATTCATAGAATTGTGGAGACTTTTGAGCATAGGAGTGAAAGGAACTCTCATTCATAGTGCTAGCATATCTGGGTAACATGAATCTACACTTGACTTTGAAAGCCCAAGAGGTTTTGAGAAGAAATTGGAGAGTTTAAGCTTGATCTTGAATGGGGAAGTCCTAATCTTACATGCACGGGAGGGGAAAGAGTTAGAATAGGTTTAACCCCTTTAAAACACCTCTTTCAAGGCTCAAAATGACGTAGTTTAGGGCTTAGAAGTTAGGAATTATGAAAACACCCTTACTAATTTTCAAGAAAATTTAACACTGCCAGGATTCATAACCAACACCACGAGTCGTACCTCGGTATCATGACTCGTGGTTGGCTCCCATTGTCACCACTGTTTTTGCCCTAACTTCTAAAGTTTCTCACGGGTCAGACTATGACTTGTACCATCAAACGACGAGTCATTGCATCCACCCATGGTCACTGCTTTCAAAATCCTCAGTCTTTTCCCACGGGTTCAGGCCATGACTCGTCCCTTCCAAACCTAATACACCACAAACACTTTACGACCACTAACCACGAGTTGTTCATATTTTTAATCGAAGTACTTGATATGTCAAAATTTTGTATTCTTTTCATGGTCACATATTATGTTATCTTCGATATATGCACACATGTATAAACAACATCTAATGTACAAATAAATTAAATTAGTATAAAATAAGAACACTGAAATAATAATTAAATTAAGATTTATCTTAAGAAATCATTAACAATAACATATCGATAATTTTAAAAAGCTGATATTTAGTCTTATGGTTACGGTTTAGATGAACCTTGTGATCTTTCTAGGAAAAAAAGGTAATCCCTAATTGAATCAATGAGAAACCAAAAATTAGATGATATGAGAAGCTAAAGTTCTCGGAGCCTCATTGATCAATAAGAGATCCTCTTATATATTATATACAATAATATGATATATTATTTTATATTTAAAAATATACATTTTCACTTATATTTATAGCCCATTGTCTACTTGGGAAGCTAATTTTGACTGTTTAGTGTCTCATTTATGATACAAGATTTCATAAATTTATTTCAAATATCAATAACTTAAATATTGAACAACTTATGCTCTTATAATAAGAATTTTACTTAAATGAGATGCAAGAATGGATATCATTCATCTATATGAGATATCATTAATTCATGTTATATTTTAATTAATCATTAGCTTATCATTTTAATTTACTTATGAATATTAAAAAAATCAATAACTAAAATCAAATAAAATCTACGTAAAAATCGACATCTTCTTTGGCTTAGTTTGATTGATTTTCAAGGGTAAGATAAAAATATTTTATTATGTTCATTATTTTAATTAATATCAAATAACATATAGGGATAATTAAAAATAATTATTTATATATATTTATGTGTATGTGTGTATGTATCATAAAATTTCTTTTGAGTTCATTCACGAAGTTATTTTCATGAGTTCATATTTTTTTATGTTTGATTGAACTAGAATAAATTTATTTTTTAAATTATTAAGAATAGTTAAGTTTGAAAGTATATATGAGTAAGGTTAAGTGAACATGATTGTAAACTTTCATCATGAATATTAATTAACTATCAGTGTTTTCATAGTTTGTGAGTTACACGAATACTTTAATTTATATCTACTAGAGTTTACTATGTTGTTTGCATTAAAATATTTTTATTTATATTAGATTTTACGAGATATAGAACTATGCTCCATGACATTTCCGTCAGGTCAGGAGGGGTACTCATGACTCAGTTGGGTCGTTTGCATGGAGCCCGATGTACTCGGGTGTGTTTTGGATCATTGGATGAAATTATAGCATTTTGAAAAGATTAGATTTGAATATAGGTAAATTTTTCATTAAGATAACCTCAAAATGGTGATTTTATAATTTTCATAATTTTGGGACATATTTTATGATTGATTTAGCAATAACTTTATTTCGAAGTTTATTCATGAAGTTCTCTTCATGAGTTTGTATATTACTATATTTAACTTAATCATAAGAGGTTTATTTTTTAAATTATTAAGATTTTTTATGTTTGAAATCATATATGAGTTTAAGGTTAAGTGAATATATCGTAAAGTCTCGCTCTGAATGTTCTTTTATTGTTAGTATTCCTATCATTGGTGAGTGTTACTTATGCTTTAACTTATATATACTAGAGTTATTTATCAAGTTTTTATTCAAACTTTGTTAGTTGTATAAGTATTTTGGGAATTGAAATTATGCTCTATATACTCGCAAGGGTGTGATTATTTATTTTGAATGTGAGACTATAATTATAAATATCGACTTTATGTTATAACTTTATTTCTCTCATATTTATTTCTTATATTATATAGTGGTGGTTGTGACCTATATCAACCAAACAAGATATAAAGTTTGCTTGGTGAATCAGTCACAAAGTATCAATCATAATCTTTTCGATTTTGATTAATAACACATATTAGTTTAACGTTACGTTAGTTAGGTATTGTCTCCCATGATCATTGTCATTTGATAATCTGGCAAGGACAATAATTTTTGCAATTTAGTTATAAATTTATATTTGATTTAATTAATTAATCTAGACATTTTCTTATTATATTTGAAGAATCTTTATTTTTATGGTAAAAATTTAATAAGACAAACTAATTCTTCTCTATATGTGAGAAGTGTTAATCCATTTATCTTTAGTACAAAAATTAACTACGTAATTATCATATCTCATGTTTAATCAATAGATATATATTTGATAATTATTCTTTTCTCTGTTTTATTTTCCTTTCATGATCACAAAGAAATACATTTACAATAATGAAAAAGGCAAAATTATTTTTTAAGCACAGTGGTTTTTCGAAAATGAAACAAAATAACAATGTCTGTGAAAATAAAAAATTGAGTTATTAAGGTAACAAATTAATAAATTGAAGAAAGAATCGGATATAAGTATAATTCCCGCATATACATTGTAATGGAATGACTCGATTATAACTTTGCAATTCAGTCTTCCAAAAACAATAGGCTTTATTTTGCACATATTCTAGGGCAAAAATTGAATGATTTTTCATTCTTCTTCCCCAAGTTTGAATACATTCCTTTTCTACCTATAAAAACACAAATTCATAAAAAATGCAAGTCAAAGATCTTAACATTTCATCTTCTCCAAGTTTCAAATAGAATAAATTAAAAATAAAATTTTGAAAAAAATGTTGCAACTTCATGATTTGACAAAGAAATCAACAAGAAAAGTCCATCTACATGTAGATTGTTTGAGAAAAAGTAAGAAAATACATAAAAATAATTTTTAATTTCACATTTGTAATACATGTATAATGATGTATAACTTATTATAAGATTGTATATGAAATAAATAATAATATATATCAAATAAAAATAATAAGAGGAAGAAGACAAGAGACAATAATATTGTATAACAATGTTAATAGACCCGTATATAACGCCATATACTTATTATAATTTTGTAGAATATTGTACAATAATGTATACAAAAACTAAATTTCAGCTTCAACTTTATTTTTCAACTGGTATAATTTTTAGGATCAATGTTTATTAAACTCAATCAACCCAGCATCCTAGATTACAGTTAATACAAGCTTTTTCAATGATTTTTAATTTTACTCAATCATTTTTTAATATGATTTTTTAGATCTGAGTTGAACTTCGAGCTTCGAAACTCCTTCAATGGAGTCTGAGTCTCTCCGGAATAAAATTTTAAATTCCGAAACTCCTTCAATTGAGTTTGAATCTCCCCTCAATAAAATTTTGAGGCCTGAAGCTCCTTTAATGGAGCACTTGAACATCTGCAATATATTAGATAAAAAAACAAAGAGGAGCTCATTCTTCCCCCTTGAATCTTCAGAAGAATCTAAATATTAAGTAATATTCTCTATATTCTCTCTATCCATATTTCATATGTGTGTGTATCATAAATAAAATATTCAAACTGTAAAGCGTGCAAAGAAAACATAAGAACACAGAAAAAATAGGCAACTTCCTGCAATTCAATGTAAAGGGATGAAATCATAATATTTTAGATAGAATTGAACTTTGTATGAGGACAAAAAACAAATATAGAGATGATATCCGATGCTTTTTTATCTTAAATTTCATTTACTAAAGATGAAAAAAATTCAAAATCTTGGAGAATTTAAAGCTTCAATTAGGACAACTATGAAACCGTAACTAACGAATATATTGACCAAAAAGTTCAATATAATTAATTTTTTAGAAATCTTTGAACCTATTTTTATGTGATTTTGCTACACCGAACAATCAGAAATGTGATCTGCATTGTTAATCTAACAAGGGAGTTTTGATTTATACAAGAAAATTTCAAATCTTTATTGTTGGGCTAACAAATGAGAAATAAAATTAAGTTATATATAAAATGGACCATATTGGGTATGAAGGTAAAATATAAATTTTGATACCATCATTGCACCAATTGACATTGAGAGAGTAAGATCTCATTTGTTTTTAGTAAGATTAAGATATTTGTATTTGAATGGACGTATGAATGATAAAAATATTTTCTATCGATTTGATTATTGAATGATTAAGATTTTTTATATCTAATAAAAATAAAATATTTATTTTTGCTAGTGATGAGGAGATGATTTGCAGTGGTGACCGTGGTAAAGAATGGTTGTAATACCCCAAAAAGGGCCTAAGAATAGACCTGGGAGTTGAAGTTAGAAGTTGCAGAAAAACCTGAAATTTTGCACTAGAATGACTCGAGGTACGAGTTGTGATGAGGACCTACGAAAATGACTCAAGTCCTGATAAAATTCAGGAGCCTGAGGTCATATCACGAGTTCTCATACGAATCGTGACTGATTGGTATGACTCGTGGTTAGTAGCCGTGGTGAAGTTCTCAGTAGTGCCAGAGTAAGTCATCAAGGGTCATGGTACAACTCGTAGGATGTAGCAATGAGTCATGATGAGGAGTCATGGGTAGGTCGTAGTTGGTATGGGTGGATGATTCCACGACTGATAGTATGACCTGTAGGATGGCACTATGAGTCGTAGGATGCAAGTCGTGGCCAGTTTCAAGGGATTGAAGAAATTGGTGAGGTGACCACGAGAGGCGGCCACGAGTCGTTACTTCGTGATACGACTTGTGGTACGAGTCATGGTCAGGGACAGATCTGTTTTTCAGGAAATTTCATCAAGGGAAAATTCGACTTTCCTATGCTTTTGGACCCTAAACCATGTCGTTTTAGCCTTAGTTTTAGACGTTTTAAAGAGTTTAAACGATTTTCTCCCCTCATTCTCACGTTTACTCTTAGAATTTCATTGACAGTTTTCAAGAAACCCTCTAGCAGGCTTAGGGTCATTCATTCATCACAACAGTCCAGATCCTCTTCTCTAGGTATTTCTTCACCAGGTATGTGTGGTTTTAGCAAGGGGATTGTCCTTCCCTTGCGTCCCCAAATTCCTCCTCAATTTCTTCTAGAAATTCTAAGCCCTGAGCTTTCGAGTATGAGAAGCATCCATGTTATTTTAGTTGAATTTAGTCAGAACGTTGTTTATATTTATTGCTATTAATCTTCATCAGTTCCTTATCAAATTATCAATGTTATCACACAGGTGAATTTAAACCCTAATTTTCAACTAACGATTTTGTTTGTTCAGTTCTCTCTGGAGAATGAAGGATGCTTGAGTTGAAATTTTATAGAATCTCCTACATATATACTTATGTTGAGCGAATGTTCCATAAACAAAAAAAATGACTTTTTGCACTGTTGAATGAAATTCCCATAATTCTTGAAATTTTGTTATATTATGAAATTGTCCGTCTTGTCAGCACAAATGAGCTCTCTATTATCTTTTAGTAATTTACTCAGTTAGAACACAGAACTCTATCAGTTTAGTCTCAGTCAGAATCATATCAGTCTACCTTCAGTCAGATTTTAGCAACCTCAGTGTTGTCCAGAAAATATCAACTAATCAGTTTGACTCCAGTTTATTTTTGAGGTGTCAATGGTGCCTCCCAGTTTCCAAAGTCAGATTCAGATTTCAGATAATTGGTCCATTAGGCGGTCATGATATTCATTCATAGTTCTGACCAACCCCGGAACCCTAGTTCAGTTATCAGTTTGTTCTTTAGACGGTTACGACGCTTCCAGATAAGCAGCTCTAACCAGTCTTAGAACTCAGTTTCCAAATCTGGTCCTTAAGATGCTCAGGGAAACTCTCTGACAGTATCCCTGGGTCAGTATAGTCTTGGACCCCAGTATCGAGCTATCCGCTTGTCAGTAGTAGCAAAAATAGGATTATCCATTGAGAGTAGGACTTAGCACTGAAAGGACCAGGGTTGCAGCGCACCCAGGTTTAAGAAATACGTTGCCACCGTAGGTTTTATTTACTTAGCCTAACGGCCCCCTTTTGATAGTGATTTTTACAGTCCATGCATTTATACCCTGACAAGGTAATTGGGTCCTACCAACGGGGTGTGTACATCGGACTCCATCTTATGCTCACGTGGTTATATGTCGGTTCTAGCCTCTCCCACTAATTATTCCAATCCAGTAATAGAATAAGTAGCTCAGTTCAGTACAGTATCTCAAATTCAGTGTTTCAGACTTAGGGCATGCCCTTGACCATCAGACAGGGTCGTCTTGACCACTTCAGATTATATCCGAATTTCAGTTCAATTTACTTGTTGGTCATGGCGTGTCATTTTCAGTTCAAAATTTGCATTCATTATGTTTCTCCCACTTACTCAATGCATTCAAAATACTGACGCTTGTTTTTCATGCTGTATCGTTTCATGGTACAACTGCAGGTTCTCAAGTTCAGCACAGATAGTTACTTCGATTTCAGAGCATTCCACTTCAGCAGATCAGAGTGTGAGTCCTTATCATTCGAAGGCCTGTTTTATTTATTTCATTTAGTTATGGTTTGTTTAGACTTAGAGTTAGTTGGGGACCTGTCCTAGCAACTCCCTAGTAGATGGCTTTCAGACCAGACTTGTCTTTCAGAATTATATTCCAGATATATTATTTCTTCTCAAATTTTCAGTCTTTACGTTTTTCCTAAACTAATAAAGTTGTTCTTTATAATTTTCCTTGTGCATGTTTACTCAGAATGTTTGTGTATGATAGACCTGGGGTTGACTTGGAGTCACTTGTGGCTTCAAGTACCGTGTTACATCTAGGGTGTAAGCTCGGGGCGTGACAAACTTGGTGTCAGAGCACTAGGTTTAGAGTATCCTCGGCAAGTCTGAAAGTCGCATCGAGTAGAGTCCTGTCCATGGGTGTGAAGTGCACCACACTTATGACGAGGAGGCTATGAGATATTATTAGGAAAAAAAATTTCCCTTTTGTTCATGTTCTTTATCGTGCGTTAAAGTCAAATTCCAAAGAAGTCTTTCTAAAAGCGTGTCCTTTTCCTTTCAGTGAACCATGCCTCCTCGACGTGGAAATAGACGAAGAATCATAAATGCCAAGAGACCCGCTGCACCAACTCCGACAATTCCTCAGTACGACTCTTTGTCTACCGCCAAATTCAGGGCGGTCATTCAGTTGCTTGCTCAGACCGTCACCAATCAAGTGAATCAGCAGGTGGTTTCAGTATCCATAAGTGGGTCTGCAGCTGCTGCAAGGGTGCGGGATTTCACCCGCATGAGGCCTCTAGACTTTCATGGAACAAAAGTGGGAGAGGACCCACAAGGCTTTGTAGATGATATCAGAAAGATCACTCGGATCATGGGTGTCAGCTCCTCCGAGAGTGCTGAACTGGCTGCCTACCAGCTGAAAGGGGTAGCCCAGGTTTGGTATGAGCAGTGGAAGGAGGAGCGGTCAATAGAAGTAGGACCGGTTAAGTGGGAGGAGTTTCATATAGCTTTTCTAGATAGGTCTTTCCCCGGGAGTTGAGTGAGGCTAAGATGGCAGAGTTTATGAACCTATGGCAGGGCAACCGGATAGTGGAGGAGTATGCTCTAGAGCTTACTGGACTATCAAATTATGCTCCAGAGATGGTGGCTGAGCCGAGGGCTCACATGCTGAAGTTCGTTAATGGAGTGTCTAATATGGTCCTCAAGGAGTGCAAGACCGTGATGCTGATCAAAGACATGGATTTGTCCAGCCTAATTGTTTACGCTCAGCAGATTCAGGTTGAGAAGTTGAAAGATATGGAGCGTAAGAACAATCAGGAAAGAACTAGTCATATAGATTTTGGCCACCAGAGGTGTGGCGGTGGTAGCCGCCCATAGCAACAACAGCAGAGGGCCTCAGCACCTAGCTCAGCCAGCGGACCAACCTTTTAGTCCCGTCAGGATCGGAGGGGTGGGTCATCTGGCACTCAGTCTCAGGCGCATAGTTCAGGAAACAAGTATCCAATGTGCCCCCAAGTGCAGCAAAAACCATCCTAGAGAGTGTTTGCAGGGTAGAGAGGGTTGTTTCGATTGTGGACAGCTTGGGCATCGACTCAAAGAGTGCCCGTCAGCAGGGCGAGGAAGGTCACAATCTACTACCTCAGCAGCTCTATCAGGTCGACCAGCTCAACAGGCCAACCCATTAGGTACAGATGGCGGTCAACGCCAGAATCATTTTTATGCTCTCTCTTCTCGTCAGGATCAAGAAAGTTCACCTGACGTAGTTACTGGTATGTTACATTTCTTTCATCTAGATGTGTATTCCCTCCTAGATCCAGGAGCTACTCTTTCGTTTGTGACTCCTTATGTAGCAGTTCAGTTTGACATCAGTCCAGAAGTCCTATCAGAACCCTTATCAGTTTCCACCCCAATTTGTAATTCAGTTAGAGCCAGCCAGGTGTATAGAAAGTGCTTAATCTCATTCTTGAATAAAATCATCCCAACTGATCTTGTAGAGCTAGACATGGTCGACTTCGACCTTATTCTAGGCATGGATTGGTTACGTTCCTGCTATGCCTCAATTAACTGTAGGACTAGGGTTGTCAAGTTTTAGTTTCCAGATGAGCCCGTGTTAGAATGTTCGGGCAGTAGTTCAGCGCCTAAGGGTAGGTTTATTTCCTTCCTTAAGGCCCCGAAACTCATTTTCAAAGGATGTCTATATCATCTGATTCGGGTCAAGGATTCCAACTCTAAGATCCCATCCATTCAGTCAGTTCCAATTGTCAGCGAGTTTCCAGATGTCTTTCCTAAAGATCTTCCCGGAGTCCCCCCCCCCCCTGAATGGGAAATAAACTTCAGAATAGATCTCCTTCTAGACACTCAGCCCATCTCCATTCCTCCTTACAGAATAGCTCCAGCTAAGCTTAAGAAGTTGAAGAAGCATCTAAAAGCTCTTCTTGATAAGGGTTTCATCAGAACCAGCATCTCTCCCTAGGGTGCTCCAGTGTTATTCGTGCGTAAGAAAGACAGTACCCTCAGAATATGCATAGATTACCGTCAGCTGAACAAAGTCATAGTCAAGAACAGATATCCCCTACCTAGAATTAATGACTTGTTTGACCAACTTCAGGGAGCCAGTTGTTTCTCCAAGATTGATCTCAAGTCAGGATACCATTAGTTAAGGGTTAGAGAAAGTGACATACCGAAAATAGCATTCAGAACTCGGTATGGTGACTATGAGTTTGTGGTGCTGTCCTATGGATTTACTAATGCCCCAGCAGCCTTCATGGACCTAATGAACAGGGTTTTCAAGCCGTACCTAGATATGATCATCATCATATTTATCAATGACATTCTGGTATACTCCAGAAATGAGGAAGAGCATGCCAATCACCTAAGGCTAGCATTGCAGACTCTCAGAGATCGTCAGTTATTCGCCAAGTTTAGTAAGTGTGAATTCTTGTTGAAGTCTGTGACCTTCTTGGGTCATGTGATCTCAGGTGAAGGGATACAAGTAGATCCTCATAAAATAGAAGCAGTGGAGGATTGGCCCAAACCTACCTCTCCGACAAAAATCAAGAGTTTTCTGGGCTTAGCGGGTTATTACCGACGGTTTGTAGAAGGGTTCTCCTCCATAGCCTCTCCTCTGACCAATTTAACTCAGAAGAAGGTGAAATTCTAGTGGTCAGATGAGTGTGAGAAGAGTTTCCAGGAGTTGAAGATTCGACTCACTACCGCTCCAATGTTGCCATAAGGAACAGATGGGTTTGTAGTGTATTGTGACGCCTCCATAGTTGGACTTGGATGCGTTCTGATGCAGAGGGGCAAAGTGATAGCCTATGCCTTCAGACAGCTCAAGGTCCATGAGAAGAATTATCCAACTCACGACTTGGAGTTGGAAGTGGTGGTATTCACATTAAAAATATGGAGACACTACTTGTACAGGGCTCACATGGATGTGTTCACAAATCACAAGAGTCTTCAGTACATGTTCAGCCAGAAGGACCTGAACCTCTGATAGAGAAGGTGGTTGGAGCTCCTGAAAGATTATGACATGAGTATGTTGTATCACCCGGGCAAGGCCAATGTGGTGGCTGGCGCCCTAAGCAAACGATCTATGTGAAGTGTAGCTCACTTTGAGGGAGGAAAAAGGGAGTTAGCAAGGAATGTTCACAGACTAGCCCGATTAGGGGTGCAGTTGGTAGACTCAGCCGAAGGTGGAGCATTAGTACAAAGTGGGTCAAGTTCATCTTCAGAAGTTGAAGTTAAGTCCAGACAAGATGAAGATCTAGTTCTACTTAAACTCAAGGAAGCGGTTCTCAAAAAAGAAGTTGAGGCTTTCTTCCAAGGGGAGATAGAGTGCTCCGCTACCAAGGAAGGTTGTGTGTGCTAGATATTGGTGAGTTAAGACAGCAGATTTTGGCTAAGGCACACAGCTCAAGGTATTCTATTCACCTTGGTGCTACTAAAATGTACCGCGACTTGAGAGACATTTACTGGTGGAACGACATGAAAGAGACATTGCCGAATTCGTAGCTAAGTGCCCGAACTGCCAGCAAGTCAAGGTGGAACATCAAAGGCCAGGGGGGCTGACTCAAGATATCATTATACCCATGTGGAAGTGGGAAGAGGTAAATATGGACTTTAACAGGTCTACCACGGACTCGCTGGCAACATGACTTAATCTGGGTGGTAGTGGATCGGATGACCAAGTCAGCCCACTTTCTCCCAGTTAGAACCATAGATTTAGCTGAGGATTATGCTTAACTTTATATTCGGGAGCCGATTAGACTTTATGGGGTGCCATTGGCTATTATTTCAGATAGGGGTACCCAGTTTACCTCCCATTTCTGAAAGTCTTTTTAGAAGAGACTTGGTACTCAGGTCAAGCTCAGTACAACTTTTAACCCGCAGACAGATGGGCAAGCTGAGCGGACTATTTAGACTCTAGATGATATGCTAAGAGTGTGTGCAATCGATTTTAAGGGTAATTGGGATGACCATATGCCTCTTATCGAATTTGCGTACAACAACAGCTACCATTCCAGCATTCAGATGGCCCCGTTTGAGGCATTGTATGGTAGGAGGTGTATATCTCCTATAGGATGGTCTGAAGTCGGTGAAGCTACTTTGATAGGGTCAGACTCGGTTCATGAGGCAATGCAGAAAGTTCAACTTATCCGAGAAAGGTTAAAAACAGCTCAGAGTAGCTAGAAATCTTATGCCGATGTGCGGAGAAGAGAGCTGGAGTTCTCAGTTGATGATTTGGTATACCTAAAAATTTCGCCCATGAAAGGGGTGATGAGGTTTGGAAAAAAGGGGATACTCAGTCCTAGGTATGTGGGACCCTATATAATTTTGAGGCGTATTGGCAAGGTAGCCTATGAGCTAGAGTTACCTTCAAAACTAGCAGCTGTACATCCAGTTTTCCATGTATCACTTTTGAAAAAGTGTATCGGAGATCCAACCTCTGTGGTGCCATTGGATAGTCTGGCAGTCAAGGATAACCTCACCTATGAGGAGGTACTAATCCATATCCTTGAACGTCAGGTTCAGAGATTGAGGAATAAGGAAATAGCTTCAGTCAATGTTCTATGGAGGAATCAGCAAGTTGAAGGAGCTACGTGGGAGGCCAAGAAGATATGAGGGCCGAATAACCATACTTGTTCTCTACTGACTTTTTTACAGTTTGATATGTGAATTTTGCTTTAAGACTTGAGGTAGTTGTTGAATTCAGTTCATGTATCTATATTTTCTTTCTAACTTTGGTTGTGTTATGAAAAACAAAAATTCAGTTCAGTTATATTCTCTGAAATGGAGATAGTCATTTCGGTCATTTTGAAGTTGAATGAGCAGTATTGGAATGCTTTGATTGTTATTTTTCTGGTTGCTATAGGTTTTCCAACATTTGAGGATGAATGTTTCCAAGGGGGAGATATTGTAATACCCCGAAAAGGGCCTAAGAATAGACCCCGGAGTTGAAGTTAGAAGTTGTAGAAAAACCTAGAATTTTGCACCAGAACAACTCGAGGTATGAGTCGGGATGAGGACCTACGTCTTGTGACTTGAGTCGTGATGAAGTTCAGGAGCTTGAGGTCATATCACGAGTGGTCATACGAATCATGACGCGTAGGTACGACTCGTGATTAGTAGTCATGGTGAAGTTCTCAGTAGTGCCAGAGTGAGTCATCACGGGTCATGGTATGACTCATAGGATGTAGCAACGAGTCTTGATGAGGAGTTGTGGGTAGGTTGTAGTTGGTATGGGTGGATGACACCACGACTGACAGTATGACCCGTAGGATGGAACTACGAATCATAGGATGCGAGTCGTGGCCAGTTTCAGAATATTGAAGAAATTGGTGACGTGACCACGAGAGGTGGCCACGAGTCGTGACTTCGTGGTACGAGTCGTGGTCGGGGATAGATCTATTGGGTCCTATCGAAGGGGTGTGTACATCGGACTCCACATCTATCTCATGTGGTTATATATCAGTTATAGCCTCTCCCACTAATTAGTCCAGTCCAGTAATAGAATAAGCAGCTCAGTATTCAGTGTTTCAAACTTAGGGCATATCCTTGACCATCAGACAGGGTTGTCTTGACCACTTCAGATTATGTTAGAATTTCAGTTCAGTTTACTTGTTGGTCATGGCGTGTCATTTTCAGTTCAGAATTTGCATTCAGTATGTTTCTCCCACTTACTCAGTACATTCAAAGTATTGACGCATGCTTTTCATGATGTATCGTTTCATGATACAGCTGCAGGTTCTCAGGTTCAGCACAGATAGTTACTTCGATTTCAGAGCATTCCAGTTAAGTAGATCAGAGTGTGAGTCCTCATCATTCAAGGTCCTTGTTTATTTATTTCCTTTAGTTATGGTTTGTTTAGATTTAGAGTTAGCTGGGGACCTGTCCCAGCAACTCCTCAGTAGATGGCTTTCAGACCAGACTTGTCTTTCAGAATTGTATTCCAGATATATTATTTCTACTTAAATTTCCAGTCTTTACGTTTTTCCTAAAGTGATAAAGCTATTATTTATAAGTTCCGTTGTGCATGTTTACTCAGAATGTTAATGTATGATAGACCAGGGGTTGACTTGGGGTCACTTGTGGCTTCAAGTACCGTGTTATGTCCAGGGTGTAGGCTCGGGGCATGACATTGGCGTTAGTGGCTAGTAATTTGAAATGTGATGTTTAATAGTAATGGTCTAGTGGTAGTTTTGATGATGGAGGTAGTAGGTTTTATTGTGAGTGACATGATAGTGGTGATTGTGATAGTGATGTTAGTTGATGTTTGTAGTTGGCGGTGTTAATATTGATGGCTGAAGAAGATGTAGTGGTTGATGATGTGTTTGTGGTGGTTAGTTGTGTTTCTCGTTGTGATGGTGAAGGTTGTTGGTAGTAGCAATTGATCGCAATGATAGTTGATGATGCTCAAATCACACCGCTAGAAAAGTATGACGCAGATATCTTCAATAAAAAATCCAACAAAGGTTGGGTCGATTCCACAGGGAATATGGTCAAAATATAGAATAATGCTAGTATTTAAGTTTTTAAGTATGTTATCTTCAAAAAGGGAGGTTTTATAAAAGCAACTATATGACAATATTGAGAATTGATTGTTGTTTATCAAGATTATGCAATTAACTAGGGTAAGTGCTCCTCAAGGGTTCATAACTACTTCAAGTTTTACACTTGTTATCTATCACAATGCTTACTTGTAGAACTTGATAACTAGGGTTCATCCAAATGACTAGATCATCCCTATTGGATGACTATACCCAATCACCAGGTTAGGTCTCATGAGCGATTTCACTTCCACCGTTATCAATTTTTCTCAAATTAACTATCCAGCCACCGCAGCTCAAGTCATACATTGACTCATAAAGATCAAGGCTTTGTTGTAATTCTTTTTTCCTAGCCTCTACTTCTCTAGGTTCAAGCAAGTAAAAAATTCGGGCAAGTCCTAATGTTGCGCTCTATTAAGAAACATTATAGATGAAGAGAATACAATACAAGTGTTTGGCATTGGTTTAGAATCACTTTGTGCAACCCTAGTTTGTTAATTAATCATGTTTCCCACTACACTAGTTGTGGAGGTTTTAGTCTTTCGTGATTGTAAGAGAATTATAAGTTTTCATATACATTCACATAATTTAAAACTTACAAGGATGATTGTTTCAAGAATTAATGAAGAAAAAGTCAAGAATAATGGAAGAATCGACTTAAGAAAATCTCAAAAGTTGTTCTTCAATACTCTAAATTCTCTACAATCGGTCTCTCTCTAATTGTCTCTCTCCAAATCTGACTAACAAAATTAACCTAGAAAGTATTTATACAAATAATCAGAAAATTTTCCTAAATTAATAGAAAAACTGTTAGAACTACCGCCGCCTTCACCTACGACCTGTAACATGATTGTACGGGTCATACCCTTCACTGGTACATTGACTGGCTTCTTCTAATTTTTGTTTAAGTGTTGGAATCTGGTACAAATCGTACAATGAACCTACGAATTGTACAATCTGTTCATGGTTTGGACTTGCAATTTCTGGTATCCTCTATTTTCTTTCACGAGCGGCATCGTACGACTCGTACCTTCATCTTACAACTCGTGACTTCCAGTCGTTCATTGAGATCTGCCTTCTTCAATTATTCTGGAGTTCACCACGGCTCCTTGGTATGGGTCTTAAGTAGATATCACGATGCGTAGTTACTACCTATATCTGGAAACTTATTCTACAGAGCATCTTCTGGTATTTATCACAACTGTTATGGGACAGCTCGTACCAATATGGTACGGCTCATACAATAAGTCATACTATTCCTTGTGCCTCAAACATTTATTCTGTACTTTTCCACGACTCTCAGGTTGGCTCATAACATGAAGCTACAACTCGTATTGAGATCCGTAATTAGCCCTTTTTCTGCATTTTTTCCTTCTTTTGCACATTTCAACTCCAACAAATAATTTTCTTTAAAACAAAGTAAACATTCCTCATATCCATATAATCACACCTATGTCCATGCTTATTTCCTCAATTTTAAGCGTCGAAAGTATTGTAAACCCACAACACATCAATAGTAGTGAGTGATAATCGTAGAGTTGATGGTGACGATTATGGAAGTTGCGGTAGTAATGACAGTGAATATATAAATATTATAATGGAGGTGAGATGTGTGGTAATGACAAACTGTAATGGTTGGCAACAATGGTGGATATCTAGTGATTGTTATGATAAGAGGGATTGTTGACGATGGTAATGATGGTTCACAATAGAGACACATGTTGATGGTGTTGGTGGTTGGTGGTTCGCGATGGTAATGATGGTAGTGGTTGTGATGATAGATGTGGTTAACAATTTTGATTGGTGGTTAGAGATGCTAATAGTGATAGTAGTTGTGATGATAGAGGTGGTTAATGGTGGTGACTGGTGGTTGTGGACAAAGTGGTGGTGAAAATTGTCTACAAACATGCCTCTTAATGATATTAAGACTTTATTTCAAATCTTATTGATTAAGACATATTTAGACCAAATAAGTACTTAAATCTCAATTATGTACATTTAATGATCTAAGAATTGAACCATTCAGATTTAGATCTCCATTAACTACAAACAAAATGACGCTTAATTATCTCTAAATTAAATTGTTACATACATCATTATAATGATCCGTCCGATCGTTAGAACCCCCTGATGACCTAAGCATGGGTAAAATTAAAACTTACAAGCCTAGGTTAACTCTTCGGACTTAAGGAATTATGTGATGAATGATTTCATTTAGGATGAGTTAAAAATCAGGTGGGCCTAGAAGGAAGGCCACTGCGGTGAATTGTTTCCATTGGAATGGAACTGCTGCAACAGTGTGCCCTCGTTGCAGCGAGCTACACAGACCAGAACTCCGCAATCCTTTTCCAGTTAGGATTTAAAAATCTATAACCTTAAGAGGTGCTGAATAAAAATGTCCAGAAACAGAAAGTAGGATTTCAAAATAAGGAGACAAACAAGGAGAGAAACAAGGATGCTATGGAGGGCAAGATTTCACCCTCCCTCATGATAATTTTTCACAAGAACTCCGAAGCTGAGGCAAGCACGCGATTGGGAGCTTCTCGATGATAGCTTGGCCCCCAGATAGGCTATGGCCTGCTTACTTGCTAGACTTTGATTAGCGGATCATATATGTGTGTATGTTTGACGTTCCATTGGCGAGTAGGCTAAAATGCCTTGTTAATTACTAATAGGTAGGGTATGATCAGTAGGAATCTACTAGACAGATGCAATTGGAAAGAAATAAGCGAGAGGTGACTAAAACACCATAATATGACCTTCGTGAATATGAAGAGTCCTAAATTAGATCACTAAATTCTTGTCTTTGTGAGTAAATCGTAAGGGGCTACCCCAATGTGGGTTCCGAGTAAAGGACTATCTATGATCATGGCAAGGGTATAGAATAGTCATGCACTCATAGAATCAATGGATTAATGAGTGAAATTTTGATATGCATAGGTGATATGGTTCATTATTTGTGTGAATTAGTTATTGTTACTTGAGGAGGAGAGTAAATTGATGATAGCAATTGACTAGGAGAGTATATGCATAATGTGTGAGTTGATCACGGAGAACAATTCAAGGGGAATCTAGGTGGACAACTGGGTCAGAGTATGATGTGTTGTGGGTTTACAGTACTTTCGACACTTAAAACAATAAAAATAAGCATGGTCTTAGGTGTGTTTATACGGATATGATGGACTTTTGCTTTGTTTTTAGGAAAATAAGGTGTTGGAGTTGAAATCTACAAAAGAAGTCAAAAAAGTACAGAAAATGAGCCAAGTATAGGTCTTAGTACTAGTCGTACCTTGATGGTATGAGTTGTACTGAGAGTTGTGGAAAAGTCCAGAAGGTGTGCTAAGGAAAAGGCCAACTTATGACTCTTGGTATGAGCCGTACCAAGGCATTCATGGAAAACTTCAGAAGAAGCTGCACATAGTAGTCTCCTAATACAGGTAGCAACTATGGATCATGACGGCTACCTACGACCGTACCAAGGAGCCATGGTAAAGTTCAGAAGGATTGTGGAATGGCAGGTCTCAAGGTACGAAGGCAATCACGGGTCGTATGATGAAGGTACGAGGCATACCAAGACACTCATGGAACTATTCAAAGGATGCCAGAACTTACTGGGTCAGACCACAATAGGATTGTACGACTCGTAGGATCAATGTACGAGTCGTACCAAGATCTAACCCTTAGCCAGATTCAGAGTTTCCACACATTGTACATGATGAAGGTACCACACGTATAATCATGGTACGAGCCGTAGGTGAAGTCGGTGACAGTTATCTTAGATTCCCTGTTAATTTAGGAAAGGCTTCTAATTATTTGTATAAATACTTTTCTAGGTTATTTTTGTAGAGAGAGATCAGTAGAGGGCAGAATTAGAATAGTATTCGACATTCTTAAACTAAGATAGACTTTTGTGGAGATTTTCTTGGAATTTATTCCATTGTTCTTGAATTATTCTTCATTGAGCTTTTGCAATAATCAAGTGGGTTTATTTCAATCATCATTGTAAGTTGATAATTATATTTTTGTCTATGAATTCTAACTCTTCTCTTACAATCATGAGAGGCTAAAACCTCCACAACTAGGGTTGTGGGAACCATAGTGAATTAACAAATTAGGGTTTGCACAATATGATTCTAAACCATTGCTAATGCTTATATTGTATTCTCTTCATCTTAAATATTTCTTAATGGAGCGCAACGTTAGCACTTTCCCAAATTCTCTATTTTCTTGAATCTAGAGAGGTAGAGATTAGGAAAAGAGAATAACAACAAAAGCGTGAACTTTATGGTTCATTGTATAACTTGAGCTGCGGTCGCAGAACAGTTAATTTGAAACAAATTGATAATGGTTAAAGTGAAATCACTTAAGAGACCTAATCCGGTAATTGAGTATAGTCATCCAATAGGGACGGACCAGTTATTTGGATGAACCTATGTTATCAGTTCTACAAGTCAAGTATTAGAATAGATTACAAGTGTAAAACCCGAAGTAGTAATGAACCCATGGGGAACACTTCCCTAGTTAATTGCATCATCATGATAACAAATCACTTTTCAATACTGTTATGTGTTAATTTCCAAACCCCTCATTAGGAAATAATATATTTAAAAGCATAAATACTCGCATTCTATATCTTGACCATATTTCCTGTGGGTCGACCGCAATCTAGTCCGTTTATTTATTGACAAAGTCTGTGTCATACTTTTATAGAAGTGTAATTTTAGCATTATCGGAGTATTGCCTAGACAGTACCACTACATGACACTGAAACTGCGGCAGCGAATCCTAATCTCGTGAGCAGCCTAGTTTTCTCCCCCTTGTTGAACTTTTGGACATGAATGATGTAATAACTAACTGATTATGAAACAGCCCTGGACTATGATTGTGCTATAGCTGGTAATGCTTAATTCTTATTTTGTATATGATTTTATTGATATTTGAATTGTGATATGTGTTGTAATGCCCCAAATATTCTAAGATCAGACCCGGAAGTTGAAATGGAGAAAACGAGATTTTCTGCACCAGGTCACAGAATGAATCATCCTGTGACCCACGGGGTGGGCCACGAGTCGTGGAGTCACTCGTGGAGAAGGGTCCAAACTTGGTTGAAAAATTGGGAAATTGAGTGACCATGAGTCGTGGTCAACACCACGAGTCATCACGTGAGTCGTGGTCAAGGGTTGACTGAAAGTTGGAAAATTCAAGCAGTGTACCTAACATATCATCACCACGACTCGTCGGGTATACCACAGGTCATGGTGTCCCTCGTGGTGACCCATGAAGAGAAATCTTGGTTCAGTGGCAATGGGATACGCCATGAGTCATCAAGTATCCTAACGACTCATGAAGTTAGTCATTGGTAGGCTGTTGAATTTGAAGAAAATTTTCATTGCACATCATGACTTAGCACCACGAGTCATTCCTGACCTCACGACTCATGGAGTGCCTCATGGGGACCAAAGGGTCCTTTTTCTTACGAATTTCCTAGGGTGTTTTACATAATTTTCTAAAGTTTTAGACTCTAAAATACATCATTTTGGGTTTTAATCATTTTAGAGGGGTAACCGACGGATTTACTTCATTCCTCACATCCCCTCAAAAGTTAGAACATAGAATTCTCTCAGAAAGACTCAGAGTAGAAGCTAGGGAAATCAAATTCTCCTCATATTTTCAAGGGATTCTCTCGGGGATTTCCATCACCAGGTATGTGGGAATTCAACAAGGGAATAGTTCTTTCCTTGTGCCCCCAAAATATTCTCCATCTTCTCTATCCGTTCCATCACTAAACTTTCAAATGTGAATAAGTTATATGTCAGACTTTGTTTATAGCATGCGGAATATTGTCTATGTTGATTGTTGTTATATTTCCACTACCTAGTTATCATGTTAATAATTATTCTTGTAAGGATGGTTTTAGCCCTATCTTTGAATGCAGTAAACTAGAATTTTGCTTGTTGCTCTAGTTTTTCCTTGTGGCTTGATTCTATCAATTCGGGTTTCTCATATTGCTAAAATATGTTGAGATTTTAATTAGATGCTTGTTATTCCAGTCTCATTCAATTATTGGCATATTCAATATAATCCAGAAATGTCAACTGATTAGTTTGACTATAGTTAATTCTTGAGGTGTCACTAATGTCTCTTAATTATCGGTATTAGACTCAGTATCAGAGTTTACAGGTTCTTTAGGCGGTCATGAAACTTCCTAATAAGAAGCTCTGACTAGCCTTAGGACCCCAGCTTCGGACTATAGTTTATTCTTTAGATGGTTATGACACTTCCAGATAAGTAGCTCTGACCAGTCTTAGAACACCAGTTACAAAATCCGGTTTGATAAGACTCACACGGGACTTCTAGATAGGTATTCCTTAATTATTCTTGGGCCCCAGTTTCAAGCTATCAGCTTAGTAGTCAGCCTAGAACTATCCAGTAGGAGTAGGACTTAACACCGAGCGAACCGGGGTTCCAGCGCACCCAGGTTCCCAAAACTATGTTGCCACCATAGGTTATTTTCATTGGCCTCATGGCCTAGACCCGTGATCACTCAGTTCTACCTTGGCAAGGTATATTGGGTCCTACCGGTGGGGTGTACACATCGGACTCCACGTCTAGCTCACGTGGTTATATGTCGGTTATAGACTCTCTCACTACTCAGTTCAGTTCTGTCTCATATTAGCTCAGTTAGAACAGTTTCAGACTACTCAATTCAGATCCATCCAGTAGTACTTCAGATTAGTATCTCAGATTTAGGGAATGTCTTTGACCATCAGATAGGATCATTTTGACCATTTCAGTATATTCAGTGTTTTCAGTTTCAGCATTACAGTTGGTCATTGCATGTCTTTATATTTCAGTTGTTTTATTCTCTATGTTATGGTTTCTCTCACTTACTCAGTACATTCAGGCTACTGATGCATACCTTTTATGTTGTATCATTTTATGATACAGCTGTAAGTTCTCAGTCTCAGCTCCGTTAGCAAATATCACCCAGAAGTTTGTGGTAAGTTCTCATTTTTCGAGGATGAGAAGTATTTCTTTTCAGTTATATTTCCTTCAGTTAGATTTAGAGTTAGCTGGGGGCTTGTCCCGGCAACTCATCAGATTGATGGATTTCAGATAAAGATAGAGTTTAAGATTTTTAGCTTTGTTTCAGTTGTTTTAAAACTTTATGATTTAGTTCTTCTTCATAAATGCTTTATTTCATTATTTTAATCCTTTTGCTATGTTTCTACTCAGAATGCTAGTGTTATGATAGTCCATGGGTTGACTTAGGGTTACTTGTAACTCCAAGTATCGTGTCTCGTCTAGGGTATAAACTTGGGGTGTGACAAACTTGGTATTAGAGCACTGGTTTAGAATATCCTAGGATGTCCAAAAGTCGCGTCGAGTAGAGTCCTCTTCAAGGGTGTGAAGCACGCCACACTTATGATGGGGAGGCTATGAGACGTCATTATGAAAACTCCCTTTTGTTCATACTCTTTATTGTGCGTTGGAATTCAATTCCAGAAACATTCTTATAACTCATGCTCTATTTTGTTTCAGTGAAATCATGACTTCACGATGTGGTAACGGAAGAACGGTCGGTAACGTTCACCGACCTGCCCCATCAGGTCTAGCAGCCCCTAAGGACGACTCAGTGTCCTCCGCAGAGTTTAGGGTGGCTATCCAGTTGCTCGCACAGACAACACTAATCAGGTGAACCAGCAGGTAGTTCCAATCAATAATAATGGGTGCACAACAGATGTCCGAGTTCGAGACTTCACCCGGATGAACTCTCTAGCTTTCCATGGATCCAAGGTGGGAGAGGACCCATAGGAGTTTCATGGATAAGATCAGGAAGATCACCCGAATTATAGGTGTTAGCTCCTCAGAGAGTGCCGACCTGGCTGCCTACCAGTTGAAAGGATTACCCAGATCTGGTATGAACAGTGGAAGGAAGGGAGACCAGCGGAGTAGAACTAGTGGAAAAGGAGGAGTTCACTAAATCCTTCCTAGACAAAGCTCAGAGAGGCTAAAGTGGCTGAATTCATGAATCTGAAATAGGGAAATCGGATGGTGGAAGAGTATGCACTAGAGTCTACAAGGTTGTATAAATATGCTCCAGAGATGGTAGTCGAGCCAAGGGCTCGTATGCTGAAGTTTGTTAGTGGAGTATAAAACCTGGTCCTTAAGGAGTGCAGGACTACAATGCTTATTAAGGATTTCGATCTCTCTAGCCTCATAGTTCATGCCTAACAAATTGAGGCAGAAAAATTAAAATACTTAGAGTGGGAGAACAAGCGAGCAAGGATTGGCCAGTCAGATTTTGGCCACCAAAGATCTGGCGGTAGTAGCCGCCCACAGTAGCAACAACAGCAGAGGGCTCCAGCACCCACTTCAGCCAGTGCCCCTACTTTTCAATCCCATAAGGATTAGAGGGATGGAGCATTTGGCTCACAGTCCCAGAGTCATAGCACCAACAACCGCTACAGCTACCCAGTTTGCCCTAAGTGTGGAAAGAACCATCTAGGATAGTGTCTTTAGGGCTGAGAGGGTTGTTTTTGGTATGGACTGCTTGGCCATCGGCTCAAAGAATGCCCGTTATTAGGATGGGGGAGATCACAATCCACTACTTCAGCAGCTCCAGCAGACCGACCAGCTGGAGCAGGCCAACATTTTAGGTACGGATGGCGGCCAGTACCAAAACCGTTTTTATGATTTTTCCTCTCGTCAGGATCAAGAGAGCTCACCTGATATGGTCACGGGTATGTTACCCCTTTTCTATCTAGACATGTATTCCCTACTAGATCCAGGAGTCACACTTTTGTTCATGACTCCCTATGTAGCTATCCAAATTGATATCAGTCTAGAAGTCCTCTCAGAACCATTCTCAGTGTCCACCCTAGTTGGCGAGTCAGTTAAAGCTAGTCGGGTGTATAAAAACTGCCCAGTCTCAATTTTAAATAAGGTCATTCCAGCCAATATTGTAGAGTTAGTAATGGTTGACTTTGATCTCATTCTTGGCATGGATTGGTTACACTTTGGTTATGCCTCAGTTGATTGCAAAACTAGGGTTGTCAGGTTTCAGTTCCCTAATGAACCAGCTTTAAAGTGGATGGGCAGTATTTCAGCGCCTAAGAGTTAGTTTATTTCCTACCTTAAGGACAGAAAGCTAATTGCCAAAAGGTGTATTTATCATCTAGTTTGGGTCAAAGATTCTAGCTCTGAGACCCTAACTATCCAGTCAATCCCAGTTGTCAGTGAGTTCCCTAGCGTGTTTTCCAAAGATCTTCTCGGAGTCCCTCCTAAGCGGGAAATAGACTTTGGCATATACCTTCTTCCAGACACTCAGCCCATCTCCATCCCTCCTTATAAAATGGCTCCAACTGAGCTTAAGGAGTTAAAGGAGCAGCTAAAGGACCTTTTTGATAAAGGTTTTATTAGACCCAGCATCTCTCCTTGGGGTGCTTCAATACTATTCATGTGAAAGAAAGACGGTACCCTCAGAATGTGCATCGATTACCGTCAGTTGAACAAGGTCACAGTCAAGAACAGGTTCAGGGAGCCAGTTGTTTCTCCAAGATAGATCTCAGGTCGGGGTATTATTAGCTAAGAGTCAGAGAATGTGACATATCGAAAACAGCTTTCAGAACTCGGTATGGTCACTACGAGTTCATGTTTATGTCTTTTGGACTCACTAATGGCCCTGCAACTTTCATGGACCTGATGAACAGAGTTTTCAAATAGTATCTAGACATGTTCGTCATTATGTTCATTGACGACATTATGTTATACTCCAAAAATGAGGAAGAACATGTTAGTCACCTAAGGATAGTGCTTCAGACGCTCAGAGACCGCCAGTTATTCGCAAAATTTAGTAAATACGAATTCTGGGACTTTTCTTGGTCATGTGGTCTCGGGTGATGGTATTCAGGTAGATCTTCAAAAAATAGCAGAGGTGAAAGACTGGCCCAGACCTACTTTGCCAACCGAAATCAGAAGTTTCTTAGGTCTAGCCGGTTATTATCAACATTTTGTGGAAGGTTTTTCCTCTATTGCATCTCCTCTAACTAAGTTGACTCAGAATAAAGTGAAACTTTAGTGGTCAGATGCGTGTGAGAAGAGTTTCCAGGAGTTGAAGACTCGGCTCACTATCGATCCAGTTTTGACCTTACCAGAAGGAACAGATGGGTTCGTGGTGTATTGTGACACTTTCAGAGCTAGTCTTGGTTGCGTTCTGATGCAGCGGGGTAAGGTGATAGCTTACGCCTCTAGAAAGCTCAAGTTTCATGAGAAGAACTATCTGACTCATGACCTGGAGTTGGCGGCGATAGTGTTTACATTGAAAATATGGAGGCACTACCTTTACGGGGCTCACGTGGATGTATTCACCGATCACAAGATCCTTTAGTATGTGTTCATGAAAGATCTATATCTTCATCAGAGAAGGTGGTTGGAGCTACTGAAAGACTATGATATGAGTGTGTTGTATCACCCAGACAAAGCCAATATGGTGGTTGATGCCCTAAGCAGGATGTATATGGGGTGGCTCAAGTTGAAGAGGGCAAAAAGGAACTGGCAAAGGATATTCACAGATTAGCTCGGTTGGGAGTGTAGTTGGTTTATACAGCTGAGGGTGGAGTAGTTGTGTAGGGTGGATTAGATTCCTCGTTAGTAGTTGAAATTAAGTCAAGGCACGATGAAGATCCCATACTGCTTAAGCTGAAGGAGGCAGTTCTCAGAAAAGAAGTGAGGCTTTCTCCCAAGGGGGAGATGGTGTACTCCGTTACTAGGGTAGGTTATGTGTATCGTATGTGGGTGAGTTGAGACAGCAGATACTGGTTGAAGCACACAATTCAAGATATTCCAACCATCCAGGTGTAACTAAGATGTATCGTAATTTACTGGATATTTACTAGTAGAACGGCATGTAAAGAGACATCGCAGAATTCGTAGCTAAGTGCCCAAACTGCCAGTAGGTCAAAGTAGAACACCAGAGACCGGGAGGTATGACTCAGATATCAGCATATCCACATGAAAGTGGGAATACATAAATATGGATTTTATTACAAGTCTACCTTAGAATCATCGGCAACATGACTCAATCTGGGTGATAGTAGACCAGATGACTAAGTCAGCATATTTCCTCCCAATTAAAAACTACAGACTCAAATAGGAGGACTATGCCAAGCTTTATATCCAGGAGTTGGTCAGATTACATGGGGTGCCCTTATCCATTATCTCAGATAGAGGTACCCAGTTCATCTCTCATTTCTGGAAGTTTTTTCAGAAGGGACTTGGTACCCAAGTCAAGCTCAGCATAGCTTTTCACCCGCAGAAAGATGGACAAGCTGAGCGGACTATACAGACTTTAGACGATATGCTGAGAGCGTGTGTGATCAATTTCAAGAGCTGTTGGGATGATCACCTACCTCTCATCGAGTTTGCGTACCATAAAGCTACCACTCCAGTATCCGGATGGCCCCGTTTGAGGCATTGTATGGTAGGAGGTGTAGATCTCCTATTGGATGGTTTAAAGTTGGTGAAGATACTCTGATTGGACCAGACTCAGTTTATGAGGCTATGCAGAAGGTACAACTTATCAGAGAGAGGTTGAAAAAAGTGCAAAAAAGCCGTCAGAAATCTTATGCAGATGTAAGGAGATGAGAATTAGAGTTTGCAGTGGATGACTGGGTTTATCCAAAATTTTCACCCATGAAAGGGGTGATGAGATTTTGGAAGAAAGAAAAGCTTTGTCTGAGATATGTGGGACCCTACAAAATTTTAAAGCGAATTGGAGCCTATGAGCTTGAATTACCTTCAGTGTTATCATCTGTGCACCCAGTGTTCCATGTGTCACTATTGAAGAAGTGCATCAGCGATCCAACTTCAGTGATTCCACTAGACAGTTTGGGAGTGAAAGATAGTCTCTCTTACGAAGAGGTCCCAGTTCAGATCCTTGACAGTCAGGTTCGTAAGATGAGAAACAAAGAAGTAGCTTCAGTCAAAGTTTTGTATACGTTGGAAATCGAAGCAGATATGATGGCTAAATACCCACATTTATTCCCATCTAGCTCAATTTCAGTTTAATGTATTAATTTTCTCCCTAAAACTCTATTTATTCAGTCCATGTGTCCCAGTTTCTTTCATGTTAATGAATGTGTGTATGATTCGTGAGTTCAGTTCAGTCATGTAGTTCAGTTCGGAGGTAGTCATTTCGTTAGTTTTTAGCTTTCATGATCAGTATTTGAGTTTAATGATTGCAATTCTCTGTTTTTTGTATGTTTTTCAATATTCGAGGATGAATGTTCCCAAAGGGGAGATATTGTAATGCCCTTAAAACCCTAAGATCATACCCGGGAGTTGAAATGGAAAAAATAAGATTTTCTGCACCAGGTCACAAAATGAGTCATCCTGTGACCTGTGGGGTAGGCCACGAGTCGTGGAGTGACTCATGGGGAAGGGTCCGGACTTGGTTGAAAATTTGGAACATTGAGTGACCATAGGTGTGACCATGATTCATCACATGAATCATGGTCAAGGGTTGACTAAATGTTGGAAAATTTGGGCAGTGTACCTAACGAATCATCTATAACATCCCAGGCCACCACTTGTAGAAATCCTCATGGTTTTTAAAACGCGTCTACAAGAAAAAAGTATCCAAACACTTATAAATCACTCTTCGTTCTCCTCCCCAACTGATGTGGGATTCTCCTAAACTAATGTGGTATTCGCCTAAGGTAATCCTTACACTCAACCCCCCCCCCCCCCCCCGAACCTCAGCGTGGGTAAGTGTAAGGCTTGCCTTAGGAGAAATCCACATTGGTTTAGGCGAATCCCACATCCGTTGGGGAGGAGAACGAGGAGTGATTTATAAATGCTTGGATACCTTTCCCTTGTAGACGCGTTTTAAAATAGTGAGGGGCGGAGGCTCCAAAGCGGACAATTTCTACAAGCTGTGGCCTGGGCTGTTACAGTTGGTATCAGAGTTGGTGCCAGGCTGGTGGTGGGGCAAACCTCAGCGAGGACGCTGAGTCCCAAGGGGGGTGAGTGTAAGGCTTGCCTTAGGTGAATCCCACATCGGTTTGGGAGGAGAATAAAGAGTGCTTTTATAAGTTCTTGGATACCTTTCCCTTGTAGATGCATTTTAAAACCGTGAGGGGCGAAGGCTCCAAAGCGGACAATTTCTACAAGCGGTGGCCTGGGCTGTTGTAAGGCTTGCCTTGGGAGACTCCCACATTGATTTAGGTGAATCCCACACCGGATGGGGAGGAGAACAAAGAGTGCTTTATAAGTGCTTGGATACCTTTCCCTTGTAGACGCGTTTTAAAAATCGTGAGGGGCGAAGGCTCCAAAGCGGACAATTTCTACAAGCAGTGACCTGGGTTGTTATAGTTGGTATCAGAGCCGCTGCTGGGCGGGTAGTGGGGCAAACCTCAGTGAGGGCGATGAGTCCCAAGGGGGGGTGAGTGTAAGGCTTGCCTTAGGCAAATCCCACATCGGTTGAGGAGGAGAACGAAGTGCTTGGACACCTTTCCCTTGTAGATGTGTTTTAAAAACCGTGAGGGGAAAATGCTCCAAAGCGACTTGTACTTTCTAGGATTATGGGGGCCAAGTAGGTTTTATGTGTTTACTTAAGTTGACTTCTCCTTCAGCGATATCTGGTATATCTGTTGATCTCTAATCTGAGTCTTCCAGTTGTGTCTGCCTTTCATGCTCGATACATTATTGTACTAACGCCCTAGTCGGGGAGCTGCATTCATGCCTGCAGGTGATGTTGGGCTTTTAGATCAGGTTATTAATTGCTGAGTGGAGTTCCAGCTGAATCAGTGTGCTCCAGTTCTTTTGAAGTTGCTAGAGTTTGAGTTATGGGTATTTTAGGGCCCTATCTCAAACAATTGATTTCTATTATATTTTTTAAAGGCTCGTAGATATTTATTGTGGGTGTAGTGTCATTGTTATAGTCTAGGTGGTCCATGTTGTATAATTGTTTTCCATTGCATGGCCTTGATAGCATATGGTATTTATTTTTTCGGTTGGTCAGGTGAGTCAGCTTTCGCGATAGTCCATCATCTTATTCTGATTTTATAGTTTTTGTGTTGTTGAAGCTCATCGGTTCTAGCATTTGTTTTATATTTGAGCACTGCATATGCTCATATCATGGGTGGCACTAGGTACCATTCATGCCTCCTGGGTTTGGGGTGTGACATCATCACCACAACTCGTCGGGTACACTACGAGTCGTGGTGTCCCTCGTGGTGACCCATGAAGAGAAATCTTGGTTTAGTGGCAACGGGTGACATCACGAGTTATTATGTCTCCTGACGACTCGTGAAGCTAGTCGTTGGCAGGTTGTTGAATTTGAAGAAAATTTCCAGTGCACATCACGACTTGGCACCACCAGTCATCCCTGACTTCACGACTCGTGGAGTGCCTCGTGGGGACTGGAAGGGTCCTTTTTCCTGTGAATTTTCTAGGGTGTTTTACATAATTTTCTAAACTCCTAGACTTTAAACTACGTCATTTTGGGTTTTAATCAAGGGATTTAGAGGGGTAACTGATGGTTTTACTTTATTCCTTGCACCCTCTCAAAAGTTAGAAGGTAGAATTCTCTTAGAAAGACTCAGAGCAGAAGCTAGGGCAATCGAATTCTCTTCAAATTTTCAAGAGATTCTCTCAGGGATTTCCATCAACAGGTATGTGGGAATTCGACAAGGGAATAGTTCCTCCCTTGTGTCCCCAAAATCTTCTCTAGTTTCTCTATCAGTTCTAGCCCTGAACTTTTTAATGTGAATAAATTATATGTCAGACTTCGTTTATAGAATGCACAATATTGTCTATGTTGATTGTTGTTATATTTCCACTACCTAGTTATCATGATAATACTCATTCTTGTAACAATGGTTTTAGCCCTAGCTTTGAATGCAGTAAACTAGAATTTTGCCTGTTGGTCTAGTTTTTCCTTGTGGCTTGATTCTATCAGTTTGGGTTTCCCATATTGCTAGAATATGTTGAGATTTCAATCAGATGCTTGCTAGTCCAGTCTCATTCAATTATTGGCATATTCAATATAATCCAGAAATGTCAGTTGATTAGTTTGACTACAGTTAATTCTTGAGGTGTCAATGATGCCTCTCAGTTATCAATATAGACTCAGTATCAGATTTTAGTAGTTCTTTAGGCGGTCATGATACTTCCAGATAAGCAGCTCTGACCAGCCTTAGCACCCCAGCGTCAGATTGCAGTTTGTTCTTTAGACGGTTATGACACTTCCATATAAGCAGCTCTGACCAGTCTTACAACACCAATTACAAAAATCGGTTCGATAAGACTCTCACAGTACTTCCAGATAGGTATTCATGACTTAGTCTTGCGCCCCAATTTCAAGCTATTAGCTTAGTAGTGAGCCTAGAACTATCCAGTGGAAGTAGAACTTAGCACCGAGTGGATCTGGGTTCCAGCGCACCCAAGTTCCTAGAACTACGTTGTCACCGTAGGTTATTTTTATTGGCCTCATGGCCAAGACCCGTGATCACTCAGTTCATGCCTTTATACCCCTGGCAAGGTATATTGGGTCCTACCGGTGGGGTGTATACATCGGACTCTACGTCTAGCTTATGTGGTTATATGTCGGTTATAGACTTTCTCACTAGTCAGTTCAGTTCAGTCTTATCTTAGCTCAGTTAGAATAGTGTCAGACTACTCAGTTCAGATTAGTCCAGTACAGTACTTCAGATTAGTATCTCAGATTTAGGGAATGTCTCTGACCATCAGAAAGGGTCATTTTGACCATTTCAGTATATTCAATTTTTTCAGTTTCAGCATTTCATTGGTCATTGCATGTCTTTAAAGTTCAGTTGTTTTATTCTCCGTATTATGATTTCTCTCACTTACTCAGTACATTCAAAGTACTGACGCATACCTTTATGTTGTATCATTTTATGATACAACTGCAGGTTCTCAGTTCCAGCTCCATTAGCAGATCCCACCCAGAAGTTTCCAGCTGCATCAGTGGTGAGTCCTCATTTTTTTAGGATGAGGAGTATTTCTTTTCAGTTAGATTTAGAGTTAGCTGGGGGCTTTTCCTAGCAACTCATCAGATAGATAGCTTTCAGACACAAATAGAGTTTCAAATTTTTTGCTTTGTTTCAGTTGTTTTAAAACTTTATGATTTAGTTCTTCTTCATAAATGTTTTATTTCATTATTTTAAAGCTTCTGTTATGTTTCTAATCAAAATGTCAGTGTTATGATAGACCATGGATTGACTTGGGATTACTTGTGATTTCAAGTACCATGTCTTGTACAGGGTATAGACTCTGGGCGTGACAATTGTTTCTTGAAATAATGATTGAAATCTATGATAATCGAGTAAGTAAATGAAGTGTTATGTGATATGGGAAAGTAAATCATCTACATGTTGAGAACGAGAGACTTGTGGCCGAGGTGAAGACCTGGATGACCAAATTAGTACAATCAAGCCCTTGAGTGAATGCTTGGATATAAGCGGCTCGTGCCCGAGGTAAGCATCTGGGGAGCAGTATGAGTGGGTACACAGATAGCTATGACTAAAAGTTCATACTGCTGGGTGTACAGACATGAGTACACAGACGTGTATGATGAGTGGTTCATACGGCTAGGTGTACAGTGCATGAATTTCTAGAGTCCCCTGCAGGTCATGACTGGAAAGGAAAACATAAGACCCTCTGGCATATGTATACAGAGATGTGACAAAGGCATGTGCCCGGCATATCACCGGTGGTATGATTACGAGATATATATTGTGAAGGTATGGCATGATATACACACGGTTGTGATGACGAAGATGTACAGGTATACAAGTGTGATATGAGACACACCGATATGATTCGAGTATAATGTGAGAGACACGGTTGGTGTAAATATTATGATACAGTGCAAGTAAGGTACTACATGACATGATTGTGGTGTAGAGATGTGGTGTAGAATTCGGAAGAGACAAATATGTACATGTACTTTAATCATGGAGGACTTAACTCCATCAGTATTCTTTGATGCTTTCTTTGTATGTGCTTGAGCTATTTAACTTATACTGTGATTGAATGCTTAACTTATATGGCCTTAGTAGGTCATAAGAGGTAACATAACTGAGTTATCAATGATGTGAATTACCAGGGGATTGTTAGATTAACCTTATTAGTACCACGTAGACAAAACTGTAAAAACAGAATTAAAAAGGGTGAGTAATCTCATGGGTCACATGATAGGACATTGATTAATGAAAATGGGCTTGAATTAGTGATAATGAAAAGGTAAATGAACTAGACATGCTATAATGTCTATATTGCGGATAATAGAGAATAAAATTAGTGAAATCGGGCTACTGACTAATTAGGATGGCGCTGCAGCAGGCAAATTATCGCTATAGCTGTCAAAATACCCGATGCAGCCGGATAAAAGAAATAGATTAAGAGTTGAAATAAAGGGCTAAAGTAGTAAGGTAGATAAATGAACATTGAGGAGTTATAAGAATCACCAATGTGGTTAATGAACTTGTTGGGTTATAAATATAAGTTGGAGCTGTTGTTACATTTATTAAGTCGATTGCATGTGAAATTATATGCCATTATGCGAACTAATATTAGGCGGTCAATGATGCCCACCGGTATGTACGATGTACTGATACTACCTTGCTACACCTTTTTATGTAGGTTGTGGCAGGTTGAAGTTTCAGGATTGATGTGGAGTACTCAACATCAGCTTCCGTATTTTTCCCTACAGAGGAAGTTGTGTCATTTTATGTTGTCAAGTATTTTATTAGAGCTCTTGTACCTATTTAGACTAGATCTTGAGGAGGCATGGTTTGGAAGAAAAGAATTGTTTTAATTATGAAAATAGTTTGTGTTGTGCCAATTTACGAGTATTTAAATTATTTGATATGTTGGGGTAAAAAGGGATTCTTCTATCCAGCTAAAATCGATGTAGGTGCCCGCATGACTTGCTCATTTGGGTTGTGTTAATCATCCACTCATATTTTCTTGATCTTTTATTTAGATATTTTTCTCTAGAAAATAAAAATAGTTCAAAATTGATATTGCTACTAAAATAAATTTTAAGAAGCACATGTACTTGAACAAATGAAAAATGTGTCCTTAGGTTTGGATAGATTTTTTAAAAGGATAAATATTCTTAATTTAATTATAAATGGATCAAAATTGAAATATATTTATACCAAAATGATCAAAAATATTATTTTTCTATTAATTTATTTCAAACCATTGACATATGTTTTAACAAACTTATAATCCAATAATGTAATTTGAATGACAGGTTTCCTTTTTACTTTTAAAATTAATTTTTTAAAACTAATTTCGAACATTTTGTGCACTGGAACGTCCTGATTCTAAAATTTTGTAGAATTAACAAAGGTAAGTAAAATCTCAAAAAGAATTTATTAAAGATGTAAAAGCACTCCTAATTAATAAAGGCCTGTAATTCTTTAAATGCCAATGTGAGTCAAGAATTTTGTTTAAAAAATAATAATTTAATGATGGACTTAGCCAATTAGCTTTTTTTATCGGGTGTCTACGAAAGAAATAACCAATCAAATTCAATCTTATTAAATGTTAAAATAAAAAATTTATAAATTATTTTAAGATATCATTCAAATTAAAGAAATTGCAAAACAAAAATTAAATAACGACGACAACTATTTCAATTCTTACCAGGAGAAATCCTCACATAATAATGACTAATGTAGAATTTTTTTTCTCGGATAGATAAAACTGATGATTTTTCGTTACAATCTTATATGTGCGTGAAAATTAAGTTAGATAAAAGATGATTATATTTTATTGTTCATATTTTCAATCGAAATTCTTAGTATGTCTAAATTTTATATTCTTTTCATGGTCACATATTATACTATCATCGATATATAATCACCTGTATAAATAACATCTAATCTCTCTTTCGATATTATGGACATGTTGATGTGGCATGTTTCTAAAGCTTCCATTTTCAATTATCTTTTTTTTTTTAGCATTTTGTCCTTTTAATTTTTTTTACTCATTTAATGTATATATATATTTTTTAAATTTCACTATTAACATTTTATGTAATTACTTAATGATAAAGATAATATTTTAATGTTATTTATTTTTGCATATAAGATTCATTTTTACACATATAAAATATGAAAAGATTATCTTCTGAAATATATGTATATGTGTGTGTGTATATATATGTATGTATGTATGTATGTATATATAGTTTAGGTTTTTTATTTATCTTTTTCTCAGTATTTTGACTTTTTCTCTTATAATTCACAGCTCTTTATTTTCATAACTTTTATATATAGAGAGAGACTCTCTCTATATACATATTTTTTCAAACTATGTAAAAAAAGAGATGTGATAAGTCTCTTTGATCAAAAAACCTAAGTATTTTTTTTGTTCTTTTTGACATTGTTTCATTATTTTTTCTATATAATTTACTATCTAATGAATTTAAAAAGCCATTATACATTAAATATTCATTTGCAAGAGTAAACCCACATAATTTTATAATAACTCTTAATTAAATCTTTGTTTAAGCCTACGTAGGGTCCTTATTTACATTTTTTCTGAATACTTAATTATTAATAGTTACAATGCCCAATTAATTCCTCTGCATATTAATATTCTATTTTTTTCCTATATATATCTTTGTATTATATATTTTTTGGCATATTATTCTCTAATTGTTTTGTCCTTAACATCTTCTATTGTGCATTACGAAAATATTTTATACAAAAATATCGTGTATGATTTTATTTTTTAAGCTTTTTATTCAGTAAATTAATTTTTAGTATCATGTATTGATTCTAAGTAAGAGCGTAATATGTGAGATTTTAATTTATTTTCTTACAATTTTCATTCGTAGTGCATCAACTTCTATAAAGTTTTTCTTCTGTTGGGATAAAGAGAATATCAAACAATCTCTATATATACTAAAGCAAGGTATAGCCAAGGTAATGTGAGACTTCTGTATGACCTTCAATTGCATTTTTCTTTTTTCTCCTTTTTTCTTTAACATTTTCCCCTTCATTTCACAATAATTTACTTTAAAGTATTTTTCATTTAAAAGGTCATCTCCATAACGCACACTTTTTTATTTTCATAATTTTTTTTCTAATAATGTCCATTAATCTTGTATCTTTAACTCACACATTCTCATCTTCATAACTCCTAATTTTAATCTTGTCTTTTCAAGTTCATAACCCCCAAATAATATGTTACTTACAAATTTTGACACCTTACATATGAATTGAGGATTCAAGGTTAATATGCAGATACGACCATGATTCTTGAAGAAGATATATATTAAGCTCAAAGACTATTGAAAAAACAGATTGTCTTATATATATATATATATATATATATATATATATATATATATATATATATATATATATATATATATATATATATATATATATATAATCAAAAAAGATTACAAGAGTACTTTCGATCTTCAGAATTTCTTGTAGAATTCAAGGTATGTAGGTGTTCTTTTTTTTTCTGCTTCATTGTCTAAGATATTTCTGCACACTTTTTAATTTTACACTAATTTTTAATATGAATTCAATTTCTATTCTATGCTTTATTTTTCTCCAAAACTTTTATATTCTTGGCATGTACTTTTTATTTTATGTTTGAATTAAATATCATTTTTAAGGGTAATCTCTACTTCTTTTTTTATGATTTTATTGTTTCTACATATGTCCTCTTGTGTTTTATGAAAGAGTGATAAGGAAAACGACAATAGGAGTAGAATAACTTTTTTATTATGTTATATTAATGTTCCTATATAATTTTATTTTATATATTGATAAGAGTAAATCTTTCTTTTATTTTAATGTATTATTTAATGTTTAATGCGTTTTTTAAACTTTAGAGAGAATGTTTGTGATTGATTCTGAGTTACAATATCTTGTAGGGATAGATTTCGAGGAAAAGGAGATCAAGAAAGAGGTTTCTAAGAGAAGACAAATGACCCAACGATGAGAAGTTTGAAAATATTAATAAAACATAATTTGCAAGTTCCAAACATTTTTGATCACTGACAAAAAAATTTCTACATTAATTCTTAAATCGCCGCAACTTTAATATAGTATGGCTATGAAGGTGGTGAAAGTAATGGCGACGGAGGCAAAGTATTAAACATGTTATGCCATTGGATTCTCCCTTTCAAAAAATTATATATGCTTGTAGATTTGTTATATATATATGTCATAATACGGTTTACTACATGAATAAGATAAAACTATTGATTCGCTTAAATTTTTTGTATCACATAAAAGTTAGAGAAAGATAAGAAAGTATGTGTCTTTTATTTTTGTCGTGCTTGTGCCAAATAATTAATAATTTAAATAATAAAATACCTTATGCGAAAAAAATAAAGAAAAGAAATTCTATCGTTTATCTTTCTCTTTTCATTTGGGAAACTCGATATGATATAAAAGATAGAAAAAAATTAATTAAGTATATATAATGTACTTTTACCTTAGCAATACTTTATAACCACGCAAAGCGCGACAGATTTCTCTAGTGTACAAATAAATTATAGTATAAAATTAGAATCCCTAAATAATAGTTAAATTAAGATTTATTTTAAGAAATCATTAACAATAACAGATCGATATTTTTAAAAAACTAATATTTAGTCTTACGGTCACAGTTTAGATGAACCTCGTGATCTTTCATAGAAAAAACAACCTCTAATTGAATCAATGAGAAAAAAAGAATTAGATGATATGAGATGCAAAAATTCTTGGTGTCACATTGACCAATAAGAGATCATCTTCTATACTATATACAATAATGTGATAAATTATTTTATGTTTAAAAATATGTATTTTCACCTATATTTAGCGTCCATTGTGTGCTTGGGAAGATAATTTTGACCATTGAGTCTCTCATTTATGATATAAGATTTCATAAATTTATTTTAGATATAAATAATCCAAATATTTAAACAATCTATGCTCTTATAATAAGAATTTTATTTAAATGAAATGCAAGAACTGATCTCATCCCTCTATACGAGACATCATTAATTCAAGTTATATTGGAGTAAATCATCAGCTTATCATTTTAACTTGCTTATGAATATTAAAGAAATCAATAATTAAAATTGAATAAAATCTATGTAAAAATTGGCATCTTCTTTGTCTTAGTTTGATTTATTTTCAAGGGTAAGATAAGAATGTCACGACCCAAATGACTACGATTGCCACCCACGTCGATCCCTCAGTGGGTGAACCAATAATTCTCAATAAATACTCCGACATCAAACATTCATAAATAAATAATACTTCATAATAAAATGAAATGAATCATCAGTAGCAACAACAATCCTCTAAAAAACAAAACTAAACAATAATCCCAAGATCTGAAAGCCATTACACCGGAAGTGTAATACCCCGAAAGCCCAAAGATTAAATCCGGGAGTTGAAATGAACAAAAACTTAAAATCTGACACCAAATCACAAAACAAGTCATTTTGTGACCCATGGGGAGGACCATGAGTCGTGAGGTGACTCGTGGTGAGGTACTGGGCTTGAATTAAAAGAATTGTTGAGGGGGTCATCACGGGCATGACCATGAGTCGTGGTCAGGCTCCACAACTCGTCAGGTCAGCCGTGGCCAAGGAAATTAAAAAGGGGAAAGGTGAATAGCAGTGCCCCTGACGGATAGACTCCACGAGTCGTGGTCAGACACCACAATTCGTTGGGTGGCTCGTGATCAACAGGTAATAAATGATCTGAGGTTGAGGTAGTGGAGATAACGAGTGGTGACCTCAAGTCGTGGTCACTGGTAACGACTCGTATGATGGCCCGTTATGAGTTTTAGGTGAAATTTCGGCAGTGTACACAACGACTGATGTGATGACTCGTGGATGGTGGTAACAACTTGTTAGGTCCCTCATGGGGACTGATGAGCAATTATTTTATGCGAAGTTGTTAAGGGTATTCTCGTCATTCCCATTCTAAGGTCCTACACTACATTGTTTTGAGTCATTTTCAGGGGTGTTAAGATAGGTTAAGTCATTCTAGCCTATTCAAAACTCATACATGCAAAGTTCAAGAGAGTAGAGGATGATAAAGTCGAAAACCCCAAAGTTCTTCATCAATTATTCTTCAATTCCTTTTGGGCGGGTAAGGAAGCATAAGAATCAGCCTTCATGAGGTATGTAGGGTTATGAATGGGTGAATTCATTGATACCCATGCCCACTCCCTCTCTAATTCATGAAAAATCGATGAGTTGATTCTATGGGGTTTTAATTCAATGCATGAATTCTCTAAATTCATGTCATGGGTATGATCTCAACATGTTTTAATTAATGAATTATGATTCATGGGCAAATTTTATCATGTTTTCAATGACTAATCATGTTTACTAGTTTTCCAAATTATGATGCCCATTCATGAAAGCTTATGAGAAGAGGAGGTTTATGAATTATGTTCATATATGATGGATTTTGATGAGAAAAGCATGTTTTCGATATACCCATGTTAGGTTCATGTTTTTAAAGTGAATCAAGTTAAGTTCAAACATGTTAAAGTATTGGACAAAGCTCATATGTTCAAGTATGATTATGATTTCATGTTAAATTAGCTTACCACATGGTTTTGGAGTACAGGCTCCCAATTTTACTCAGCTTGTGGTATGGTTTGAGCCAAAGCTCCTTATGTATGATTCAGATTTATATGTGTTCATGATTGTTCAGCTTCGTCAATAGATGATGGTCAGCTTTCTTGAAAAAAATGGAGAGCATATGCATGTTTTTGGGAGTAATGCCTAGTGTCGAGTAGGTTAAGGGTCGATCACCCTATGCCTCAGAACTACGCACCAACGTAGGTTTATTCATATATACCTTGGGACCTCCTCTTTGAGCTATCCCCTACCTGATTGGGCCACAAGCTTGATATCGATATCATGGTATCGTCCTTAGCCCTGGCAAGGCTTTGGACGGCTCTACCCACTTGAGTGTGATAGTTGGGACCACATAAGCTCTATCATGGTATGTCAGTTATATGATGAGTCTCCCATTGTTCCTCATGATTTCAGTTATACATGTTTATCATTCATATTACATATATATCTACATGTGTCATAAAGCGGATTAGACCCAATGTTCAGCTTTAATTATAATTAATAGATTTCAACTTTGGGTCAATTGATTCAGTTATGATGATATGTTATGTTGAGATCATGTTTTCATCAAGATAGCATGCAAGCCCTACTCTCAAGTTCTTGGTTTGTTTATGTTTTACATTATGCATGTTTTAAATAATTTTACTTATTTGAGTGGCTTACCTTGCATACTCAGTACATTTCACGTACTGACTGCATATTCTATGTTGTATCATTTCAGATACAGGCCCTGGCACCTAGACTCAATCTCGTCCTTAGCCAGCCTTTCAGAGTTAGCATCCACAGCTATTGGTGAGTCCTCATCTCCTGAGGATCAGGCTCTACTAGTTTTCTTTATGTATTCAGTTTATGACTTAAAGAGTTAGATGGGGGTCTTGTCCCATCAACACATCAGTATTAGAGGCTTTTCAGACATAGAATGTAATTAGCTTCAGATTTGTGTGTATTTCTGATGTTATGCTTATTTCAGACTTCCTCTAAGTTTATCATGTACATCTATCATTTTCATTATTTAGTTAGATGTATGTTCATGTCATGAATTGACTTGGAGTCCCTTGGGGTTCCTTTTCTGATGTCTCGATCCGGGCCTGCGTTCGGGTCGTGACAAACTTGGTATCAGAGCAATAGGTTTGAAGTGTCCTAGGATGTCTGAAAGCCGCGTTAAGTAGAGTCTTTTTCATGGGTGTGAAGCGTGCCACACTTATGATGAAGAGGCTACGAAATGTTTAGGAAATGTTTCCTTATTTCATGACCTATGTCGTGCGGTGAAATGCCTTCCTATCCTTCTAACTTGTGCTATTCACGATTGGAAATCCATGCCAACCCACAGAGTTAATGGTAGGAGGAATGGAAATGGAAATAGCCACGAGGATGGGAGTGGAAAGGGAAGCAACAATCCCCACCAGTCCAGGAGCACCATGCACTAGAGCCGGTTTCCCATGCTGAATTCAGGGCAGCTATTTAGATGCTAGCGGAGGTCTTGACTGCTCAGGTCAACCAGAAGGCAGTGGTGCATGTCTCGCAAAATGAAAATGTGGCGCAGCTCGAGTTAGAGATTTCTTGAGAATGAACCCACCAGATTTCCTTGGGTCAAGAGTGGATGAAGACCTTCATGAGTTCATTGATGAGATTGTGAAGGTCACCCAGGTCATGGGGGTGAATGAAGTTGAGTGTGCTGGGTTGGCCTCATATCAGTTAAAAGGGGTCGCACACATCTGGTTTCGACAGAGGAAAGATAGTAGGGTCGCCGGAGCAGGCCCTGTCACTTAGGAGGAGTTCCACGTTGCTTTCCTAAATCGGTTCTTCTCTCATGAGATGAGGGAGTTGAAGGCAGCTGAGTTCGTAAATCTCAATCTGGGAAAAATGATGGTGCAAGAATATGCCCTTGAGTTCACTCGTTTGTCAAAGTATGCCCCAGAGTTAGTGGTGGATCAGAGGGCGCGAGTGAGCAGGTTTGTTCATGGAGTGGCCGGGTACTTAAACAAGGGTTTGCAAGACCACTATGCTGCACCAGGATATGGATTTCCCTCAGATAGTATTATACGCCCAAAAGATGGAGGCAGCGCGCATATGACGGAGAGAGAGGCCAAGAGGGCCAGGACTGATAGTTATAGATTCTCTCAGCCGAGGTCAGATGGTGGGCACCGACAGCAGACCCACCAGATATCTTCAGCCCTATCTTTTTTAGTGTTGTGTGTGCCATCCAGACCTAGGCACGACCAAATAGGGTGAGCATCAGGCTCTAGGGGTCAGAGCAGCAGACCCATAGATTCTAGCATCCTAGCTTGCCGCAAGTGTGGTCGGGGGCACACGAGCCAATGCTTGGCAGATATAGGTGCTTGCTTTGGGTTTGGAAAGCTCGGGCATATGCTCAGAGATTTCCCAGTGGCTAGACAAGGCCATGAAGGGGGTCGAGTCCCAGCTTCCAATTCAGCGTCTCCACTCACGCACCTAGCACAGCAGGGGGCATCTACTAGCATAGGTGGCGGCCAGCGCCAAAACAGATTTTGTGCCTTAGCCTCTCGTCAGGAGCCGGAGGTCTCCCTAGATGTAGTCACTGGTATGTTGTGAGTTTTTCATCTTATTATGTATGCTTTGTTAGATCCAGGGGCTACTTGTCTTTTGTGATACCTTATGTGGCTAGTAGTTTCAGAGTCAGTCTCGAAACCTTGTCAGAGCCCTTCTCCATCTCTACTCTAATGGGTGATTTAATTGTAGCTAGATGGGTGTATAGAAGTTTCCCAGTTATAGTCCTTCAGAAAATCAACTCACCAGATCTAGTAAGGTTAGCCATGACCGATTTTAATGTTATCCTCGACATGGACTGGCTATTTACATGTTATGCCTCAGTTAATTGTAGAACCCGGGAAGTAGAGTTCAGATTTTCGGGTGAGCCAATATTAGAGTGGAAAGGGTAGTCCAGTTGTGCCTATAGGTTGTTTTATTTACTACCTTAAGGCCAGAAAGATGATTTCGATTAGGGTTAAAGATGCGACATCCGAGACCCCAACTATCTAGTTAGTCCCAGTAGTATGTGAGTATCCAGAAGTCTTCCCAAATGATCTATCGGGTGTTCCTCCCGACAGGGAAATCGATTTTGATATTGGCCTTCTTCCCGACTCCCAGCCTATATCTATTCCTCTTTACAGAATGGCTCCAGCAGAGCTAAAAGAGTTAAAGGAGCAATTGGAGGATCTTTTGGATAAGGATTTCATTAGATCGAGCAAGTCTCCATGGGGTGCACCAGTTTTATTTTTCCTGAAGAAGGATGTTCTCTTCATATGTGCATTGACTATCGGCAATTGAACAAGGTCACCATCAAGAACAGGTATCCTCTACCCAGGATTGATGGTTTGTTCAACCAGCTTTAGGATGTCAAGTGTTTTTTGAAGATAGATCTCAAATCAGGTATCATCAACTCAAATTTTGGAAGAGCGACATCCCGAAGACAGCTTCAAGACGCGGTATGGTCATTACGAGTTTGTAGTTATGTATTTTGGACTAACGACTGCTCCTGCAGCTTTTATGGACTTGATGAATAGGGTGTTTAAGCCATATTTGAATATGTTCATGATTGTGTTCATTGATGACATCCTGATATAATCTCAGAGTGAGGAGGAGCATGCCGCTCATTTGAGAGTGGTGCTACTATCACGCCCCACCTTGTGAGGCATGACTGGCACCTGATGCCCTACTAGGATCTGAACTGACTCAACTAGGCCTACGCACTCCTAGTGCGGACCTACTCCCCAAATCAAGAAAACAACGGGCTATATCTAGTTGTAAATACAACCTCCGGCCAACAAGGCCTTATAGCCACCTGTAAAGAAAAACAGCTAACCAGAAACAGGCAATAATAGGGGATCCTATGTGGGCCGACAAGACCACCATGATGTCTAGTTATGACTGTAAAGTAAAACCTATGCTAAGCGAAACTATAGCCGAAAAGTCCGCTAATCTGCCAGCTAAACAAGGTCCCACACGGCCAACACGTAAACTAAAACTCATATGGGCCCCCCACGGCCAATAACATCTAACCACAAGGAAATAAAAACAATCTGAAAGACTCTAGGAGTAATATGATGGTCGAGACAGGGCTCCAACTATTTTGCTAATCCTAGCTGGAGGATAAGAGCGACCTATTCCTCGTGTATCCGTACCTGCAGGCAAGTAATGCAGCGCCCCAAAAAGGGCGTCGGTACAATATGTACTGAATTTGTAAGGCGATAACTGTAAACGACTGAAATAAAGAGATAGAATAGAGAATAACTAGAATGAAGGGATAAAGATCATACCTAAGTAATAGAACTTTTTACCATCTAGTTTATAAATAATTACAGCAAACAAAAACCTTACCTCGCCCCCATAAGCCGGAAGGTACAACCGGCACAGAATAACCCACCTGGGGCCCCCATAAGCCCTAGTGAGTACACTTCAGTCTATATACCACTATCAAGGTCGCACTGATCAACTAATACCTATAGCCGTCCTACCAGTCCCCTAGGTCTGCAACTGAGCCCGCTCGGCCCCTGACTGTATCTGTGCCTGAGTCTAGTGGACTCCTGATATCTACACACCGGGCACCAAGCTCGACGGGGGTATATAAAGCTAACCACGGCATATAAGGACCTGGGACCCCATCTTCATCCCTTGCGAATGGCATACCACTCCGTAGAGCGACGTCATCTTGCCTCTGGCGGGTGTTGACATAGCTAATAACCCTAGGGGTGTAAATCGTCCCAAACTAACATGGAAAATGGATTTCAGCTAATAACAAGAACTAATCACAATAGACATGCTTATGGTATTCTTACTGGGATTCAAACTAAGTTATCATGCTAAAGAAACTAACTTGCCGAAGGAAACTACCTTAACATACCTCGTTCGCTGATTACTAATTAACTGGTGAGTTTCAGTCTGTATTCAACTGCTTTTTTCAACTGCAATCGTATTACTGGGGAATATGCCTAGTTTCAGTACTAAATTTGATAAAAACGATAACTTTATATATAAATATTAACTATATTTGATAAAAACGATAACTTTATCTATAAATATTAACTATATTTCAACTTAACGGAACACAGTCGAAAACTAATAATTTCTTGAAAGTCCAGAAGGGAGAAATGCTTGCTTGAAGCTGTGACCATATAAAAATTAGTTTGGAGAAATTCCAATGACTTTGGATTGGCGGGGTTACGATTTGTCATGCGAATTTCGTGAAAATAACTCCATAGCAATGCTCCCTGCAGCCTTAAACTTCAATACCCGAAGTTAATTTGAATTCGGGCGGCGTTTCACAGCATAAACGGATGAAAGTTGATAGAAAATTGTGTTCTCCTTTAGTTCTGGTCGAGAGGAAATTTGCAAATGAATTGCAATTAAACTAAGGAGCTATACATATACTTTTTGTAGTGGCCAGGGGGGAGCCCCACGCCTCTCTAAGCGCCAAGGTGCCTGGTGCCTCGCGCCTCTCAAAGCGCCAGTGGCCTGGCGCACCACGCTGGCTGGTGCCCTACCGGCTGGTGCGTCGCGCTGGCCCTATGCGGCCTGGCCTCGCTCGACCCAACTTCCGAGGCTTCTTTCCATGTGTCGTACTCTCTAAATCTATTTCAAATTCACACGTACACCTACCATTCATTATCTCTTATAGGGTGTAACATCCTCCCCCCCCCCCCTTAGGATATTTTGTCGTCGAATGTCAACTTGGTTTACAGGGGTTTATCTCTTTTAGGGCTATTATTCTGGAAAAAAAATTTCAGAGTTTCCCGTGTAATATGGACTATCTGAAAACCCTGAAATGCATAAAATTCCAATACAAGCACTTCACATAACACTATACCAGCTATTTCACAATAAGGCTTGAGTCAACTGAGTAGTATATATAACACAAATCATGAAACAGCAACTGAATCAATAACTTACCTTAACTGCATGATCGGGACTAAGCCTGGAACAAATGAGGATATCTGGATTTCATGTCCTCCTCAGCTTCCCAAGTCATTTCCTCTCTGTTCTTGTTTCTCCACAGTACTTTAACAGAGGCAACATCCTTAGTCCTCAACCTACGGACCTGTCGATCCAATATAGCTACTGGAACCTATTCATAGGCTAACTCCTCAGTGACTTGGACATCCTCAACTGGCACAACTCAGGACGGATCCCCTATGCACTTTCGTAGCATTGACACATGAAAGACCGGGTGGACAGATTCTAACTCTGAAGGCAAGTCTAGCTCGTATGCCACCTGGCCTATTCTCCGGAGTATTCAGTATGGCCCAATAAACCTTGGGCTAAGCTTACCCTTTTTGCCAAAACTCATTACGCCCTTCATTGGCGAGACTTTCAGAAACACCCAGTTACATTGAACTCCAAGTTCCTACACCGTATATCTGCGTAAGATTTCTGGCGGCTTTGAGCTGTAAACAGATGTTCTCGAATAAGCTTCACTTTCTCCTCTGATTGATGGATCATGTCTGGTCCAATTAACTCTGATTCTCCAACTTTGAACCAACCAACTGGAGATCTGCGCTTCCGCCCATATAAGGCTTCATAAGGTGCCATCTGGATTGCTGAGTGATAACTGTTGTTGTAGGCAAACTCAATAAGTGGTAAGTGTTCATCCTAGCTGCCCCTAAAATCCAGCACACACGCCCGTAACATATCCTCGAGCGTCTGAAATTGTGCGTTCTGCCTGCCCATCTGATTGAGGATGGAAGGTTGTACTCAGGTTAACTTGGGTTCCCAATCCTCTCTGGAATGACTGCCAGAGCCTAGCTGTGAATTGTGCTCCTCTATCAGAAATAATAGATACTAGAACACCATGTAATTTGACTACCTCCCTGATATAAAGTTCGGTATAATCCTCAGCTGAGAAAGTGGCCTTGACTGGAAGAAAGTGAGATGATTTCGTCAACCTGTCAACAATCACCCAAATAAAATCAAATTTGTGTCTGGTAGGGGGTAATCCTATCACAAAATCCATGTTTACTGCCTCCCATTTCCACATGGGTACCGCTATTTCCTGTGTCAATCCGTTGGGTTTCTGATGTTCTGCTTTCACCTACTGACAATTAGGACATTGAGCTATAAATTCTGCTATCTCCTTTTTCATCCCTGGCCACCAGTAATTCTCTTTTATATCATGATAGATCTTTGTTGAACTCGGATGAAGAGAGTAACGGGAATAATGCACCTCGCCCATAATTTGCTGGCGAAGTCCTGCCACATCTGGAACACAGAGACGACCCCTATATCTAAAAACTTCATCTCCAGTTACCTTGAAATCCACTACCTTCCCTTGATGTGCCTTATCTCTGAGCTAAACTAGATTAGGGTCTTCGTACTGCCGTATTCGGAATTACTACTCCGCTGTAGTCTGAATCTACTATACGGACGGCCAAAGTGGCTAACTGATGCATTTCTCAAGCTAGTTCCCTCTACTCAGGCTTCAAATAAGCCATAGTTTCCATGGATTTGCGACTGAGGGCATCTTCTATGACATTGGCTCTTTCTGGGTGATACAAAATATTCACATCATAGTCCTTCAATAGTTGTAATGTCATGCCCCGCCTTAGGGGGTATGACTGGCACCTGGTGCCCTAGTAGGACCTAGACTGCTAACTGGTGAGCCTAAGCACATCTGGTGCCTGGCTAGCTCTAACTCAGATTTCTGGAAACAACGGGCTATATAACGGCTGTAAACACAGCCTCCGGCCGACTGGGCCTATAGCCACCTGTATAAAACTTCAGCTAACCAGAAACATACTTACAAAGGGGGAAACCTATGCGGGCCGACAAGGCCACCATGCTTTCTAGTTAACTCTAAATCAATATAACAATTGCTGAACAGCTACGTGACCGGCAAGGTCACCACTACTGATAGACTATGGCCCCACACGACCAACATAATTAACAATGGTGAACTGCTAAACAAAATGCATGGCCTCGCACGATCGGCACAACTAACCACAGTGAGATGAATATATAGAATCTGCAAGCCTCTAGGAATACTGATGAGATGATCGGGACAGGGCCCCGACCTACCCTACTGTACACAAAAGAAAATGATATAAACCTCTGAAATATCAAGCTCCGGATGATAGGAGCTGATGACTCTGAGCTGGCTAGGATCACGAGGGATCGACTCCTCGTCTATGAGTACCTGCAGGCACGTAATGCAGCGCCCCAAACGGGCGTCAGTACCACTGGTACCGAGTATGCAAAGCAACTGGATACAACTGAATACAAATAACATAACTATCAATTCTGAATGGCAGGAGATAACTAAATTTGTAGGAACTGATATGAACTGAATCAGACTTTCTGTGTTGTGATAGGGCAGGAGCGTACCTGTAGACGCGATGGCCTGCTGTCTATTAACTAATATATAGCACATAAATACATATATATATATATATATATATATATATATATAGCAAACAAGAGCCAATACCAACCCCCATAAGCCGGATGGCGCCAAGCAAGCAAACAATCTATATACCCCTACCCGGGTCAAAACCAGCCAAAAATAAGTCACTCCACTCATCTGCTAACTACGAGCACCTCTGCCGGCCCCCTAGGTCTATGGCTCGGGCCATAGCCTCCAATATAAATAACCATGTCTGAGTTTGGAGGACTCCTATACTTTATCTGTAACTGTAACTGTATCTGAATCTGTTCCCTGGGCACTTGCGCACAACAGGGCTATCTGTACTGTAATGCTGATCAGCCTGATATGGGGAAAGTTTCATCCCATCTTCGTCCAAACTGGGGACAGCATGCCACTCCTTGGAGTGACGTATACCCACCCGCTCAGTGGGCGACACAGTTACCAATCCAGGGGCGGCGAGGACGCTCAAAAGGGTGCCCTCACGACACAACCAAGTCTCAACAAACAATAAGCACATATATAGCAAGCATGTTTAAACTGAAAAATACTATCTGAATTCTGATTTCTTATTCTGATCTCTTTCTGTATTATACTGATTCTCATACTGCTTTATACTGAATCTGTGATCTTTATCTAACTGCATGGCTAATCTATAGCCAAGGTACTATCTAATTGTATGGCTATACTGTAGCCAAGATATCATCTGTCTGTATGGCTAATCTATAGCCAAGATACTATCTGACTGTCTGATTTTACTTTACTAACTCTTATTCTGAATATCTGTCATATTATTCTAGAAACATGCTTTCTAATCACATGCTGGGCTATACTGAGTCTGGAATGCTAACTTGCCATTTTGGCGCATGCTTTACTAACTTTCGGACTAAGTACGATATAACAACGCAAACCAGATTTACTAAACTTGCACAATACTCAATATTCAACTCCGGGAATTCTACTACGGAGTTTACTGTGCTACACAAGGCTAAAACTACTAATTTGCCGAAGAAACTGGCTTTACATACCTTAACCTCGATTTATCCGACTAACGGACAAAGCTCGGTCAGTACTCCAGTTATTTCTCCCAACTGCATTTACATATATGTCAATTAGAACTAAATACACCAATATTCTAAAAGAAAACGTCACTTTCGATATTTATAGCCTAAACTTTGGCTTATCGAAAGACGGTCAAAAACTTGCTATTTCTCGAAAGTCCAGAAGGGAGAAATATTCACTTTAAGGCTAGGAGCACATAGACACTAATCTGGAGCAATTTCACTTACCTTAGCCCGGTAGCAAGATGATTTGTCGGTCAAATTTTGCAAAACTAAATCCGTAGGAATGCTCCTTGCTGCTAAATACCTCGGTATCTGAGGTTAATTTGGATTTGGACTACATTTGAAGGCATAATCGAGCAATAATTTAACAATACTTTCGCACCCTCTCTGTTTTCTCACGAGCTTCTGGAAATTATTTGATATAATAATGAAATGAACCGAAGTGGAGGCTTTATATACTTGGGCCTGGACAGGGCCAACGTGTCACGGAGCCAACGCGGAGGCTCTACCTCCGTGACACGTTGCCATCGCGGAGGGGCTCTACCCCGGCTCCTTCCGCGATGGTTCGACAGGTTTCTCGTCCGGTCTTTTCCCGGGCCTTTTTATAGCATGTATGGCTTTCAAATCCTCTTAACCAACACGCGAATAGGCCATCTATGTGTTGGAAATTTTACGGGGTGTAACATTCTCCCCCCCTTAAGAACATTCGTCCTCGAATGTAAACTTCTATCTAGAGGACTTCTCAACTTGTTTCTAGAAAAATTTTGGCAGAGTTTCCCCTGTAATATGGACTATCCCAAAATCCTGAAATGCAGAAAAAGTCCTATACAGGTACTCCACACAATACTATAGTATTTAAATGACAGATTAAAATAGATCTTCTCATTTATATATATACTATAAGGCACTGCATAAGTTAATAATACTAACATACCTGTCGCCTGACTAGGCTTGAAATAAATGAGGGTATCTGGTCTTCATATCTTCCTCCGCCTCCCAAGTCATCTCCTCTCGGTTCCTGTTACGCCACAATACCTTGACAGACGCAATATCTTTAGTTCTCAATCTACAAATCTGTCTGTCTAAGATAGCTACTAGAACCTCCTCATAGGCCAGCTCTTCCGTAACCTGGACATCCTGGACTAGGACAACTCTGCGAGGGTCTCCTATGCACTTCCTTAGCATAGATACATGGAAAACTGGATGAACGGATTCTAATTCTGGAGGAAAGTTCAACTCATATGCTACTCGGCCTATCCTTCGACGAATCTTATAAGGCCCAACAAATCTCGGACTGAGCTTACCTTTCTTGCCGAATCTCATCACCCCTTTCATCGGAGATACTTTCAGAAATACCCAGTCATTCACATCAAATTCCAGGTCTCTGCACCGCACATCGGCATATGATTTCTGGCGGCTCTGTGCAGTCAGTAGGCGTTCTCTGATAAGCTTTACCTTCTCCTCTGACTGTTGAATGATGTCTGGCCCAATCAATGCTGATTCTCCCACTCCAAACCAGCCAACCGGCGATCTGCATTTTCGCCCATACAATGCTTCAAAGGGCGCCATTTGGATGGCTGAGTGATAGCTGTTATTATAAGCAAATTCAATTAGTGGCAAATGCTCGTCCCAGATACCCCCAAAATCTAGCACACACGTTCGTAGCATGTCCTCGAGCGTTTGAATAGTGCGCTCAGCCTGTCCATCTGTCTGAGGGTGGAATGCTGTGCTCAAATTAATCTGGGTTCCCAAACCTCTCTGAAATGACTGCAAAAATCTAGCTATAAATTGTGCTCCTCTATCAGAGATAATAGATACTGGAACACCATGTAATCTAACTATTTCTCTGATATACAATTCGGCGTAATCCTCGGCAGAGAAAGTAGCTTTCACTGGTAAGAAGTGGGCTGATTTCGTCAGTCTATCAACTATTACCCAAATGGAGTCATGTCTATGTCTGGTACAGGGTAATCCTGCTACAAAGTCCATGTTCACTGCTTCCCATTTCTAGAGAGGCACAGCTATGTCCTGAGTCAATCCGCCTGGTTTCTGGTGTTCCGCTTTTACCTGTTGGCAGTTAGGACATTGGGCTACAAATTCTGCTATTTCCCTTTTCATACTTGGCCACCAGAATTCTCCTTGATATCATGGTACATTTTCGTCACACCGGGGTGAAGAGAATAACGGGCGTAATGTACCTCGTTCATAATTTGCTGGCGGAGCCCTGAAACATCTAGAACACGGAGGCGGCCTTTACATAACAGCACTTCTTCCTCAGTTATCTGAAAATCTGGCGCTTTACCCTGCTAGATTCTATCTTTGAGCTGGATCAGGTCAGGATCCTCATACTGTCGTTCTTTTACTTCCACAACTAATGATGACATGGCTGTGTTCTGAATTACCGCTCTGTTGTCCTCTGTGTCTGCTATACGAACGGCTAGGCTATCTAATTGATGTATCTCCCTGACCAACTCCCACTGCTCGGGCTACAAATATGCCAAACTTCCCATGGATTTACGGCTGAGAGCATCTGCTACTACGTTGGCTTTTCCCGGATGATACAGAATATCCATATCATAATCTTTTAATAGCTCCAACCAGCGATGCTGTCGCAGATTCAACTCCCTCTGGGTGAGGATATACTGTAGGCTCTTATGATCTGTGAAAATATCCACATGGATTCCATACAAGTAATGTCTCCATATCTTTAAGGCGTGGATCACTGCGGCTAACTCCAGGTCATGGGTAGGGTAATTCTTTTCGTGTTTCCTCAGTTGTCTGGAAGCATATGCAATCACCTTACCACGCTGCATCAACACACAACCCAACCCAATGCCTGATGCGTCGCAATACACTGAATAACCTTCTGTACCTTCCGGCAATGCTAACACTGGGGCGGAGGTTAATCTGTCTTTTAACTCCTGGAAGCTCTGCTCACATGCCTCTGTCCACTGAAACTTCGCTGCTTTCTACATCAGTTTGGTCAGAGGTGCCGCTATAGTAGAGAATCCCTCAACAAATCTCCTGTAATATCCCGCTAACCCCAGAAAACTGAGAACTTCGGTCGGAGTGGTAGGCCTAGGCTAGGTTTTAACTGCTGCTATCTTCTGCGTGTCAACCTGTATACCAGCATCTGACACAATATGCCCCAAGAAGGCTACTGAGTTCAGTCAGAATTCACACTTGGAGAACTTAGCATAGAATTGACGGTCCTTGAGAATCTGGAGCATTGTCCGTAAATGAGCCTGGTGATCTGCTTCAGAGCGAGAATACACCAGAATATCATCAATAAACAACGAACAGGTCCAGGTATGATCTGAAAATGCTATTCATCAGGTCCATGAATATTGCTGGGGTATTCGTCAACCCAAAGGATATAACTAGGAATTCAAAGTGTCCATATCGGGTCCTGAAAGCCGTTTTGGGAATGTCTCTTTCACGAACTCGAACCTGATGATATCCGGACCGCAAGTCAATCTTGGAGAAATATCTGGCCCCCTGTAACTGATCAAACAAATCATCTATTCTGGGAAGCGGATACTTATTCTTTACTGTAACTTTATTCAGCTGCCAGTAATCTATACACATACGGAGCGAGCCATCCTTCTTTCTCACAAATAGAACTGGCACACCCCACAGTGAAGTACTCGGCCTGATAAAACCCTTATCTAGCAGGTCCTTCAGCTGCTCCTTTAATTCTCTGAGTTCAGCAGGAGCCATGCGATACGGAGGAATTGATATAGGTTGAGTGCCTGGAAGTAAGTCGATTGCAAAATCTATTTCCCTTTCTGAGGGAATACCAGGTAACTCATCTGGAAATACATCAGGGAATTCATTCACCACTGGAACAGACTGGAGTGTTGGAGACTCAACCCGAACATCCTGAACCCTGACTAGGTGGTAAAATACATCCCTTAGCTATCAACTTTCTTGCCTGAAGGTAGGAAATACACCTACCTTTTGGAGTAGTTGTGCTGCCTTTCCACTCTCGCACTGCCTCTCCTGGAAAGTGGAATCAGACCGTCTGGGTCCAACATTCTATGTTAGCATAGCATGGCACCAACCAATCCATACCCATAATGGCATCGAAATCAAGCATTTCTAGTTCTACCAGATCTACTGTAGTCTGATGATCAACAACCTCTACTGTACACCCTCGATAAATTCTACTAGCTATAATGGAGTCACCGACGGGTGTAGCTACTAAAAAGGGATGCTGTAACAATTCTGGGGCAACACTGAACTTTTGAGCCACAAATGGGGTAACGTAGGACAAAGTGGACCCTAGATCAATCAGTACATAAGCAGGGCATGAGAAAATAATCATCATACCTGTTACCACATCTGGAGACGCCTCTGAGTCTTGTCTCCCTGGTAATGCATAGGCACGGCTTGAGCCCGTACCTGAACTAGAGGCTCCTAATCTACCTCGACCTCTACCTGCTGAACCTGAGGGCCTACGCCCTGCCGAGGCTGCTGGAGCTCGTGGCCCTGCGGATCCCCTGTCCTTACTATCTCTGCTCTATTGTCCCCTGGCCGAATAATCTCTCATGCGGTGCCCCTCCTGCCCGCAAATATAACACCCCGAGGAGCCATATCTACAAGATCCGATGTGAGGTTGGCCGCAATTGGGGCAGGGTGGGGGTGTAAATCTGCTCTGCTCTCCCCTTCTCTGCTGCAGGGAATCTACTGTTCGAGAACTGCCACCAGACTCTGACTGCCCTTGACGAATAAATCTACCTCTCTGCTTTTGTGGTGGAAGTGGGGGTCTAGGGGGCCTGTCTGACAACCGGGGCCTGGGTCCTCTCTAAATCTCCCTCTCTATTCCATCTGATCTGTCTCTGCGGCGCTGTTCCTGATTTGTCTGTCTACTGCCCTGTTGCCGTTGTCTAAGGCCCTCAATGGTTTGGGCAAAGACCTGTACTCGGGCAATATCCATATCTTCTCATAACGTAGCCGTCATGCAGGCTTCAATATATTCCAGGTTCAGACCCATAATGAACCGGTGGACTCTGGATGGCATAGTGTCCTCAAAAGCTGGAGCATAGCGGGCTAAGGAGTCAAACTGTAGGGCATATTCTCGTACACTCCTCGCCCCCTGCTCCAAATGCAAAAACTGATCCATCCGGGCCTACCGGATCTCCCGTGGCAAATAATGGTCCAGGAAGGCCTCCGAGGAGCTAGACCAGGTTGGAGGGGCAACATCTCTCCCTCGAGACCTTTCCCAACTCTCGTACCATATACAGCTATGTCCCGCAACTGAAACACTGTCAGCTCAATTGATTCTGTAGGTGTCACATGCATGACCCCGAAGATTCTCTGCATCTGATCTAAGAAATCCTGGGGATCCTGTGCCTGATCTGACCCAGTGAACTGTGGGGGACCTAGTGCCAAAAACTCCCTGACCCTGGAACTAACTACCTGACCCACCTGAAGGCTCTACTGCTACAGGTGGCACTGACTGGCGCTGTGTGGCCATCATTTGTGCAAACATAACCACTGCGCTCTGAACTTCCTGGTCTAATGACGAAGGTACAGGAGCTATCGGAGGCGGTGTCGTGCCCAATGGCTCCTGATGCGAGGGGGACTGCTGAGAGGGCTGTGATGAAGCCTCTATATCGCCCTCAGATTGGGCTGACTCTGAATGGAACTGAGGCATCCTGCTAGTGCCTTCTCCTGCTGCTGTGTCTAATCTTCTGTCGGTGGCAGGATGACGCTGGTCTGCCATTCTTATCTGTAGAGAAAGAATATGATAAGTTTTAGGGACCCAACCCTATACTGTACCGCTCTATAGCACGACTGAATGAGAAAGAAGAGTAACCATCATATCATGCCTCGCAGCCTCCTGCCTATAGTATGTGGTGCACAACACATCCATAGACAAGACTCTACTTATCACGGCTTGCAGACTCCCTGGGACACGACCTGCTCTGATACCAAGTTTGTCACGCCCCGCCTTAGGGGGTATGACTGGCACCTGGTGCCCTAGTAGGACCTAGACTGCTAACTGGTGAGCCTAAGCACATCTGGTGCCTGGCTAGCTCTAACTCAGATTTCTGGAAACAACGGGCTATATAACGGCTGTAAACATAGCCTCCGGCCGACTGGGCCTATAGCCACCTGTATAAAACTTCAGCTAACCAGAAACATACTTACAAAGGGGGAAACCTATGCGGTCCGACAAGGCTACCATGCTGTCTAGTTATCTGTAACTCAACAATAGAATACTGAATAACTACGTGACCGGCAACGTCACCGCTACTATCGGGCTATGGCCCCACACGGCCAACATAATTAACAATGCTGAACAGCTAAACAAAACGCACGGCCTCACACGACCGGCACAACTAACCACAGTGAGATGAATATATACAATCTGCAAGCCTCTAGGAATACTGATGAGATGGTCGGGACAGGGCCCCGACCCACCCGTACTGTACACAAAAGAAAATGATATAAACCTCTGAAATATCAAGCTCCAGATGACAGGAGCTGATGACTCTACGCTGGCTAGGATGACGAGGGATCGGCTCCTCGTCTATGAGTACCTGCAGGCAAGTAATGCAGCGCCCCAAACGGGCGTCAGTACCACTGGTACCGAGTATGCAAAGCAACTGGATACAACTGAATACAAATAACATAACTAGCAATTCTGAATGGCAGGAGATAACTGAATCTGTAGGAACTGATATAAACTGAATCAGACTTTCTGTGTTGTGATAGGGCAGGAGCGTACCTGTAGACGCGGCGGCCTGCTGTCTATTTACTAATATATAGCCAATAAATACATATATATATATATATATATATATATATATATATATATATATATAGCAAACAAGAGCCAATACCAACCCCCATAAGCCGGATGGCGCCAAGCAAGCAAACAATCTATATACACCTACCCAGGTCAAAACCAACCAAAAATAAGTCACTCCACTCATCTGCTAACTACGAGCACCTCTGCCGGCCCCCAGGGTCTTCGGCTCGGGCCATAGCCTCCGATATAAATAACCATGTCTGAGTCCGGAGGACTCCTATAGTGTATCTATAACTGTAACTGTATCTGAATTTTTTACCCTGGGCGCTTGCGCACAACAGGGTTATCTGTACTGTAATGCTGATTAGCCTGATATGGGGAAAGTTTCATCCCATCTTCGTCCAAACTGGGGATGGCATGCCACTCCTTGGAGTGAAGTAAACCCACCCGCTCAGTGGGCGACACAGTTACCAACCCAGGGGCGGCGAGGACGCTCAAAATGGTGACCTCACGACACAACCAAGTCTCAACAAACAATAAGCACATATATAGCAAGCATGTTTAAACTGAAAAATACTATCTGAATTCTGATTTCTTATTCTGATCTCTTTCTGTATTATACTGATTCTCATACTGCTTTATACTGAATCTATGATCTTTATCTAACTGCATAGCTAATCTATATCCAAGGTACTATCTAACTGTATGGCTATACTGTAGCCAAGATATCATCTGTCTGTATGGCTAATCTGTAGCCAAGATACTATCTGACTGTCTGATTTTACTTTACTAACTCTTATTCTGAATATCTATCATATTATTCTATAAACATGCTTTCTAATCACATACTGGGATATACTGAGTCTGGAATGCTAACTTGCCATTTTGGCGCATGCTTTACTAACCTTCGGACTGAGTACGATATAACAACGCAAACCAGATTTACTGAACTTGCACAGTACTCAATATTCAACTCCGGGAATTCTACTACGGAGTTTACTGTGCTATACAAGGCTAAAACTACTAACTTGCCGAAGAAACTGGCTTTACATACCTTAACCTCGGTTTATCCGACTAACGGACGAAGCTCGGTTAGTACTCCAGCTATTTCTCCCAACTACATTTACATATATGTCAATTAGAACTAAATACACCAATATTCTGAAAGAAAACGTCACTTTCGATATATTTATAGCCTAAACTTTGGCTTATCGAAAGACGATCAAAAACTTGCTATTTCTCGAAAGTCCAGAAGGGAGAAATATTCACTTTAAGGCTAGGAGAACATAAACACTAATCTGGAGCAATTCCACTTACCTTAGCCCGGTAGCACGACGATTTGCTAGCCGAATTTCGCGAAACTAAATCCGTATGAATGCTCCTTGCTGCTAAATACCTCGGTATCTGAGGCTAATTTGGATTTGGACTACGTTTGACGGCGTAATCGAGCGATAATTTAACAATACTTTCACACCCTCTCTGTTTTCTCACGAGCTTCTGGAAATTATTTGATATAATAATGAAATGAACCAAAGTGGAGGCTTTATATACTTGGGCCTGGACAGGGCCAACGTGTCACGGAGCCAACGAGGTGGCTCCACCTCAGTGACACGTTGCCATCGCGGAGGGGCTCTTCCCCGGCTCCTTCCGTGATGGTTCGATAGGTTTCTCGTCCGGTCTTTTCCCGGGCCTTTTTCTAGCATGTATGGATTTCAAATACTCTTAACCAACACGTGAATAGGCCATCTATAACATATAACTAGCGAGGTTGCCGTAGATTCAACTCCTTCTGTGTGAAAATGTACTGGAGGCTCTTATGATCAGTAAAAATATCTACATGAATGCCATACAGATAGTGTCTCCATATTTTCAAGGCATGAATTCCCGCGACCAACTCCAAATCGTGGGTTGGGTAGTTATTCTCATGCTTCCTCAGTTGTCCAGAAGCATAAGCAATTACATGTTGCATCAGAACACACCCTAACCCAACGCCTGAAGCATCATAGTACACCGCATAACCCTCTGATCCTTCTGGCAAGGCTAATACTGGTGCTAAGGTCAGTCTGTATTTCAACTCCTGGAAGCTCTGTTCACATGCTTCAGTCTAGTGAAATTTAGCTGCTTTCTGAGTTAACTTGGTCAGAGGCACTGCCAAGGTAGAAAATCCTTCCTGAACCTTCTGTAATACCCGGCTAACCCTAGGAAACTACATACCTCGGTCGGAGTGGTAGGTCTAGGCCATGTTTTTACTACTTCAATCTTCTGCAAATCTACCTGTATACCAGCATCTGACACAATATGGGCCAAAAAGGCCACTGAATTTAGCCAAAACTCACATTTAGAAAACTACGCATATAGCTGGCGATTCTTGAGAGTTTGAAGCACTGTTCGTAGGTGATTTTGGTGATCTGCCTCTGAATGGGAATATACCAGAATATCATCAATAAATACTATCACAAACAAGTCCAGATATGGCCTGAAGATGTTGTTCATCAAGTCCATGAATACTACTGGAGCATTCGTCAGCCCGAAGGACATGACTAAAAATTCAAAGTCGTCATACCTGGTCCTGAAAGCGATTTTTGGAATATCTTTCTCCCGAACCCTAACCTGACGATACCCAGATCTTAAGTCGATTTTTGAAAAGCATTTTTCCCCCTGTAACTGGTCAAAGAAGCCATCTATTTGGGGAAGCGGGTACTTATTCTTGATAGTGACTTTATTCAGTTGCTGATAATCTATATACATACGGAGGGAACCATCCTTCTTTCTCACAAACAGAACTGGTGCTCCGCACAGTGAAGTACTCAGCCTGATGAAGCCCTTATCTAACAGATCTTTCAACTGTTCCTTCAATTCCCTGAGCTCAGTAGGAGCCATTCGATACGGAGGAATAGATATAGGTTGAGTACCTGGTAATAAATCTATTTCAAAATCGATCTCCCGTTCTGGGGGATACCAGAAAGTTCATCTGGAAATAAATCTGGAAATTCATTGACTACTCGAACGGACTGAAGAGGCGGAGATTCTGCTTGGATATCTTGAACCCTGATAATGTGATAAATGCATCCTTTCGCTATTAATTTTCTCGCCCGAAGATAATAAATAAACCTATCTTTTGGCGTGACTGTACTACCTACCCACTCCCGTACAACCTCCCCTAGGAAGTGGAATCGGACAGTCTTGGTCCAACATTCTACATTGGCATAACATGGCGCTAGACAATTCATACCTATAATTGCATCAAAGTCAATCATCTCTAATTTTATCAAATCTGTTAAAGTATGATGACCAACGACCTCTACTGTGCATCCTCGATAGACCCTCTTGGCTATGATAGATTCACCAACGGGTGTAGACACTGAAAAAGGTTGCTGAAGTGATTCTGGCATAATACCGAATTTTCTGGCTACTAATGGTATAACATAAGACAAGGTGGATCATGGATCTATCAATACATAAACAGAATGAGAGAAAATGTCCATCATACCTGTCACCACATCCGGCGATGCTCTAACTCCTATCTTCCCGGTAAGGCATAAGTGCGATCCGGACCGGTACCTAAACTAGAGGCCCCTGACCTTCCTCGGCCTCTGTCGGCTGGAGATGAGGGCCTACACCCTAATAGAGATGCTGGGGCGCGTGACCCTATTGAAGATCTGTCCTGTCGGTCCCGATCATTCTGACCTCTGGTTGGACAATCTAGCTTTTGATGACCCTCCTGTCCACAGGTATAACATGCTGCGGAACCATACCTGCATGCCCTGGAGTGACGTCGGCTACAGATAGGGAAAAGAGGTATAGTAAATATGCTCTGCTCCGCTCCTCTCTGTTTTTGTGAACCTGCTGATCGTGAGCTCTCGCTGGGTCCTGACGGCCCTCGGTGACCAGACCTACTCCCCTGCTGTTGTTGTGGAGGTGGGGGTCTAGGTGGTCTGTCTAATAATTGTGGCCTGGGTCCGCCCTAAAATTCTTCCTGCATGTCACTAGGTCTGGCCCGGTGATGCTGCTCCTGATTTTCCCTTTTTATCTCCCGTTGTCGCTATCTGATCCCTTCGATATTCTGAGCAAAAGCCTGAACACGGGCAATATCAATTTCCTCTCGCAGAGTGTCCATAATACAGGTCTCCACATATTCTGGATTTAACCCCATAATAAATCGGTGTACCCTAGCCGGCATGTTATCTACAAAAGCAGGTGCATATCGGGTCAAGGAGTCAAACCTCATAGTGTATTCCCGTACACTCATCGACCCCTGCTCTAAATATAGAAACTGATCAATCCGGGCCTGTCGAATCTCCTGTGGCAGGTAGTGATCCAGGAAAGCCTCTGAGAAGCTGGGCCAAGTCAGAGGGGAAGCACCTCTCCCCCGGGACCTCTCCCAACTCTCGTACCACAGTACTGCGATGTCCCGTAGCGGAATGCTTCTAACTCAACCTACTTTCCAGGTGTGGAATGCATCACCCTAAAAATTTGCTGCATCTGATCCAAGAAATCCTGAGGGTCCTCTGCCCGATCCGTCCCTGTGAACTGTGGGGGACTCAGTGCAAGAAACTCTTGGACCCTCGAACTACCAGGTCCTCCTGAGGACTCTGCGACCACCGGTGCCACTGGATGATGTTGTGCAGCCATCATCTGAGCTAGCATAACAACAGCACCCTAACCTCCTGATCTGATGGTACTGGTATAGAGACTGCTGGAGGGGGTGCCGTCACATTTGCCACTCCGAGTGGCTCCTGACGTGGTGGAGAGTGCTGGGGAGACCGAGATGAGGTCTCCTTGTCGCCCTCAGATCGGGCTGACTCTGACTGAGGCACCTTGCCAGTGCCTTCCCCTGCTGAAACATCCAATCTCCTACCAGTCGTGGTGTGTCGGGGGTCTGCTATTTCTTTGTATATAAAAGAATATGGTAAGCTTAGGGAAACAACCCTTCATTGTACATCTCTATAGCACGACTGGATAAGAAGAAAGAGTAACCATCCTATCATGCCTCCCACCCTCCTGCCTATAGAATGTGGTGCACAACACATCCATAGATAAAACTCTACTTAGCACGACTTGCAGATTTCCTGGGATACAACCGGCTCTGATACCAAGTTTGTCATGCCCCACCTTGGGAGGCATGACTGGCACCTAGTGCCCTACTAGGATATGAACTGACTAAACTAGGCCTGTGCACTCCTAATGCGGGCCTACTCCCCAAATCAAGAAAACAACGAGCTATATCTCGGCTGTAAATATAACCTCCAGCAGAAAAGGCCTTATAGCCACCTGTAAAGAAAAACAGCTAACCAAAAATAGGCAATAACAGGGGATCCTATGCGGGCCGACAAAACCACCATGATGTCTAGTTATGACTGTAAAGTAAAACCTGTGCTAAGCTAAACTATGGCGGACAAGGCCGCTAATCTGCCAGCTAAACAAGGCCCCACACGGCCAACACGTAAACTAAAACACATATGAGCCCCACACGGCCAATAACAACTAACCACAGGGAAATAGAAACAATCTGCAAGCCTCTAGGAGTAATATGATGGTTGGGACAGGGTCCCGACCTACCCATAAACTGTACAATCAAAAAGGAGTAAACCTTTTGTCTATAAGCTATGGAAGAAAGGAGTCGACTCTTCTTTTAATCCTGGATGGAGGCTAAGAGGGACCTTCTCTCATGTATCCGTACCTACATGCAAGTAATGCAGCACCCCATAAAGGGCGTCAGTACAATATGTACTGAATATGTAAGGCGATAACTGTAAATGACTGAAATAAAGAGATATAACTGAGAATAACTGGAATGAAGGGATAGAGATCATACCTAAGTAATAGAACTCCTTACCATCTAGTTTATAAATAACTATAGCAAACAAAAACCTTATCTGGCCCCCATAAGCCGGAAGGTACAACCAGCACAGAATAACCCACCTGGGGCCCCCATAAGCCCTAGTGAGTACACTTTAGTCTATATACCCCTATCAAGGTCGCACTGGTCAACTAATAGCTATATCCGTCCTACTGGTCCCCTGGGTCTGCAACTGAGCCCGCTCGGCCCCTGACTGTAGCTTTGTATGAGTCCAGTGGACTCCTCATATCTGCACCCCGGGCACCAGGCTTGACGGGGATGTATAGAGCCAAGCACGGCATATGAGGACCTGGGACCCCATCTTCGTCCCTTGCGGATAGCATACCACTCTGTTGAGCGATGTCATCTCGCCCCTGACGAGTGTCGACACAGCTAATAACCCTGGCGCGTTGCGCTGGTCCTGTGCAGCCGGGCCTCGCTCGACCCAACTTTCGATGCTTCTTTCCACGTGTCGTACTCTCTTTATCTATTTCAAATTCATGTGTACGCCTACCATTCGTTAACTTTTATGGGGTGTAATAGCTACAGGCTCTCAAGGATCGCCAATTATATGCCAAATTCAGCAAGTGCGAGTTTTGGTTGAACTCGATAGCGTTTTTGGGCCATGTGGTATCAAGTGAGGGCATACAGGTGGACTCTCAAAAAATAAAAGCAGTGAAGAATTGACCTAGACTAGTGAATCCTTCAGATATCAGGAGCTTCTTGGGTTTAGCTGGCTACTAATGGAGATTTGTTGAAGGTTTTTCATCTATTGCAGCACCCTTGACCGAATTGAAAGAAAAGAAGGTGAAATTCCAATGTTTGGAGGCTTGTGAGAGAAGTTTTCAGGAGTTGAAGACTCGACTTACCTCAGCACCGGTGTTAACCCTACCAGAGGGTACCGATGGGTTTGTGGTGTATTGCGATGCTTCGAGAATCTGACTTGGCTATGTTTTGATGCAGCACGGCAAGGTTATAGCATATGCTTCTAGAGAGATGAAAGTTCATGAGAGGAATTACCTGACCCATGATATTGGATTGGCGGTGGTGGTATTCGCCTTGAAGATATGGAGACATTATTTGTAAGGGGTCCACGTGGATGTTTTACGGACCATAAGAGTTTACAATATGTGTTTACCCAGAAGGATCTCAATCTTCGACAAAGGAGGTGGTTGGAGTTACTTAAGGATTGTGACATGAGTGTCCTTTACCATCCGGGAAAGGCTAATGTAGTACTAGACACACTTAGTAGACTCTCTATGGAGAGTGTGCCCCATGAGGATGAGGGAAGAAAGGAACTAGTGAAGGATGTGTATCGACTTGCAAGGTTGGGAGTTCGGTTGGTTGATTCGACTGATGGCGTGGTTATTGATCAGAACGGATCAAAATCATCCTTGGTGACTGATGTAAAATATAGGCAAGACGAAGACCCTATTTTGGTAAATTTAAAGGAAGCCATTCAGAATCAGAATCAGAAGGTAGAGGTCTTGTCCAAAAGGGGAGATGGTGTGATTCGATACTAGAGTCGCTTATGTGTTCCGGATGTTGATGATTTGTGAAATTGAATGTTGCATGAGGCTCATGGTTCCAGATATTTAATCCATCCAGGTGCCACCAAGATGTACCATGACTTATGGGAAGTCTATTGGTGGAATGACATGAAGAAGGACATCCCAGAATTTATGGCTAAGTGTCCAAACTGTCAGCAAGTGAAGGTTGAGCATCAGAGACCGGGAGGTGTGCTTCAGGATATCAATATTCCTACTTGGAAGTGGGAAGAAATTAATATGGACTTCATCAGGGCGTTGCCTCGCACTCGACGATAATATGACTCCATTTGAGTTGTTGTAGACAGGTTGACCAAAGCCGCTCATTTTCTACCGGCTAAAACCACGTATTCGACGGAGGATTATGCCAAACTATACATCTGAGAGCTAGTTCGGTTGCATGAAGTTCATCCATTATATCAGATAGAGGTACCCAATTTACCTCTCAGTTTTAGAGGTCGTTTCAAAAAGGACTTAGTGCTCAGGTTAAGCTCGCTACAGCATTTCACCCGCAAACGAATGGTCAAGCGGAGCGAACAATTCAGACTCTCGAAGACATGTTGAGAGCATGAGTGATTGACTTCAAAGTTGGGATGATCATTTGCCTCTTATCGAGTTCTCATAAGATAACAGCTACCATTCCAGCATTCAGATGGCTCCGTTTGAGACTCTCTATGGGCAGAGATGTAGATCGCCTACTGGTTGGTTCGAAGTTGGTGAAGCTGCAACGATAGGACCAAATTCAGTCCATAAGGCTATGAGAAGGTTCAGCTTATACGGGATAGGTTGAAAATGTCTCAAAGTCGCCAAAAGTCCTATTCCAATGTGAGAAGGAGAGAACTCGAGTTCGAAGTGGATGATTGGGTGTTTCTAAAGGTGTCTCCCATGAAGGGAGTGATGAGGTTCGAAAATAAAGGAAAACTCTGCCTCTTTATGTTGGTCCCTACTGGATTGTGAAACGGGTTGGCAAGGTGGCATATGAATTGGAGGTGTCCTCGTAATTAGCTTCTATGCATCCTATTTTTCATGTATTGCTCTTAAAGAAGTGTTTAGGTGATCCCGCTCTAGTTGTCCCGGTGGACAGTGTTGGTGTGAAAGACAACCTTAGTTATGAAGAGGTTCCGGTGGAAATACTGGATCATCAGGTTCGAAGGCTAAGGAATAAGGAAGTAGCTTTAGTCAAAGTTTTATGGAGGAATCAGTAGGTTGAGGGAGCTATGCGGGAAGCCGAAGCGGATATGATGGCTAGATACCCACACCTATTCCCTTCCGGCTTGGTCTCAATTTGAGGTATCAGTTTTTCCCTAGTACTCTATTTAGTTTCATGTTCAGTTCATGTGCTCTAGCTTCTTTCATGTATATGGATGTATGTATGATTCCTGAATTCAGTTCAGCCATGTAGTTCAGTTCAGAGTTAGCCATTCCTTCAGTTTTCAGCTTAAATGATTAGTATTTGAATATGATGATCGTATTTTTTGCTTTTCTGTATGTTTCCCAATATTTGAGGATGAATGTTCCCAAGGAGGAGATTTTGTAATACACCAAAAGCCGAAAGATCAGACCTAGGAGTTGAAACGAAAAAACACTTAAAATCTGGCACCAGGTCACAGAACGAGTCATTCTGTGACCCGTGGGGAGGACCACGAGTCGCGAGGTCACTCGTGGTGAGGTACTGGGCTTGAATTAAAGGAATTGTTGAGGAGTCATCATAGGCATGAACATGAGTCATGGTCAAGCTCCACAACTCGTCAGGTCAGCAGTGGCCAAGGAAATTAAAAGGGGGAAAGGTGAGTGGCAGTGCACCTGACAGATAGACCCCATGAGTCGTGGTCAGACACCATGATTCGTTGGGTGGCTCATGATCAAAAGGTATAAATCATCTGAGGTTGAGGCAGTGGAGATAACGAGTGGTGACCACGAGTCATAGTCAACTGTAACGAATCGTATGATGGCTTGTTATGAGTTTTAGGTGAAATTTCGGCAGTGTACCCAACGACTAATGTAACAACTCGTGGATGGTGGTAACGACTCATTAGGTCCCTCGTGGGGACTGACGAGCAGTTATTTTCTGCGAAGTTATTAAGGGTATTCTCGTTATTCCAATTCTCTAAGGTCCTATACTACGTCGTTTTAAGTCATTTTCAAGGGGTATTAAGATAGGTTAAGTCATTCTAGCCTATTCAAAACTCATGCATGTGAAGTTCAAGAGAGTAGAGAGTGATCAAGCATAAAACCCCAAGGTTCTTCATCAATTGTTCTTCAATTCCTCTTGGGCAAGTAAGTGTAAGAATCAGCCTTCATCAGGTATGTAGGGTTATGAATGGATGAATTCGTTCATACCCATGCCCAATCCGTCTCTAATTCATAAAAAATCTATGAGTTGATTCTATGGGGTTTTAACCCAATGCATGAATTCTCTATGTCCATGTCAAGGGTATGATCTCAACTACTCTGTGGGAGCTTTGCCCTTTCTTGAAGCATTGAAATGCTCGAAATCTTAGCGAGAACCCCCAATCGCTTAGGGGTCACACTCTGTCCTGCTTGGTGGACGAAATCTTCTCTCCTTTTAGAATACAACAGTAATTATAGAGTAATTTCATTATTTACTATTCGAATAAGGGACTTAAAAATTCATACTCTTCCCTTCAGAGCACTTTAAAAGTAAAACACCAATTCCACCTTGTTACACCCCATAAAAGTTAGCGATTCATAAGCGTACGCGTGGATTTGTGATAAATAAAGAGAGTATGACCCATGTAGGGAAACCTAGGAAGTCGGGTTGAGTGAGGTCAGGCCGCAAGGGCCAGAGCGACGCGCCAGCCCCTTGGTGCATTGAGGGGCACGACGCGGGGTGACTTTGGCATGATGGGCGGCGCGGGGCGCCCCCTTCCACCACCCTAATGTGTATATATAGTCCTCTTATTCAATTTCAAATCATTTCCAAAGAATATATTCGGCCAAAGAGTAGGGAGTGAGGTTTTCAGTTGATTTTCATCCCGTTACGCTATCAAACATGGCTCGAACTCAAATTAACTTCAGGTATTGAATTTCAAAGCCCACAGGGACCATTACTACAGAGTTATTTTCTAGAAATTTGTCGGGCAAATCGTAACCTCGCCAAGCAAAAGTTGTTAGAATTGCTCCAAACTGATTCCTAAGCGATCACAGGTTTCAAGTAAGCATTTCTCCCTTTTGAACTCTCAGGAAATTATACATTTTCGGCTGTATTTCATTAAGTTGAAATATAGTCAATATTAGTATTAAAAATTATCATTTTTTCCGAAATTAGATATTAAAACTAGTCTCATTCTCCCTTTAATACATTACAGTTGGAAAGAGTTGTTGAATACAAACTGAAACTCGCCAGTTAACCATGCTGCTCAACTTACTAGCTCAGGCTCGATAAATCTCACGAGATCCTAAGATCTAAGCCTGGCAACAAACATAGAATTCTACTAACACAATGAACTGGAGAATAGAAAAGTTTCTATGATGCTTCTAGCACGTGTCACACTTAACATGCTCCTGTTCAACAAAGAATACTATTTTAAAATCCATATACATTTTCTAGAAGCTAACCAGAACTTATGTAACCGTAATCTACGGATAGCAGCTAATCACAGCATGTATGATCTCTACATACCAGCAACAGCTAATTACAACATGTCTAATCACAATCTAATGGTAGAAGCTATCTACAACATGTGAAATCGTCATTTCTGTTTTGGAACATAACTCATAACACTGTACGATGAGTATACTTGCTGAGGGTTAAGCCTTACATACCTCGATTTTTGTTTCATGAATAACCAATGAGTTTCAACTTGTATTCGCCAGCTCTCTTCAGCTGTAACCGTTATACTGGGAGAAAGAGATGAATTTCAATACCAAATTCGACGTAAAATGATAACTTTTAATACTAATATTGACAGTACTTCAACTTAACGAAACACAGCTGAAAACGTATTATTTCCCGAGAGTCCAGAAGGGAGAAATGCTTACTTGAAGCCTTTGATCATATATAAATTAGTTTGAAGAAATTTGGATAATTTTGGCTCGGCAGAGTTACAATTTGCCAGGCGAATTTCATGAAAATAACTCCATAGTAATGTTCCTTGCGGGCTTAAACTTCGATACCCGAAGTTAATTTGAATTTGTATGGTATTTGGTAGCGTAATCGGATCAAAAGCCATTGAAAACTCGTTTATTACTCTCTCTGGCCGAAAGCAGAAGTGGAAAATGAATTACAATTGAAAAGGAGCTATATATATATATATATATATATATATAAGTGAGGTCAGTGGCAGGGGTGTGCCTCGTGCCTCCCATTGAGGCAGCAGGCCTGATGCCCCGCGCCTCTCATTGAGGCAGCAGGCTTGGCGCCCCATGCCTCTCAAAGAACCAGCAGGCCTGGCGCCCCGCACTGGCCAGTGCACTGCTGGCTGGTTATCGCGCTGGCCCTGTGCGCACTGGTCCCATCTGACCCCGCTTCCGAGGCTTTTTCCACACGCGTCAAGTTCCTATTACTCGTCATCAATCCACATGTATTCTTACTAATCGTTAAACTTTATGGGGTGTAACAGTATGATGTGTGTAGGGAAACCTCAGAAGTTCGGTCAAGCGAGGCCAGGCCGCAAGGGCCAGTGCCAGGCACCAGCCCCTTGGTGCGTTGAGGGGCGTGACGCGGGGTTGACTTTGATGTGATGGACAGCGTGGGGTGTCCCCCCCCTTCCACCACCCTAATGTATATATATAGTCCTCTTATTCAATTTCTATTCATTTCCAAAGAATATATTCGTCCAGAGAGAATAAGGAGCGAGGTTTTCAGTTGATTTTCGTCTGGTTATGCTATCAAATGCGGCCTGAACTCAAATTAACTTCAGGTATTGAATTCTAATCCTATAGGGAGAATTACTATGGAATTATTTTCTTGAAATTAGATCGGAAAATTGTAAACCTGTCGAGCAAAAGTTGTCAGAATTGGTCCAAACTGATTCCTAAGCGATCACAGGCCTCAAGTAAGCATTTCTCCCTCATCGATCACAGGACTATTATATGCCATATCGGCGCCACACCCTCATCGAGCTTGGTGCCCGGGGTGCAGATATCAGGAGTCCACTAGACTCAGACACAGCTAAAGTTCAGGGGCCGAGCGGGCTTAGTTGCATACCCAGGAGACTGGTAGGATGGCTATAGTTATTGACTGACTCAGTGTGACCTTGCTAGGGGTATGTAGATTGAAGTGTACAAGCCGGGGCTTATGGGGCCCCGGGTGGGTTATTGTGTGTTGGTTGTACCTTCCAGCTTATGGGGGCCAGGTAAGGTTCTTGCTTGCATTAGTTACTGATAGATTAGACAGCAGGAAGTTCAACTATTCAGGTAGTATTTCTATCCCTTTCTTTCAGTTACTTTCAGTTTCATTTTAGTTCATTCAGTTATCTATGGTTACTGCCTTACATATTTGGTACATATTGTACTAACGCCCTTCTTGGGGCACTACATTACTTGCCTGCAGGTGCGGATAGATGAGGATCAGGTCCCTCTTAGCTTTCATCCAGAGTTAGCAGAGCAGTCAGCTCCTTTCCTCCGAAGCTAATAGCTAGAAGGTTTGCTCTTTTTGTTTGTACAGTTTATGGGTAGGTCGGGGTCCTGTCTCGACCATTATATCACTCCTAGAGGCTTGCAGATTATTTTAGATTCTTGTGGTTAGTTGTTGTTGGGAGTGTGGGGCCCGTGTATGCTTTATTTTACGTGTTGGCCGTGTGGGGCCTTATTTAGCTGTTAGTTAGCGGCCTTGTCTGCCATAGCTTAGTTTAGTGTTGGATTTACCTTTCAGTTATAAGTAGACATCATAGTGGTCTTGTTAGCCCACATAGGATCCCCTGATATTACCTATTTCTGGTTAGCTATTTTCTTTTACAGGTGGCTATAAGGCCTGATCAGCCGGAGGCTGTGTTTACAACCGAGATATAGTCCGTCGTTTTCTTGAGTTGGGTTGTAGGATTGTACCAGATGTGCAAAAGCCTAGCTAGGTCAGTCAGATTGCAGTGTGGCACTAGGTGCCAGTCATGCCTCCCCAGGGGAGGGGCATGACACACCTAATTCTAGGCCTCAATTCCCGCATACCTCCTTCTCTAGCAATTAAATCTTGGGGAATGATCATTACCTTTATAAACTTCTAATCAAAACATCACATTAACTCCCCATGATCCAGTTCTAGTCTATCAACATACGGTATCTTAGCTTAGAATATCACCATTAAAGGTTCTCTATGAATTCTAGAGTCAACATAATCTATCATAGAGATAGGGATTCAAGAAACTTACCTTGGGAGGGGAATTCAATTGTTCTAGGGAAGAAAATCGCCTTCAGAACTTAATCCTTTGTGTTTTAAAAATAATGGGGTATAGACCTAGAAATCTTACTTAAACCCATTTTCTAATTTTCATCATCCGCTGCATCGTTAACATTTCTACTGCAGCAAATCCGCTATGGCAGTCAGGAGACCGTTACAGTGGATCCGGCAATTAATTCCCCGGTCCGTTACTGTGGGACTCAGACCATCACCACGGTCTTGCTGCAACAAAAATTCTATCACTACAACAGTCCCTCGAACCAGTAGCTCCCTCAGAATTATTAATAACATCCAAATCCACTCCTCACAAAGAGAGAATATAAACGGTCGTTAGCAAAACAATATATATGACGGGGTGTCGGGGTCGAATCCAATAGGGAATAGTACTAAGATGGCACAAAATTTGTCTATCAAGTCAAAATAAGAAGCATTGTTGTATTGAAAACAAACAAGTAAAAATCTGGGAATGCAAAATGCAAAAGAGATTATTGATCAATCAACAACATAACCAACTTGAGTTACAAATGTGAGCAGGAGCTAGGGGTATGCCTTTGAATGGGGCGTCAATTGGATTGGAATTTGTTATACCCCATAAAATTCCCAACACATATATGGCTTATTCGCGTGTTGGTTAAGAGTATTTGAAAGTTATACATGCTAGAAAAAGGCCCCGGAAAAGACCGGACGAGAAACTTGTCGACCCATCGCCGAAGGAGCCGGGGCAGAGCCCCTCCGCGATGGCAATGTGTCATGAAGGTGGAGCCTCCGCGTTGGCTCCGTGACACGTTGGCCCTGTCCAGGCCCAACTATATAAGCCCTCCACTTCGGTTTTAAATGATATAATTCTTATAATTTCTAGGGAAAACACAGAGAAAATCAGAGAGGAAGAGGAACGAAGGTTTCTTGATAATTTCCGTTTGATTACGCCGTCAAACGCGGTCCAAACTCAAATTAACTCCAGATACCAAGGTATTAAGCAGTGAGGAGCATTCCTATAGATTTAGTTTCGCGAAATTCAATCGGCGAATTGTCGTGCTACCGAACTAAGGTAAGTGGAATTGCTCCAAATTAGTGTCAATATATTTCTATCCTTAACATGAGTATTTCTCCCTTCTGGACCTTCGAGAAATAGCGAGCTTTTGACCGTATTTCTATAAGACAAAGTTTAGGCTATAAATATATCGAAAGTGACGTTTTCTTTCAGAATATTGGTGTATTTAGTTCTAATTGACATGTATATGAATGTAGTTGGGAGAAACAGCAGAAGTACTGACGGAAATCACATCGGTCAGTCGGGTACTTAGAAACCAGGTATGTAAAGCTATTCTTTCGGCAAGCCAGGAAATACAGTCAAGAAAATAAATAGAATAAAGGCTATTGATAGATACCCCGCCTACAGGAACAATTTTAGTACGATTTCCAGCAAGCATGCTAGTATATCATTACGTATTATGCGATAATCAGAATAACGGATAGTCAGATGATTTTAGATGGTAATGTGGTATCAGCTAGTAGCTCAGCATGTTCTTACGTAATACCCAGGATGGAAGTTGTAAAAGAAGTATGATGAATTAGCAAGATTACAGATAGTATGTATTACATTTGTTGGGACTGTATCCGGTAATAGATGGTACATCTTATGTTATTGAGCTATATCAAGTTATAGATGGCATGTCCTATGTTAGTGAGTTATATCCAGATGTAATCAGATCAGTAATCAGATATAGAAATAGCTCTAGATACAGATGTAGTTCCAGAAATAGATATGGCTCTAGAAATTGATATAGCTTCAGATCACGGGTAACAATAATCAGATAAAGGCCAGGTAGAAGTTAGCCCAGCAATTAGAAATAGTGTAAAGCAGAATATAGCATCAGTTGTTTAATACGGACTGACCTTGAAATAAAAGAAGAAGATATGAATAGTATTTTTCATTTGAGCATACTTGTTGTATATGTGTTTTGCATGTTAAGACTTGTTATGGCATGTGGGCACCCTTTAGCATCCCCACCGCCCCTAGGTTATAGCTGTGTCGATACCAGATTCAGATACCGCCACCAGTTGGGTGATGCCGTCCGCCTAGAGGACGATGATGGCTGACCACCATGATAATACAGTCCAGATTACCCTGCTTGCAGGGGCAGTTCAGTCTGCTCTACGCAGAGCCAGTTTACCTTGTTTACAGGGGCAGATTACATTGTGTGCGTTTGTGGCCGGGGGCAGTTTCAGATATAGATTTTTTATAAAATTACCCTGTTGCGTGCTTGCACCCAGGGGCAGTTTCAGTCACAGATACAGTAGCAGATTACCCGTGAGCACTTGCGCCCAGAGGCAGGAGTCCTCGGACTCAGACACTGTTTATTGTCAGAGGCCAAGGCCTGAGCTACATACCCAAGGGGGCCGGTAGGAGGAGCTCACAGTTATCAGATGAGTGGAGTGACTTATTTTTGGTTGGTTTAGACCCGGGTAGGGGTAAATAGATTGTTCTACTGGTTGGCACCTTCCGGCTTATGGGGGTCGGTCAGGTATTGTGTGTATTTATATGTATATCTATATGTGCTATTAGATACTGATAGGTAGTAGGGTGACATGCCATCAGGTACGTCCAGTTTAGTTGTAGAATAGGTGAAATCTCCCCAGTTATCCTCAGCTAGATAGACTCAGCTACTTCCTGCTTATATGTCATGTTATTGTTGTTATCCATTTCAGTTGTATATCTCAGTTTGCTTTACATGCTCGGTACCTTTCGTACTGACGCCCGTGGGGGGGAGCGCTGCATTGCTTGCTTGCAGGTACTCATAGACGAGGAGGCGATCCCTCGTTATCCTAGCCAGCACAGAGTCATCAGCTCCTGTCATCCGGAGCTTGATATTCAGAGGTGTATTTCATTTTCTTTTGTTGTATAGTACGGGTAGGTCAGGGCCCTGTCCCGACCGTTCTATTATTACTTCCTAGAGGCTTGCAGTTTGATGTTTCCCTGTGGTAGTGGAGTCGGTCGTGTGGAGCCGTGCATGTATATGTGTGTTTAGTATTGTTGATTATGTTGGCCGTGTGGGGCCATATACTGATAGTAGTGGTGACCTTGTCGGTCACGTAGTTATTCAGTATTCTACTGTTAAGTTACAGATAACTAGACAGCATGGTGGTCTTGTCGGTCCGCATAGGTTTCCCTATATGTGATGATTCTGGTTAGCTGTTGATGCAGTGCAGGTGGCTATAGGCCTAATCGGCCGGGGGCTGTATTTACAGCCGTTATATAGCCGGTTCGTTTCTCGAAGTTGAGCCAAAGTCATCTAGAGCACCAGATGTGCTCAGGCTGGACCATTTAGTAGCCCAGAGTCTAGCAGGCACCAGGTGCCCGTCATGCCCCCAAGGTGGGGTGTGACAAACTTGGTATCAGAGCAGTTCGTGTCCCAGGGAGTCTGCAAGCCGTGCTAAGTAGAGTCTTGTCTATGGATGTGTTGTGCACCACATACTATAGGTAGGAGGCTGCGAGGCATAATAGGATGGTTACCCTTCTTTCATACTCATTCGTGCCATAGCACAGTACAGTATAGGGTTGGTTCTTTTGAACCTTACCACCCTCTTTGTCTACAAATACTATGGTAGATCAGTGGCACCCTGCTATAGGCAGGAGATTAGATACAGCAGCAGGTGAAGGAACCAGCAGGATGCCTCACTTACAGCCATATTCAGCCCGGTCTGAGGGCAATACGGAGATGTCATCTCGACCCTCCCAGCAGTCTCCGCCTAGCCAGACACCATTTGAGGCAGCACCGCCTCCCACAGCTCCTGCACCTACTTCATCTGACCAGGAGCTACATAGTGCGGTGGTTATGTTAACCTAGATGCTAGTTACTCAGCATCAGCCAGTACCACCTGCTGCAGCAGAATCTCTAGGTGGGCCAGGTAGTTCCAGGGTTAGAGAATTCTTGGCATTGGGACCCCCTCAGTTTACAGGGTCAGATTCAGCAGAGGACTGATCTTGGGCAGATTTATATGCCCAAGTGATACTCAAAAGTATCATTTTCGCCTTGTTTATCTATCAATGTGTATACATTCTCATGTGATTGGTAATAAAATGTGAATTTATACTAACCAACATGATTAGCATTGTTTTGCAGGTAAAATGTGATTTCGGGAAGCTAAAATGGATGTTGGATGACATCGGAGTTGGACTTGGATGCGAGCAAGGGAAAAGGCATTGGACAACATGAATTAAAGGGGCTCCGCGATGGAGCTGTGTCACGCTGCCATCGCGGAGGCATTCTGCCTGGATGGGGAAAATTCGACCAAATTCCAGTGGAGGTCCGCGTTTGCTCCGTGGCACGGAGCAAGTGCTCCGAGATGCACGCCGTGCCACGTTGAGCCTTAATTCCCGGACCCCCAGTTCCAGTGAGGGTCCGCGTTCATGGCGTGTCACGGAGGCAGTGCTCTGCGATGCACTCCGTGACACGTTGCTCGTTATTTCGGGAAAAATTCCCAGCAGTATAAATAGAACACTTAAGTTCATTTTTCATAATTCTGACTTGGTGGAGCAAGGACGTGGGTTACAGGCAGTTGAGGGATGAAAAGTTCAGGGTTTTTTCTCTCTTTCTTTCTTCTTTAATTCAATTGCTTGTATGATTAACACTCATTTTATGATGATTAATCCACAAATGAGTGGCTAATTTCTCTCCTTGCTGAGGTTATGAACAATTGTGATGAAATTTGAGTATTGATTCTTTGGTTTTCATCCTTTCTTCCATGTTGTTCTATTAATTCTTGTTTTTACTGCATTGGTGTGTGGCCTACATTAATGTACATCTAAAAAGTCCGGTTTCACTCGAGAGAGCACGAAATTGGAAAGTTGTGAATTAATAGGATATGTTCTTTACTTGATTTGGGAAAATTGGGTCTTGATTTGCTTTCAGGATACAAATATACCTGAAAGTCGTATTAGTCAATTTAGGAACCGGAATTGTATAGCTAGGACATGAATTGCATTTGATCACAGAAATGTAGACGGATGGTTCATGATTCTTAAGTGAGGTTAAATACGAGAGTTTTAATCTCTTGGCAAATGTTCTTGGCTAGCAACTGGAGGAAAAGATTAACCAAAGTATGATGATAATTAGTTTCATTACATGTTCGTTTAACCTCAGCATGCTTTCATTCATAGTTCAGATTCAAAGTAGATAATTGTTCTTAGTTTAGTATAAAATTTTATAAAACAAACTATCAACTTTTTGGTTATACTATTGTCTGCATCTTTAGAAGTAAAATATAGTATACTTGAGCAAATTGCACTTAATCCAAGTCTCTGTGGGATCGATACTTGGCTTACTAAAGCCACTTACTACTTGTTCGACCACGTGCACTTGCGTGTTGTTTTGTATACCCACAAACACCCGAACAAGGACCCCCAGGATTTTCTAGATCAGATACAGAGAATTTTCCGGATTATGCATGTGACCCCTACAGAATCGGTTGAGCTGGCAGTGTTCCGGTTGAGGGATATTGCGGTTTTGTGGTACGAGAGTTGGGAAAGTTCTCAAGGTAGAGATGTTGCCCCTCCGACCTGGTCCAGCTTCTCAGAGGCCTTCCTGGACCACTACTTACCCCGGGAGGTCAGACAGGCCCGGATGGACCAGTTCTTACACTTAGAGCAGGGGGCCAGGAGCGTCCGTGAGTACTCTTTACAGTTCGACTCTTTAGCCCTCTATGCTCCAGCATTTGTGGACACCATGTCGTCCAGAGTCCATCGCTTTATTATGCGCCTGAATTCAAATTACATAGAGACGTGCATGACGGCTACTTTGAGAGAGGACATGGACATAGCCAGGGTACAGGCCTTTGCACAGACAATTGAGGGCCTGAGACAGTGGCAGCGGGGCGATAGGCAGGCGACTTCAGAGCAGCGCCGTAGAAACAGACCCGCTGAGATTCAGGGGGAAATTCCTAGGGGGCCGAGACCACAGTTTTCAGATAGGCCGCCCAGATCTTTACCTCCGGTACAGCAGCAGAGAGGCAGATTTTTTCGCCGGAGTCAGTCAGAGTCCGATAGCAGTTCACAGACAGTAGCATCACCTCAACAGCGGAGGGCAAAACAAAGTAGATTTGCACCTACGCCTTGTCCTATATGCCACCGACCCCATTTTGGAGCCTGCAGGCAAGGCTTCTCAGGTGTTATAACTGCGGATAGGAAGGGCATTTAATGAGAGATTGTCCGGTCAGAGGACAGGGTAGCCGAGATAGTCTGGATAGAACATCAGCGGGGCCACGAGCTCCAACAGCCTCAGCAGGGCGCATACCCTCAGGTTCAACAAATAGGGGTCGAGGTAGATCAGGAGCCTCTGGCTCAGGTGCAAGCCCCAGCCGTACCTATGCGTTACCAGGGAAGCAGGATTCAAAGGCATCTCCCGACGTGGTCACAGGTATATTGATTATCTGCTCATACCCTGTTTATGTATTGATTGATCTAGGGTCTACCTTGTCATATATTACACCATTTGTGGCCCGGAAGTTGGGTATCAAACCAGAATTGCTTCAGCAGCCCTTTTCAGTGCTTACACTGGTCGGTGACTCGATTACAGCTAAAAGAGTTTACCGGGGATGTACGGTAGAGGTTGTTGATCGCCAGACCACCGTAGACTTGATAGAACTTGAGATGGTCGACTTCGATGCCATTATGGGTATGGACTGGTTAGTGCCATGCTATGCCAACTTAGAATGCTAGACCAAGACAGTCCGATTTCACTTTCCAGGGGAAGCACTGCGAGAGTGGAAAGGGAGCACAGCTACGCCAAAGGGTAGGTTTATTTCCTACCTTCAGGTGAGAAAATTAATAGCAAAGGGATGTATTTACCACCTAGTTAGAGTCCAGGATGTTCGGGTGGAACCTCTGACTCTTCAGTCTGTTCCAGTGGTTAATGAATTCCCTGACGTATTTCCAGATGAGTTGCCTGGTATCCCTCCCAAAAGGGAGATAGATTTTGCAATTGATTTGTTGCTAGGGACTCAACCTATATCCATTCCCCCGTATCGCATGGCACCAGCTGAGCTTAGAGAGTTGAAAGAGCAGTTAAAAGATTTGCTCGACAAAGGCTTTATCAGGCCTAGTACTTCTCCGTGGGGTGCGCCAGTTCTGTTTGTAAGAAAGAAAGATATCTCACTCCGTATGTGTATAGACTACCGGCAGCTGAATAAGGTAACGGTTAAAAACAAATACCCGCTCCCTAGAATAGATGATTTGTTTGACCAATTGCAGGGGGCCAGATGTTTCTCTAAGATAGATCTGAGGTCCAGATACCACAAGGTCTGAGTTCGTGAGAGGGACATTCCAAAGACTGCTTTCAGGACCAGATATGGTCACTTTGAATTTCTAGTCTGTCTTTTGGGCTGACGAATGCTCCCGCAGTGTTTATGGACCTGATGAACAGCATATTCAGACCGTATTTGGATCTGTTCGTGATAGTATCTATCGATGATATTCTGGTATATTCTCGTTCAAAGACAGATCACCAGAACCATTTACGAACAGTACTCCAGATCCTTAGAGACCGTCAGCTATACGCCAAGTTTTCTAAGTGTGAGTTCTGGCTGAACTCAGTTGCCTTTTTGGGGCATATCGTGTCGGATGCTGGTTTACAGGTGGACACACAGAAAATAGAGGCGGTCAAGACATGGCCCAGACCTACCACTCCGACCAAGGTTTGCAGTTTCCTGGGTTTAGCAGGGTATTACCGGAGATTTGTTGAAGGATTCTCCACTATAGCAGCTCCTCTGACAAAGCTGACACAGAAAGCAGCAAAATTTCAGTGGACGGAGGCATGTGAGCAGAGTTTTCAAGAATTGAAAGACAGATTGACCTCCGCCCCAATACTAGCATTGCCAGAGGGGGCAGATGGGTATGCGGTGTATTGCGACGCTTCAGGCATTGGATTGGGTTGTGTGCTGATGCAGCATGGAAAGGTAATTGCTTATGCTTCCAGACAGCTGAGGAAGCACGAAAAGAACTATCCGATGCATGACCTGGAATTAGCCGCAGTGATCCACGCTCTGAAAATCTGGAGGCATTATCTGTATGGCGTTCATGTAGACATTTTTACAGATCATAAAAGCCTACAGTACATTTCACACAGAGGGAGTTAAATCTGCGGCAGTGTCACTGGTTAGAATTGCTGAAAGATTATGACGTGAATATTCTCTATCACCCAGGAAGAGCTAATGTAGTAGCAGATGCCCTCAGCCGGAAGTCAATGGGGAGTTTAGCGTATTTGTGACCCGAGAAGCGAGAGTTAGACAAGGAAATTCATCAGCTAGCTGGTTTAGCTGTTCGAGTAGTAGGAACAGAAAATAACAGAGCGGTGATTCAGAACTCTGTTGTGTCATCGTTAGTTACAGAGGTAAAAGAACGGCAGTACGAGGACCCTGACTTAGTCCAGCTCAGAGATAGAGTTCAGAAAGGTAAGGAGCCAGATTTCCAAGTGACTGAGGATGAAGTGCTACGTTGTAAGGGCCGCCTATGTGTCTCGAATGTTTCAGGGCTTCGCCAGCAGATCATGCATGAGGTACATTACGCTCGCTATTCCCTCCATCCAGGAGCAACGAAAATGTACCACGATATCAGAGACATCTACTGGTGGCCAGGTATGAAAGCTGAAATAGCTGAATTTGTATCTAGATGTCCTAACTGCCAGCAGGTGAAAGCGGAACACCAAAAATCGGGCGGTCTGACGCAGGATATAGCCGTGCCTTTGTGGAAATGGGAAGCGATAAATATGGATTTTGTAACAGGGTTACCCCGTACCAGACATAGACACGATTCTATTTGGGTAATAGTTGACAGGCTGACAAAATCAGCTCATTTCCTGCCAGTGAAAGCTACCTTCTCGGCCGAGGATTATGCCGAATTATATATCAGAGAAATAGTTAGATTACATGGAGTGCCAGTATCTATTATTTCAGACAGAGGAGCACAGTTTACTGCTAGATTTTGGAAGTCGTTCCAGAGAGGCCTGGGGACACAGATTAACTTAAGTACAGCCTTTCATCCTCAGACAGACGGGCAAGCAGAACGAACTATCCAGACGCTCGAAGATATGCTACGAGCGTGTGTACTAGATTTTGGGGGTAGCTGGGATGAGCATCTGCCATTGATTGAATTTGCCTATAATAACAGTCATCATTCAGCTATCCAGATGGTGCCCTTTGAAGCGTTATACGGGCAGAAATGTAGATGACCTGTCGGCTGGTTTGAAGTGGGGGAGACAGCGCTTATTGGGTCGGATATTATTCGTCGGTCAGAAGAGGCGGTGAAGCTTATCAGGGAACGCCTACTGACTGCTCAGAGCCACCAGAAGTCTTATGCGTATATGCGGCATAGAAATCTAGAATTTGCAGTGGATGACTGGGTATATTTGAAAGTGTCTCCGATGAAAGGGGTGATGAGATTTGGCAAGAAAGGCAAGCTTAGCCCGAGGTTCATTGGGCCATATCAGATTCGGCGAAGAATAGGCCGTGTTGCATACGAATTGAACTTGCCTTCAGAGTTAGCATTTGTTCACCCAGTATTCCATGTATTTATGTTGAGGAAGTTCGTAGGAGACCCTTCCACAGTTGTTCAAATTCAGGATGTCCAGGTCACAGAAGAGTTAGCATATGAAGAGGTTCCAGTAGCCATCTTAGACAGAAAGATTCATAGATTGAGAACTAAAGATATTGTGACTGTCAAGGTATTGTGGTGTAGCAGGAACCGAGAGGAGATAACTTGGGAGGCGGAGGAAGATATGAAGACCAGATATTCTCATTTATTTCAAGCCTAGTCAGGCGACAGGTATGTTAGTACTATTATCTTATGCAGTTCCTTATAGTATATATAAAGGAGGAGGTCTATTTTAATCTGCCATTTAAATACAACAGTATTATGTGGAGTACCTGTATGGGACTTTTCTGCATTTCAGGTTTTTGGGATAGTCCATATTACAGGGGAGACTCTGCCGAAATTTTTCTAGAAACAAGTTGAGAAGTCCTCTAGATAGAAGTTTACATTCGAGGATGAATGTTCTTAAGGGGGGGGGGAAATGTTATACCCCATAAAATTCCCAACACATAGATGGCCTATTCGCGTGTTGGTTAAGAGTATTTGAAAGTTATACATGCTAGAAAAAGGCCCGGGAAAAGATCAGACGAGAAACTTGTCGAACCATCGCGGAAGGAGCCAGGGCAGAGCCCCTCCGTGATGGCAACGTGTCACGGAGGTGGAGCCTCCGCGTTGGCTCCGTGACACGTTGGCCCTGTCCAGGCCCAACTATATAAGCCCTCCACTTCGGTTTTAAATGATATAATTCTTATAATTTCTAGGGAAAACAAAGAGAAAATCGGAGAGGAAGAGGAACGAAGGTTTCTTGATAATTTCCGTCTGATTACGCCGTCAAATGCGGTCCAAACTCAAATTAACTCCAGATACCGATATATTAAGTAGTGAGGAGCATTCCTACGGATTTAGTTTCGCGAAATTCGGTCGGCGAATCATCGTGCTACCGAACTAAGGTAAGTGGAATTTCTCCAAATTAGTGTCAATATATTTCTATCCTTAAAGTGAGTATTTCTCCCTTTTGGACCTTCGAGAAATAGCGAGCTTTTGTCCGTATTTTGATAAGCCAAAGTTTAGGCTATAAATATATCGAAAGTGACGTTTTCTTTCATAATATTGGTGTATTTAGTTCTAATTGACATGTATATGAATATAGTTAGGAGAAACAGCAGAAGTACTGACGGAAATCACATCGGTCAGTCGGGTACTTAGAAACCAGGTATGTAAAGTTATTCTTTCGGCAAGCCAGGAAATACAGTCTAGAAAATAAATAGAATAAAGGCTATTGATAGATACCCCGCGTACAGGAACGATTTTAGTACGATTTCTAGCAAGCATGCTAGTATATCATTAAGTATTATGCGATAATCAGAATAACAGATAGTTAGATGATTTTAGATAGTAATGTGGTATCAGCTAGTAGCTCAGCATGTTCTTACGTAATACCCAGGATGGAAGTTGTAAAAGCAATATGATGAATTAGCAAGATTACAGATAGTATGTATTACATTTGTTGAGACTGTATCCGGTAATAGATGGTACATCTTATGTTATTGAGCTATATCCAGTTATAGATAGCATGTCCTATGTTAGTGAGTTATATCCAGATGTAATCAGATCAGTAATCAGATATAGAAATAGCTCCAGATATAGATGTAGTTCCAGAAATAGATATGGCTCTAGAAATTGATATAGCTTCAGATCACGGGTAACAATAATCAGATAAACAGATAAAGGCCAGGTAGCAGTTAGCCCAGCAATCAGAAATAGTGTAAAGCAGAATACAGCATCAGTTATTTAATATGGACTGGCCTTGAAATAAAAGAAGAAGATATGAATAGTATTTTTCATTTGAGCATGCTTGTTGTGTATGTGTTTTGCATGTTGAGACTTGTTATGGCATGTGGGCACCCTTTAGCATCCCCACCGCCCCTGGGTTATAGCTGTGTCGATACCAGATTCAGATACCGCCACCAGCTGGGCGATGCCGTCTGCCTAGAGGATGATGATGGCCGACCACCATGATAATACAGTCCAGATTACCCTGCTTGCAGGGGCAGTTCAGGTTGCTCTGCGCAGAGCCAGTTTACCCTGTTTACAGGGGCAGATTACTCTGTGTGCGCTTGTGGCCGGGGGTAGTTTTAGATACAGATTTTTTATAAAATTACCCTATTGCGTGCTTGCACTCAGGGGCAGTTTCAGTCACAAATACAGCAGCAGATTACCCCGTGAGCACTTGCGCCCAGAGGCAGGAGTCCTCGGACTTAAACATAGTATATTGTCAGAGGCCAAGGCCTGAGCTACGTACCCAAGGGGGCCGGTAGAAGGAGCTCACAGTTATCAGATGAGTGGAGTGACTTATTTTTGGTTGGTTTAGACCCGGGTAGGGGTAAATAGATTGTTCTGCTTGTTGGCACCTTCCGGCTTATGGGGGTCGGTCAGGTATTGTGTGTATTTATATGTATATCTATATGTGCTATTAGATACTTATAGGTAGTAGGGCGACACGCCGTCAGGTACATCCAGTTTAGTTGCAGAATAGGTGAAATCTCCCCAGTTATCCTCAGCCAGATAGACTCAGCTACTTCCTGCTTATATGTCATGTTATTGTTGTTATCCATTTCAGTTGTATATCTCAGTTTGCTTTACATGCTCGGTACCTTTGGTACTGATGCCCGTTGGGGGGGGGGCGCTGCATTGCTTGCCTGCAGGTACTCATAGACGAGGAGGCGATCCCTCGTGATCCTAGCCAGCGCAGAGTCATCAGGTTCTGTCATCCGGAGCTTGATATTCAGAGGTGTATTTCATTTTCTTTTTTTGTATAGTACGGGTAGGTCGAGGCCCTGTCCCAACCATTCTATTATTACTTCCTAGAGGCTTGCAGTGTGATGTTTCCCTGTGGTAGTGGAGCCGGTCGTGTGGGGCCGTGCATGTATATGTGTGTTTAGTATTGTTGATTATGTTGGTCGTGTAGGGCCATAGACTGATAGTAGTGGTGACCTTGCTGGTCACGTAGTTATTCAATATTCTACTGTTAAGTTACAGATAACTAGACAGCATGGTGGCCTTGTCGGCCCGCATAGGTTTCCCTATATGTGATGATTCTGGTTAGCTGTTGATGCAGTGCAGGTGGCTATAGGCCTAATCGGCCGGGGGCTATATTTACAGCCGTTATATAGCCGGTTCGTTCCTTGAAATAGAGCCAGAGTCAGCCAGAGCACCAGATGTGCTCAGGCTGGACCATTTAGCAGCCCAAAGTCTAGCAGGCACCAGGTGCCCGCCATGCCCCCAAGGTGGGGTGTGACAGAATTGACTAGAAAATTGAATTATTACTTATAAATATAAATATTCATGGAAGAGGTGGCACCCGATATTTTTCAACCACTTGGGTGCCTTTTGCCTCGGTTTTCTCAAACCCCAAGGTCCCAAATAAAATATTCATTAAGAATTGGGTCGGATTTGAGATATTTTTAGACTCAAATTTCTCATGGGTGAATGATTTCGGATTTTAGCTATCTCTAGCCTAACCCTACATAATCAACACCCAATTATCCGCCATTGCTTTCTCACCCATACTCAATTTCCCTTTTCAAACAAAAATAGAGTAAGTAGACATAACTCACATTTGCAACTATGAGTAATTGAATTATAAATTGGGAGAAAGCATTAGATTTGCATTAAATGAGTAACTCTAAGATCAATCTAGCAACACCCAATCCAATTTATCCACAATCATACATGATGTGCTTTGAGTTTATAGCACTTTCGACGCTTACAACTGAGAAAATAGCATGGACTTAGGTATGTTTATATGGATATGGGGCACTTTTACTTTGATTTCAGGGAAAATAAGTGTTGGAGCAAAAATTTGCAAAATAGGCTTAAAAATGTAGAAAATCAGCCAAGTACAAGTCTCAATACGAGTTTTACCTTGATTGTACAAGTCGTACTGAGAATTGTGATAAAGATCAGAAGGCTGAATTAAGAGGAAGGCAACATACGACTCTCAGTAAGAGCCGTACCAAGATGGTACGAGCCGTAACTGCAGTCGTGGAATTGTTCAGAGAAATTAGCACAAAGGAAGTCCCTTAGTAGGGATGGACTCACATATCGTAGCACTCACATACGACCCATACCATGAGCCATGGTAAGATTCAAGTAATTCTTCAATATGTGGCAGAACTTTAGACACAAAAAGCAATACGAGTCATAGGAGGAAGGTACGAGGCATACAACAACACTCATGGAAAACTTCAGAAGATGTCAAAGTTCTCAGAGCCAAGCCACGGATGCATTGTACAACTTGTAGGACTTTGGTACGAGTGATACCAAGCTGCCAACACTTTGACAAATCTGCAATAGCCAAGGACGTATGAGAAGTAGGTACGACCCGTACAAACCTACTATGGATCATAGGATCAATCGTGATACAGTCGGTGCTAGATATGGAACATTCCCTGTTAGCTTAGGAAAAGGTTTATAATATTTGTATAAATAGCTTTTATGTTTTATTTTATTCAGAGAACATAGAAATGAAGTAGTAGAGGCGTGTGAAGAATATTATTTGTGAGTTTTTATCAAGTTTTGGAGAGAAATTCTTAGGATCAAACTCTTGATTTTTGTTACACCCCGTAAATTCTTGACATGCAGATGGCCTATTCGCATGTTGGATAAGAGTTTTAGAATGCCATACATGCTAGGAAAAGGCCCGGGGAAAGACCGGATAAGCAACACGTCGAACCATCACAAAAGGAGGCTAGCAGACCTCCTCCACGATGGCCAGAGTGTCACGAAGGCTCACCTCCGCGATGGCCAACGTGCCACGGAGGTGAGGTGTAGCCTCAAGTATAAAAGCACAAACTTCGGTTTTTATCTCATTTTCCCACTTTTAAATTCTAGTGAACGACAGAGAACAGAGAGGAACGAAGATTTATGATAAATATTCATCCGATTACGCCGTCAAACGCGGTCCAAACTCAAATTAATCCTAGATACCGGAGTACAAAGCTACAGAGAGCATTCCTGCGGAGTTAGTTTCGTGAAATTCGGCCGGCGAATCATCGTCCTACCGAACTAAGGTAAGTGGAATTGCTCCAAATTAGTGTCAATATACTCCTAGCCCTAAAGTGAGTATTTCTCCCTTCTGGACTTCCGAGAAATAGCGAGTTTTCGACTATTTTTTGATAAGCCAAAGTTTGGGCTATATATATATTAAAAGTGTTATCTTGTTCCAGAATATTCATGTATTTAGTCCTAATTGATATATATATGAATACAGTTGAAAGAAATAGCTGAATATTGGTCGAGTTACGCCAGTTAGCCGGAAGCCGATAACTGAGGTATGTAAAGCCGGTTTCTTCGACAAGTTAGTAGTTCCGATATAGTAAAATAGTTCAAGAATATTTCAGAAACTGCATATTATGTTTAGTATGCATTTTAGTATGATATTAGTAACATCATGTCATGTGTAGCATGAAACTTACTAGCACGATGCAAATTCTAGTAGAAAGTGATCAAAACAGTACAGCATGCCCAGTATGTGATTTAGTAAAGTATGTTAGGATATTATCGTGTTCAGTTGAAACTTAGTAGAGCAATATAAGTTCCTGTAAGGTATTTTAGAAATAGAATGGTAGCCTAAAATGAAGTTTAGAAAGCATGTTAGAAATAGTAAATCATGTTACTATGAAACTCAGTTATGCAGCATGATTCCCAGCAGAAAAATTATATCTTGTTCAGCATTAGACTCAGCACAGTATGACAGAAGATTGTATATATACTGTCAGTTTCAGCATGTATTAAGTACATACATATCACTATCATTAGTTTTAGCATGTAGTATATACATACACATTATTGTCACTAGTTTCAGCATGTGGTATACGCAGTTAGTATTACTAGTTGAGACCATTGTATTGTTTTGGGGTTGGATTACCTAGCATTCATGACCTCCCCAGGGTTAATAGGTGTATCGACTCATCCGCCAGAGGGAGAGGATACATCGCTCTATGGAGTGGCATGTCGTCCCCCAAGGGACGAAGATGGGATGCCGGTTTCCCCATATTTTGCCTTGGTCGGCTTTTATACACCCCCGTCGAGCGGGTACGCCCGGGGTGTTGATTCAGGAGTCCTCCGGACTCAGGTACAGTTATAGTCAGGGGCTCAGCGAGCCCAAGTGCATACCCAGGGGATCGGTAGGATGCTTATATTTATTATAGAAGATGGGATGACCGGGATAGGGGTATAGATTGCGTGTTGATTGTACCTCCCGGCTTATGGGGGTCGGGTAAGGTTTGTGTGTGCTATGGTACGTTATGTTATGTTATGTTATGCCATGTTATTCTAGATACGAGTAGATCAACAGTAGAGCGATACATTTCTAGGTATGACTCCTACTCCTTCCAACATAGTTGAAAAAAATCTTAGATTCATATTTCTAGTCAGTTTCAGTCTATTTCTTTCTATGTCAGTTCCATCAGTTGTGTTGTTGTTTTCAGATATTTTTCAGTTGTTGCTTTACATACTCAGTACCGCGGTACTGACACCCGTTTGGGGCACTGCATTACTTGCCTGCAGGTACTCATAGACGAGAAGCCGACCCCTCGTGATTCCAACCAGCATACAGAGTCATCAGCTCCAGTCATCCGGAGCTAGATAGCCAGAGGTTTATCCTTTTTATTTTGTTGTATAGTATGGGTAGGTCGGGGCCCTGTTGACCATATTATCAGTATTCTTAGAGGCTTGCGGATTGCATATTCCCTGTGGTTAGCTGTACCGGTCGTGTGAGGCCGTATGTATGTCTTAGTTGTTATGACGGCCGTGTGAAGCCTCGTCCAGTTGGTAGTGGTGACCTTATCAGTCATGTAGCTGTTTAGCACTTGTTTTCTTGATTCAGAGATAACTAGACAGCATGGTGGCCTTGTCGGCCCGCATAGGTTCCTCCATACTACTGTTGTTCTGGTAGCTGTTGTTTGCTTACAGGTGGCTATAGGCCTAGTCGGCCGGAGGCTGTATTTACAGTCGTTATATAGCCCGTCGTTTTCTCGAATCCAGAGTTAGAGCCAGCCAAGCACCAGCAGTGCTTAGGCTCAGCAGTCTAGCAGTTCAGGTCCCAGTAGGGCACCAGGTGCCAGTCATACCCCCCAAGGCGGGGCGTGACAATTTTCATCCATTGTTCTTGAGATTGTCCTTTGATATTCAGATCAGGTTTTCTTCCAATTATTGTTGTAAGTATTTAGTTATGTGTTTGTCTATAAATGCAAATTATAATCTTACAATTATGAGAGGCTAAAACCTTCACAACTAGGGGTTATAGGAATCATGGTGGAGTAACAAAATAGGGTTACACAAAAGTAATTCAAAACCAATGCTAAATACTTGTATTGTATTCTATTCATCTTTAAACGTTTCTTAACGGTGTACAATATTAGGACTTGCCCAAATTCTTTACGGGCTTGAACCTAGAGAAGTAGAGATTAGGAAATTAGAATTACAACAAAGTCTTGGTCTTTATGATCATTATATTAACTTGAGTTGTGGTCGCAGGATAGTTAAATTTGGAACATATTGATAATGATTAGTTTGAAATCACTCATGAGACCGGTCCTCTGGCTCGCTCTTGCAACTCTGACATATGTGCATCGTGAGCTTGCAGGCTCTCTACTCTCACCCGCTTTTTTTCTTTCTTCTCTTTCTTTTTCTTCTTCTTTGAGGGCTCATTTTCATCTTCCTCTAAGACCCTCTTCTTTCCTTTTCCTCCACTTGTACCCGACGGGACCCAGTATGCCTCCAAGCCAAGATCCTCACCGAGCTCAGCATCTAAGTCCAGAAGAGTGGGAGCTGCTATAATCGCTGGCTATCTAGACAACTGCTCGGTTACTTGGCTCCGAAGAACTCCAACTCCTCCCAGAGGCTAATAGTGCCCAGATGCTCTGCCAATCTCTCATTGAACCGTCGCTCGAATCTATCTATCCACCCATGAAACCCTCTCACGTCCTCCTCAATAACTACCTTTACCCAAGGCCTGAAGTTCTCCATTATTGATTGTATTTTTATTTCGGCCACCGTCAGCCTCTTTGCTAACTTCTGGAGGAAATCGTGAGGGACCAGAACATATCCAGCCGGTGTCTGGCTCAGGAGACCCACCAGAGGTGCAGCAGAAGTGCTGAGAGCTGCCTCTGAATGACCGGCCTCTATCGTCGGTGTATCATCCTGCTCTAATGAGGTGAGGTAATTAACCAGATCTCCTGGAAGACCACAGTTGATCCCTCTCTGCAGGTTGTAGTTGAAATACAAAGGAAAAAAGAGATCGTGATGATGAGGATGACGAGGTTGCTGAGCAAGAGCTTAAGGAAGAGGTTGAGTTGGTGAAAAGGAGTTTGAATATGAAAAGGGTAAGAAAAAGGGGCCACACAAATCTATAAGGCTATCCCATGACCACCGCCACCGTTTCCTCAAAGGATGACGTAAATTACGGAAGATGGTAAGTTTCAAAAATTTCTATCTATGCTTAAACAGCTCTGTGAATATACCATTGGTCAAGGCATTGGAGCAGATGCTTGGATATGCCAAATTTATGAAGGACCTTGTTACCAAGAAAAGGTCCATGATCTATGAACCGGTATGTAACTTGCATCATTGTAGTGCCACAGCTTCACGGGTCCTTGCTCAGAAAAAGGAGTATCCCGATGCCTTCACCATTTCATGTACAATTGATGATTTCGAGTTTGTGAAGGCACTCTGTGACTGGGGAGCAAGCATCAACTTAACGGCATTGGATATGTTCAAACAGCTGGGCTTGGGAGCCCCCACACTGAACTTGATGTGGCTATTGATAGCAGAATACACAGTTAAAAAGCCTGTGCGGATTTTAGTTGATGTACTTGTCAAGGTGGATTGCTTTATCTTCCCAGCAGACTTTGTGATTCTTGATTGCGAGGTTAATTTTGAGGTCCCCATTATCTTGGGGAGACTATTCCTAGCCACTGGGAGAGCCTTGGTAGATGTGAAAGCTGGCTAATTAAAGTTTAGGTTGAATAAAGAGAAGGTCACTTTCAATGTTTGTCGGTCAATGAAGCAGCCCAATGAGTTCAGGGTTGTATCAGCAATTAATGATGATTTCAAGTTTCTTGACGAATTCTGAGTAGTCAAGAGACTTGCGACGTACCGCGACATTAAATCAGGCACTTCTTGGGAAGCAACTCATGTGGTGGTTTGGTGAAGTCGGAGTAATCAGACCACCTGCATCATGCTGCAATGTTAAATGAAGCGCTTCTTGGGAGGCAAGCCAAGTAACTTAACTTTTGTGTGTTCAGTGTACAGGTAAAACAAAAATAGGTGGGAAAAATTTAAGACCAGACTAGTATTATGAGCCTCAGTATGACTCGTAGGAGGATTGTATGGGTCGTAGCACCAGTCGTGGTAAAAAGCAGAGGCAAACATTCATGCTACGGTTGGTCACTACGACTCGTACCAAGTTTGTATGGGTCGTAGTACTCACTGTAACCATGAATTATGCTAAGTGTGGAATTTCAGAGAAAATGACTTACGAGTCATTGTATGATTTGTACCATCATGGTACATGTCATACCTTGTACTCATAGGTCCCCTGGTAAGTTCTCTCAGTATTACGCTATGAGTTAAAGGGACGAGCCATAGGTCCAACCTACCACTCGGGGTACGAGTCGTGATAGGATAAATAACTCACTTTGACCCGACTCAACCCAGATATCCAAAAATACGCTCTAAATGTATTTAAATCAAATTGTTCACTCTAACACTTCCATGCAAACATAAAACAAAAGTCCATGACTCTCATCCAACATCCACACACCTGTAACTCACAATCTCAATTGATTCGAGCTTGAAGTTGTGCAAAATTGCATCTACACACTCAAAAATTCTACCCTAATCACAGAATCAACCAGAAAGACGAGACTACACTTGAAAATCAAGTAACACTGTTAAATATTGGAAAAAGGTATGACTTGTATAAACTACCATTCAAGCACTGTGATTCCTTGAACTTGTTGTCAATGGGCTAAGGAAGATAATCAGTAGCTAGGGTTATTTTGATTGAATGGGTAAGAATTCGCATGCTCAAACAACTGAACTAAAATTGTTATCTAATGAGTTACGGGGTGTGATGAATATTGGGAATAAACTGGGTAAACATAAAATGGTCATTGATTGCATAAAGTGGGGAAGTTTGACTACCCAAAATGAATCAAGTGTTTTCCTGGACAATTGAACAAAATAAAGATGAGGGCAGGCTTCACGAGTCTTCCTACGACTTGTGGTTTCATACCACGACTTGTAGGATAACTTGTTGGGACTATCCTAGGTGAATAAAAATGTAAAGTGTTGGTATGAAACCTTGTACGATTCATAGGATCCCAATACGAGTCGTACCTGGTGGTCATTCCATGAGGCAGTAAGGGTACAAATCCAAAGGAGATTATACAACCCTACCTACGACTCATGAAAAAGAGTACGATCCGTAACACGAGTCGCAGAAAAATAAGAACAATACAATTCAAGAAATCCCTCAGTACGACTTTTAGTACGAATCATACCATCATTGTACGACTCGTACCTACGAGTCATGACAGGACTATTATAAACCATAAGTCTTAGTATGAGTAGTACCACCATTGTACAACCCGTACTGTAGACTCGTGAAAAATTTCAAAGGGTATTTTTTTTTTCTTTTTCTTAGATGATACATACTAACCATGTTTTTCTACAGGTACAATGACGATGAAGAACAGACCAATCAAATATGCCCAAGACAAAAAAGCTAGAGCGGAGATAGCTGCTTGGAGGGCATTGAGAGATGAGCCCTCCGACTATGATCAAGCAGTCAGCTCCCCTAGTGGTTCGGTGGAGAAGTACAGAGTTGAGACATCAGACACCGATGAGCCACGGACCATTAGGGCTCAAGAAAAAGCACAGGCCAAAACCACTTTTTCCGCTCCAGTCATTGCTCCCCAGTCTGAAGAGGGAGCAGAGAAACAGGTTCAAGAGTCCGGGAGTGACTCCAATGATGATAAGGGGTCTGAGGAGGCCCAATCCGGAGATGGCAACAATAAGGAAGGGTCTGAAGAAAGAGATGATGTTGAGGAAATTGAGCAGAACCCACCTTTAGGAAGGCATACTATGAGGTGGTAGGTGCACGGGGCACAAGAGATTTATGAGCAAGGCTTGGTACTTATATCCAAGCAATGCCCAGGCTTAGCATCCAAGAAGAACCGCAGATCCTCACTAGTTCCTTGAATGGGGTTGAGGAGATGAAGCGGATATTCAGCTTCTACGGGTTCAAGTGGATGGCTAGGACCCCTGACTGATACAGTCCAGAGATGCTCAGGGAGTTCTATGAAAATTATTATGCTACATTGGAGCAGAATGCACAGTCTGGCAAGAAACTAAAGGAGCAGCCCAAACTCGACAAAGCATTGGTCCGGGGGCAAGAAGTAAAGATTTCTGAGAAAAGCATTACCTGGATGCTTTATGGGCCGCAGTTCATTTTGCTATCATCCACAGCGGAGTTCAACCACTGGATAGATGTCATGAAATGGATAAAGCAGTTGGGTGTTGAGGAGAGACAAAGCCAGCTCAAGTGGTTAGTCGGAGTCATAGTAGAGGACAAGGAGGAAGTTGAGTGGGTGGCTGGTGGAAAGCAGGTCACCAAATCTTCACTGAACTTTATAGTGAAGGCCTGCTGGACACTAGTCCGCCACAGACTGATGCCGACTATGAATGACAACACACTCAGTGCAGATAGGGAAGCCCTGGTAGCATGCATCATGTCCCGGTATGAGATCAATATCCCGAGGGTGATAGCCAACGAGATCTGGGATCGTGCTTTTGATTCTATGTACGACTCGTACTGAGATATGTACTAAGCCTCTTTTTTACATTTTTCTCCCTGTTTTGCACAATTCAGCTCCAACATCTATTTCCCCTGAAAATAAAGTAAAAGCACCTCATATCCATATAAACACACCTAAGTCCATACTATTTTCCCAGTTTTAAGCATTGTAAGTGTTGTAAACTTACAACACATCAACACCCTCAACTTAAAATTTTGGCATTTCCTCAGGCAAAGAAAACAAAAACTAAAAATGACGCTTAACTAGAAAGTAAACCTAGAATACCTACAGCCAACACAACAAAATTTGCATTATGAACCATAATCAGCTTTTGACCCTTTTTCTGTTCAAACTAAGTTACCTATGCACACATGTAACCACAATCAATGACATATAAGGATCAAGATATGGCATCCCATTATCAGCAGAGAAGCGAGCTATCACCAATGATATTCACACAGATAATTGATAAAATGCAACACAAACCAGGTATCCTCACAGCAAAAGAAGTCCCCAACACTCACATATATATAATATAATGAACTTGGGGCTAAACAAATGTGACTCTCACTCTACCAAAGAAGTTTCAAATACTGCACATTGGATACCATAGGCTTGCCCTGATTTTCTCTATTTCGGCTCTTCGAACAGCTAACCAGGATCACTATAGGACTTTGTTTGGCTTGTAATGTAGGCTTCGAGCTGGATATGGTAAATATGGGATGTTAGTGACTAAACCCTCCTTGAAACTACATACGTGTTGCTCCACTTTACACTTTTTACCCTATTTTTCACTTTTTCAACTTTTTCCTCCCTTTTCTCTATTTTCATGCAATATATGAGTATGGTATGTTTTTCTTATTTATTCTTTTTTATTTCCTTTTCTCTTGTATTTTCTTTTCAATTTTTCTTTTTTTGCTCTATATTTTTTTCACACCACACCTCATTTTTTAACTCTTTTAATTCTTTCTTTTCCTTTTTCACCTCCCCACAATCTATGTACTCCTGCTATAGCCATCCTCAACTTAGCATTTCACTTGGATTGAGGTTCACAATGTCCAAGGAGGGACCAAGGCCAACACAGGTTCATTATAAAAAAATAGGTAAGGTTGAAGGTGAATCAAAGAAAAACGGTCAATATAAGGTTCAAAATCGGGATCAAGGAATTCTTCACTATTTGGTAGGGTAATTTAGGCTAAAGTGACTAATCAATCTATAATAGCCTATGATCATATCCTAACCCCAACTATCCTAAAGCCTATGCAAAGACCAACCGGGCAAGGTCTTGATCCTAAATGCAGTATCGAACTAGGTATACAATCTCAGTTACTCATGGTACCAGTTTGCATTGAATCTACCTATCCAGTTCATGCACTGGTAACTACAACTACTCATGCTCATAATTTAAATACCACATAAAGATCCACAAAAGTCATGCAATTGTAATTAAGCTACGTCTCTAACTTCAAAAGATCCCAAATCTCGTTGGCTATCACCCTTAGGATATTGATCTCATACCGTGACATGATGCATGCTATCAGGCTGCCCTATCCCCACTGAGTGTGTTGTCATTCACAGTCGGCATCAGTCTGTGGCGTACTAGTGTCCAGCAGGCCTTCGCTATAAAGTTCAGTGAAGATTTGGTGACCTGTTTTCCACCATCCACCCATTCACAAGTTTTTTTAAAGTTTGATTAATTTGGAAACTATGATTGTATGGCTGAAGGATCAACTATAGAAATAATTTCAAAACTATGATTGTATGGCTAAAGGATCAACTACAGTTGGAAGGAGTTAAAGAATATGTTGGTGCCTCAAAACTTGACCAGATTTTTGCAAGTCAACAGGAATAGTTTATTACTCTATAGATTCTAGATGATTGACCAAAACAATGGAAAGATCATGGATTTACCCATATTCAGTTTTGGTATCGTTCGAATTGCCTTGTCATATCATGGAAGGAAAGGCCAACTTGTCGTAGCTCACCTTTCACTCTTAATTTGGAAACTATGATTGTATGGATAAAGGATCAACTACAGTCGAAAGAAAAGTTAAACGACCTACTATCATGGATAGATTTCATCCCTTTTTTCCTTTGGCAAATTTAAAACAATAGAAATTTCATCATCTCTAGGGGTAACCCCCCTCCCCCCCCAAATCAATGAAGCTTGTAATAAAGACTTAGAATTCAAATTTATGACTAGCAAAAATATTTCTCAACCAGGGGCGTATTTACGTAACTCATGCCGAGTGCTCGAGTACCCATTGACCCCGATACTAACTTTGTATATTTATACAGAAAAATCAAATAATATGATATAATATATTAATAAGCACCCATTGAACATAAAAATTGGTGGGTGCTTTGGTTTTTATGGGGAAGTGAGTGTACAGTAACCTCTATGGCCAGGGTTTGAATCTCAATAAGAGCATTTTTCCTTTTTTAAAGCTGCATATTTTTTTAAAAAAAATTTAATTGTTTGACGTTTCTCTAGCCAAAGTTAGGTTTTTTTTATTTAAAATTCTTTTCTAATTTTTAAATCTCCTTTCTAATTCTATTAAATATCAAATTTTCTTTTCCTATTTTTATCTTACCTTTTCTTCTTTTTATCTACTTTTAAATCTCCTTCCTAGTTCTACTAAATATCAAATTCTTTTATTTATTTATTTATTTATTTATTCATGTTGTCTGACTGTCACTCTTCTCGTAAAGCTCCAAGAAGAAGAAAAAGCTTCACCTCGTCAGTTTCAAGAGAGAATTTTTTCAGTTTGTCGTCTAGCCCCATCAACAACTACCAAGTTTTCTTCTTCCTCTCAAGAATCTCAAATTAAAATACAAAAAATAAGGTAAAAATATTTAATATTTTAATTAAGTTAGATATTGAAAAAAAAAGGACTTTGAGAATTGGGGTTGGATTTTCAAAGTTTATTGCTAATGCTTTAGAAAATAGGTTCAAGATACTTTTTTTTTTATTATTTGATGAATGATTCAGAGTCTTAGACATTCGGGGATGTAATAAATTTGTGATTAAAATATATATAGTTTTGGGTACTTGTTAAAAAGTGAAAAAAAAATAATGTTCTTTCTTACCAACTAACTTGATTTAAAAAATAAATTTTTGGGATAAATGCAGATTGTGCGATTGAAGAATTTGTGCTCATTAACTCATTACATCAAAAATTTATAAATTTTCATCTTGTCTTTTGAAAGAAAAACTAATTATGTTGTAGAGAGTTTGAAAAAAAAATGATTAATTTGTAAATATGATTAATTTTTCAGTAAAAAGTAGGATGAACTTAAATATTATGTTGTTGTTTGTGTTGTTGAAATAACAAATAGTTATGTTATTTTTTGGGTTCTCAACAGAGAGTCATGGGTTCCACTAGGAATTAATTGAACTATGTGGATTAAGTTTATGATAAAATTGAATATCATTAAATTTTGTTTTGTAGGAATTATTTTGTGAATCGAGATGGACAGGTATGTCACAAGATTGAAAATTGGGCATCAAAGTTCTAGTGCTACTCATCCATCCACCGCTCCATCCGTAACTCCCGAAATTTAGAGAGAAACATTTATTTCAGATGTTGATTTAGAATCTCTTGAAGCTGATCCGGGAATTAGAAAGCCCATTGCAGAATATTACCCTAATATATGTGATGAAGTTAGAAGATATTATATTTAAAGAAAAGCTTGCCAACTTGAGGTTCATGATTTTCCTAAAACTAAATTTGGGAAGGAATGCGTCAATTTTGTCCTAATTGGTTTAATGGTCGTTCATGATTGGAGATTCATGATTTAGAATCTCTTGAAGCTGATCCGGGAATTAGAAAGCCCATTGCAGAATATTACCCTAATATATGTGATGAAGTTAGAAGATATTATATTTAAAGAAAAGCTTGCCAACTTGAGGTTCATGATTTTCCTAAAACTAAATTTGGGAAGGAATGCGTCAATTTTGTCCTAATTGGTTTAATGGTCGTTCATGATTGGAGTACAACATAATCAAAGATGTTGCATATTGTTTGTGTTGCTATTTGTTTAAAAATGAACGTGAAAGTTGTGGAAATATAAGTGATGCTACTTTTACAAAAGATGGCTTTAAAGCTTGGAACAAAGCTATTGAAAGATTTAAAATTCATGTTGGAGATGTGAATAGCATCCACAATAAGTATTTTAATAGGATGCTTGATTTAATGAATCAAACACAATCCATACACACTTCCTTTGACAAGAAATCCAAGAAAGAAAAAAGTGAGTCTCGACGTCGCTTGAGTGCTTCAATCGATGTGGAAAGGTTTCTCTTGAGACTAGAATTATTATTTCGTGGGCATGATGAGAGTCGATCTTCATCAAATAAAGGTGTCTTTCTTGAACTTTTGCAATGGTATGAGATATTAATCAAGATGTTGGAAGTATTATATTAGAAAACGCTCCAAGAAATGAAATGATGTGTTCTCCAAGTATTCAAAAGGATATTTTTGTCTCTTGTTCTAAAAAACAATCAAAGTTATCATTAAAGGTTTGGATGGGGATTATTTCGGGATACTAATTGATGAATCAAAGGATATATCACACAAGGAGAAATTGACACTTGTTTTGAGATATGTTAACAAAGAAGGAGAAGTAATGGAGAGATTTGTTGGTATTATTCATGTTAGTGATATATCTTCTCGTTCATTAAAGGAGGCAATCTACTCTTTTCTTTCGGATCACTCATTAAGTCCATCTTAAATACTTGGGCAAGGTTATGATGGAGCTAGCAATATGCAGGGAGATCTAAATAGTCTAAAGACTTTGATTTTGAATGAGACTTTATCAGCATATTGTATTCATTATTTTGCGCACTAATTGCAGCTAACACTTGTCACTCTTGCAAAGAAGAATTCAAATTTAGATGACTTTTTTTGTATAGTTACTAATGTGTTAAATATTGTTGGTGCATCTTTTAAGCGTAAGGATTTGCTACGATAACATCAAGCTGAAAATTTAGAGGAGTTGCTCATATCAGGTGAAGTGCATACCGGGCGAGGATTAAATCAAGAACACGGGCTTCAGCGCGCAGGTGATACTCGTTGGGGTTCTTATTATAGAAAATTAGATAACCTCATTGTCCTATTTCCATCAATTATTCACGTGCTTGAACTTACTGCATGTGACTATCCAAATTATACTGATAGATTGTTGCTAAAAGTCTTGTGAGTACGATCAAGGAATTTGATTTTTCTTTTATGTTGTACTTGATGTGGAAAGTTCTAATTATGACAAATGAGTTGAGTTCCTCATTATAAAAGATGGATCAAGATATTGTCAATGCTATGGAGTTTCTTGCTCTTTCAAAGCAAAGATTACAAAATATGAGAGATAGTGAATTCAAATTATTAATGGATGATGCTTCTTCCTTTTGTGATAAACATAATATAATGATCTCGGAGATGAATGTTCTCTATTTTCCTGGGAAGTCGAAGCATAGAGCTCTTGATATTACATATTCTCATCAATTGCGCATTGATATTTTTTATGCGATTATTGATTATATCTTCAAGAGCTTAATAATCGTTTTGATATTGTGAGTACTAACTTACTTCTCGGTATGACTAGTTTAAATCCAGTTAATTCATTCAATAATTTTGATAATAGCAGGATAATGAGGTTGGCTGAATATTATATGAATGAGTTTGATAGCAGCAAGCTTCGGATCTCAGTTGTCAGCTTGATAGTTTTATAGTTTATGCTTGTGGTTCTAACAAGAGGTTCTTCAACTTGAAGAGAATTAGTGACCTTGCTAAAGTGTTGGTTAAATCAGAACTACATCAAACTTGGCCACTTATTTATTTGCCTATCAAGTTAACTCTTTTAAAAAGTTTAGCAGGGAGAACCTCCAAAAAATATATATATGTTCCTAAAACTTCAGTCATAGATTGGAAATATTTATGTATTTTTCCTATTAATTACACAAAGATTAAATTAGCTATATAAAATTTTATATTGAAAACCAAATGTTGTACGAGTAATACACAATCCTATATGAAGATTAAATTTTATTTTACATCAAATCAAACAACCCCTGGTGGGAGGTGAGATTTCTGGAAAGAGAGGCAAATTCAGAGTTTGAAGATGGTGGGGATACTATTATCTTAATATAAAAGTCAATAAAAATTTTAAGAACGACTGAGAAATACCATATCGGACTGGTCACTGATAGCGAGCAGTGACCAAAGTACATAGTATATAGGTCCAAAATGATTATTAAAAAAAAACCTTTAGCACAAATGATATAATTGAGACACATAACTTAATGGTTAAGATTGCACAAAATGTATTAAAATGATGCAAGTTCAATTCTTAGCTCAATTATTTGTGTGTTTTATTTTTTTTAAGTGCAAAAACAAATATTTTAAAATGAAAAATTATTCAAAATAACACCACAGGGACTCAGTCAAACCAGGGTCTCAAGCAAGGCATACCCTGCGTACCAGCACGCCACGAAGTACTTTCAGCTTTTGGGATGCACAATTTGATATCTAATTATTTCTCAATATAAGCCTATATACACATAACTTTTTTTAAGTTAACAGTGCAGGTGCACTCCCGAGCTTCCATTTGGGTCTGCTCTGTCTGGAAAGTTGCTTAAATTTCCCCCGCTATTATTATCGTCCACAGAAAATTACTAAAATTCCAAGTAGGACAATCTAACGTGGATCGTCCACGTGTCGCAAATGCCACCCACCATCAACTCCATATAGATACAGTACCAGGACTCTGTTAATTTGGTAAGGAAGAAAAATGGTAGCATCCATAGCTGTGGCGTCAACAAAATCTACAGTTTTACACTGCACATCATCATCTTCTAGGGATTTTGGATCCAATTTCAGTAGTGGGTTTCCAATAAAGGGTCTCAATTTACAGTTAAAAACCAGAAGAATTAAAGCTGGAAATGGTGCTTGTTTGGTGGTATCTGCTACTGGTGCTGGTAGAAATTCGGAACAGAGCAATGAGTCTGGTGTTAGTGGGGGAAGATTTTACCTCAATTTCACTGGATTTCCTTTCCCTCTTGGTCCTTTCATCAATAGACGCACCATCAGAACTGAGGTAACCATCTCTGATAACTCAATTTAGGATTCTTTTGAACTGCATGCTTTGCTATCATTTTAAATATCTTTGTTGAGAATATAATTAATACAATAAAAGTGTGTCCTCTCTAAATGTTTAAGCTTTTCAGCTGCCGCTTTTAGACACTTCAATAAGTTATCAGAGAGTCAGATCTCCTAGGATCGAATCTAACCGCCACCATTTATCAAAAGAATTTTGGAGATTCATTTTGATATTAGGTGGCAATGAGACCTGAACTTAGAACATGTTGAATTATATCACCACCATATTAAAAGTTTATGTTATTGTGTTTATGTTAAGTTAAATCTGCTGCAATGAACATTATCTACGAGTACGAAACTTTGGAGCAAAGATAATATCCAGATGTAATGATGAAAGGCAATCTATTTTTCGAAAGTGGAATTAGTTTTCCATAGCTTAAATGGAAACCATTTGAACTTTCAGTTTCATAGGATGTGTACAATTTGGAGTAAATATTGGACTTTTTGAACCAAGATGAAAGTACTTCGTAAAGAATTATGTTGTACTGGCTGCAGCATTACATGAAAAACATATAAAGAACAGTAGCAAACCTAGATACAGGAAAAAGAAACACTAGTGACAACTGTTAAGTGATAGCATGGTGGACTTGAGGAATCTGTTATCAGCACAATCAGGAGCCGGGGGGGGGGGGGGGGGGGGGATTAGAAGTGCGGGATGGAAATGTGTTATGCTTTATCTTTGACAACTGACTCCGTTCTAAAGAATGAAAGGAGGACCAAAGTATGTCAAATGAGCTTTCTCGAATGGACAAATAAAAGAGCTATTTGAAGAGTAGTATGTCTGGAGAAGGAAAATGAAGCAAGGTATAAAGAGTTATCAAGTAAGATCTTTGCTATCTTCATCCTTCCAACGCCCAAAATCTATACTTGTTCGTGTTTCACTTCCTACCTATGTCAATGAAATGGGATAAGAAAGTGATTACTAAAATGAAGAGGAAAACAGTCTTCTTTATATTTTTACTGGCAGAAGAACATCGTCAAGCACAAATGAATGTGCTTTTAAGATTTTTTGGTGAATGTGAACTACTCCTGTCTGCTAGCTCCTATGGCTCTGTAAAGACTTATAGTTATGTCCAGAAGCAAAATCATTTGGAGAAGGTACTTCTGTTTCATGTTTAACTAGCACTGGTATCTCAGGATATGAATCACTGATATCTCAGGATATGAAAAGTTTTGCTAATAAAATTCCTGGCAAGCCTGTTGTCATTATTTCATGTACTGCATCAGACTCTGGAATCTGACTAACTATAACCATCTTAACAAGAAACATTTCCTGGCTTGTAATTTAGGTGATTGTTAGATATAGCTCAATGTTGTAATCTGTATGGAGGATTTTAATTTAAGAAAAAGCTGTATATAACTAGAACTCAGAAAGAGAACTCCTGTCGTTTGCTACTAACACTATTATATCATTAGTATCTCAGGCTGTGAAAGACACCATATGGTTATTTGAGCAAGAGCAAGCACTGGGATTCAGCAGTGTTTCAACAAACATCAGAATGACTGTCATCAAACTTAAATCTGGTGAATTGTGGGTTCATGCTCCAATTGCTCCAACCAAGGAGTGTATTCAGGTAACTCAGAAGTCAGAAGACATCATTGACAGCTATTTTGTTCTCATTAAATAATATTGGATCCATCCGGATTTCCTATGTATTTTATCAGTATATAAATGAGCTTAAATGGGGTAACAGGGACACTAAGAATTGATATACCCGACCCCAATTTGATCGGGATTGACACATAGTTGTTGTATTTCAAGGATTTAAATGATTAGAAATGATGAGGGTCCTTGTTTTAGTGGTGCCTTTGTCCTGCTATTAGTTACATTTGACTGTACTCATGTGCTTATTGTTAAAATATTGATGTTTACCAGTGAAAGTTGACTTTTGCAGCTCGTGAAAGAGTTGGGATATCCTGTGAAATATATTGTCCTACCTACATTTGCATATGAGCACAAAATATTTGTTGGCCCATTTTCCAGAAAGTTCCCTAAGGCTCAAGTATGGGTTGCACCAAGGCAATGGAGTTGGCCTTTAAATCTGCCTCTTGAGTTTTTTGGGATTTTCCGTGCAAAAACACTGGAGGATGGGGATATGTCAACACCATGGGCTGGGGATATTGAGCAGAAGGTTTTGAGCTCTCCAGAAGTTGGTAATAATACTTTCTGCTCTAATGTTTGTCTGAGCTAGGGTTAATTTCACATATGATCGCTGAATGTTTTCACTATAACTGTAAGGTTACCCTTGAATGGTGCATTTGTACCGTGTGTTTCAAATCTGATTACTTTTCACTGTTGGTTCTTTAGGAATTGGACCATATGTTGAGGTGGCATTCTATCATAAACAGTCGAGGACGCTGCTGGTGACAGATGCTGTGATATTTGTCCCAAGGACACCACCTGAATGCATTAGTAAGGAATCCTTATTAGCATCTGCAAACAATGGTTTGGCTGTTAAATTACTTAGTAAAGGAAAAGAAGTTCCTGAAGAACCTGTTGTTGACAACAAAATCAATCGACAGAAAGGTTAGTCCTCTACTGATAACCAAGAAGCTGATGAACTGTTGGTTCTCAAAATAACAAATGATCCAAGAAATTGCCAAGTAATTTACTTTTTTCTGTATCTCCCTGCATTTCTTTTTCAGGATGGGAGAGGATGGTTCTTCAGATTCTGTTTCTAGGTCCATCAAACCTTCTGGAGCCAAACGCTAGCTTTGCTCAGATGTCACAAAAGCTAATTGTTTCACCAATTGTAAAAACATTGGTTTTCAGCAAAGTTCCTGAAAAGGTAAGCCACCTATTACCTTCTTCCGTTTACGTAACTACTTTATTCATTCCATATTATATGTTGGTGTTTGACTAGTCACGGAGTTTAAAAAAGAACGAATGATTTTCATCTCCTACCAAAATACCATTAGAACTTGTGTTCTTTAAACATGTCATGGCATTTCAATGGTTATAGAAGCATGTTATTAAGGGTAAAATGGAAATTTTAAAATATAGAAGAGTTAATGGTCAAAAAAACACCTAAAATATTTTGGTTTTTTGAGTTTCATACCTGAACTATCAGGTGTGCGAATTTCCTAACTAAACTATCACCAACTACTTTTCAAAACACACCTCAACTATCAATTGTTCACTTTTCCTACCTGAAATATATCACTTTCGTTCAGGTAGGAAAAGTGAACAATTGATAGTTGAGGTATGTTTTGAGAAATAGTTGGTGATATTTCAAGTAGGAAATTCGCATTCTTGATAGTTAAGGTATGAAACTCAAAAATCGAGAATATTTTAGGTGTGTTTTTGATCCTTCACTCAATATAGAAAGGTGTACTCTTTTTTTAACTTATTAAAAACCGAACAGTATCATGTAATAGAATAGAGTATTACAGTATATCTTGGTTTATCAAGCAATCAATGTGCTAATATCTGGAAGAACCAAACACTCTTGGTCAAGAAATCACTCACTCTTTTTCACTATCGCGAAACTATCCTTCAGTTTACTAGGTGTAATCACTAATCAGAATAGTAAATTACCAGATTGAGTTTCACTGGTGATGAGACATTGGATGGAAACACTTAATGAGAAAATGATATTCAGATGTCAAACCTTGTATAATTTCCTTCCAAGTGGACCAATGCCCAAAGAATTTTTAAAAAGGCAGCCAGATACACAAAGCTTTGCTATGAGCGAGGTTAAGGAAAGGCTGAACCACATTGTCTCTATTATGCACATAATTGTAAAGCATATTAACAGAAATCTAGGATCAACATTCAACAATGTTTAACGATGGCTGCATGCTCAAATGCAACTGTTTTACCCCATATCTTTAGAGTGACATACAATAGTTTATGGGAAGATCCTTTTCCCGTAAGAAAAAATGTTTGATTCTGATCATCTTTTTCCTTTATTCTGATAATCTTGTCTGTTCCTTCAACACTTCAGGTTAGAGACTGGATTGATAGTATAGTTCGAGATTGGAAATTCAAGAGAATTATCCCTGCTCATTTTGCTGCTCCAATAAACGCGAGCAGGTCAGATTTATTAGCAGCCTTTGCATTTCTTGACGATCTCTTGGGTGAGCGTTATGTCACTCGGCCGTCTCTCTCGCTTCTCTTCACTTCACTCTTAGGAAAGGCTGCAAGCTATTTTCCTCCAGACGACATGAGGACCCTATCATCCCTGGATCAGTTCTTAGTGTCTGTTGGAGCAGTGAAGAAAACAGTCTCAGGTCGCAAAAGATGACGCAAAATGTGATTTGCGCATGTATACTTATTACTAGAACTGGAACTTAAATGCATTACCAAGAAGAAAGCAAGCTTTTTACACTTCGATAAATCGTAAACATAGCTCAATAGTAATCAAGAGAGTTTGGCTGGATTCTGTGCATCATATTTATATATTGACCTCTGAGCTTGAAGCCCCAGTATAACGCTGTTTACTGGTAACATATCTTAATCGAAAGGGGAAATTAGCAAAACCCATAGCAGCTTTTGAGGCAATATAATTACAAGATACCAAGTTAATAAGCTTAAAACTGCGTGACCAACTATATAACTACATCCCAGTTTAGCTTCTGAAACAGTTTTTGCAGTCAAATTGTCCGAGAGACGCAAAGTTGCAAAGTAGTGCAAATGAGCGGCAGCTCAGATATTCTGCTGGTTATCATCTCCATCTCCGGTTGCATCTTCGAAGTCCAAGCCCACAATCCTCATCTTGCCAATGTTAACTGCAAGTTCTAACTTTCAGGAATGTGGCAAATAAAATCAAGAGGCTAGAAAGAAATTACTTCCATGTGCCAGTAAGAGAAGTTTAACATCCAATTTTGCAAATAAAACAATATCAGGACATGGTTAAGCGTCTGTGTCCTCTTTCGATTGAGGAAATATGGCACTAGTAGCAGTCTGGATGTAATCTGGTCAAATTGACATTCTAACTGTAAACAAAGCTGTTTGAATGATATTTCTTGTTTCTTAATCAAAATTTAACACAACACTGCAAAACCTTCATCTCTACTTAGGTACTCATGGAACTTTATGCTAAAGGTCTTGATTTAGCCAGTATTTAGGAGGCAAAAAGAAAAAACATAAAGGAGGCAGCGATAAGTAAAATGTGTCAAAAGATGCCAAAGGATCACCAAGAGCTGCAGGAAAGAAGGAAATATAAGTCGAGTATGGTACTATTCTTATGATATCAAGAAAAGAATATTTGTGACTTTAAGAGTTGTTTATCCGTGGAATGGCAGTTGAATACGTCTTCCATTCTTACATGCTGCATATCTCATTACGTTGCTCGGACTCTTTGAAAATATTGTCAGGTGTGTATCAGATCCTCAAAAGGCTATGATTTTTTGAGGATTCGGCACCGGGGCAGCAGCATTTGCGGAGAGTCTGAGCAACATAGATATCTCATAAGAAGACCCAAACATTGAGATCATAATACCACAAATTGGTGCAAATAACGGTAAAATTCCATGTTGGATGTTTGATTGAGGTAAACATTTGAAAAGCCTCCCTCCCTTCTTTGTGTTCCGCTATTTGGAAATAAGAAGTGCAGTTGGTACAATTGAACTGCCACAAGGAGCACTAACACAGAAACATACCGAAGTCATGAAATCTGGTAGTCTAAAAATTGTTTGCTTTAAAATTGCTGGTTATATTACTAAGATGATTAGAGAAAGCTAATACCATTATCAGAGACATATTACCATCAGAAAGAGAAATCTTCGGAACGTGTAAAGTGATGACAATAGGGTAACTTTACCAACAGCATCCGTCCCGGCTAATTTGGGCATGAACTTGTTGATATGGTCCTCAGCTGCTTTACCTGCTTTCAGTGTCTCACACTCGAAAGAAACAAGAATCTTGTGCTTCTGATCCTTCTTGTCAAGCATATTGACAACATCATCCTCCCAACTTGTGGCAAAGAAATACAAGCCAATTAGGAAAGTGTAACGGAGAGAAGCCTTAAACTCGTATAACCAGCCTCTTGCCATATGTTTGACGATCATTTTCAGGTACATAAATATGCTTCTTCAGATTAAAGCAAACAAATGAGTTTAATATGTTTTGCTTCAGAGAAATCCTAGAAGAACTTTAGAATGTTCAATACAATATATGTCAGGAAAACCTCATAATCATTCATATATCTGTTTTGCTACAGCGAAACCGTTCAGATTATAGCAAGAATTTTCATTTTCTAAACACTCTTCAAAGTAATTTTAAGGCTACTCACCCATGAGCATGGTCAACATTACAAATCCTAGCAGCATCATGTCCTCTGCACTCCACTATAACATCCCTTTCTCTTTTTCTCTGGGATATGCCACAATTAATTAGAGGAAATAAGAAAGATCAAACTCTCTAAGCTAACAAGAACATTACAAAAGAAACAAAGGTGATATGATTGGAACAGAACTTCATTTATTAATTAATGGCTCTTACATTGTAGTCAATTATTGTGAGCTTCACCAATCGATAGTCCTCACCCCTACTGCATTCCCTTTCACAAACCATCTCTTCCAATATGTACAAAATGAGCAGGTTAATTCGAATACCCAACAAAAAGAAAAAAATTTACAACCTATGATTCCAAATAAGGAAAAATGCATACTTCTTGCGAATAATTGAGTAATTTACCAGTGCCATGGATTCCATAGCAGATAGAATGAGGAAGATGAATGAAGTGACCGGAAATAGACCCGTTTTCTATGAGTGCTATTGAAGCAACCCCTTCCATAACCTTTCCTTCCATTTCTTCTTCCCCAGCAGTATCAAAAAGTTGTTTACATACACAGAATATTGACACTATAACAGAAAATCATCTGCATATACAAAGATGATTAAACATCTTACTCATTAGGCAGGCCATTACTGCTGCTGCTATGGTGAATGCGACTATGAGAGATTGTGAGAAGTGCGGGTAGCCGGAGCGGTGCAACAAGGCTTTTGGTGGGCCTGCAGATGAAAGAAGGCTTTGTTACCCCTATTTACGGCCCAAACAAACAGTGAGCATATATTAATTTTTGAAAAACTTACATAGTTATCCATAAAAAGTAAAGTATTTATCTGAGCATGCCCTTTTATTTTGATGCCCGTAAAATAAGTACAAAAAATGAGGAAATTCCTCATTTTATTTGTTCTTTTTCATACTGATGTCATGCTGACATCAATGTTGTATCTTTCTTTTTTTTGTTTCTTAATTATCACTATCATATATTATTATTTTATTTTATTTTCTCTTTCTTTCTTTAATTTTTCTTATTAAATTAATTTAATTTTTATTACTATTTTTTTGTCTTCCCTTTTTATTTTTTATTTTAATTTTTTAATAAAAAAATAAATATTCTAGTTAATTATTTTTAGACTAATAAAAATATAGAAAAATTAAGTAATTTGATTACAACAGAAAGTAATTTACAAAAAATACTAAAATCACTAGCTTATTTAATTAAATTAAAATTAATAAAAAGTATAATTTTTTTAAAAAAAATATTTTTTCCCGATTATTATTCTAATTTTTTCACCATAATCTAATTTCATGCTCAAATTGCCTTTTTTTATTGTTCAATTTTTTATATCTCTACTCTTTTTTCTGATTTTTTAAATTCTTTTTTCTCTTATTTTGTTAATTTTTTTCTCAAGTTATATTAATCCCTTTTTTTCACCTTAATCTAATTTCACTCTCAAATTTGGTTTCTTTCTTTTTTTCTGTTTTTCTTTTCTTTTTTCATATTATTTATTTCTTTTTTTAGAATTTTATCTATTTTTTTTTTAGTTTTTTCCATAATCTAATTTTATTTTTTATTTTTTTTAATTCTACTTTTTAAATTTTTTTGATACCATTGAGGTATCTTTTAGTCCTGCAGTGAACGCTCTTCAATCCTCCATTATATCATCATAATATATCTATATACTGGCATGGTATCATGGAGGACTACTTCAGTCTTTCAATAAAGCACTCTTTAGTACTCCATGATACAATCATAGTATATCTATATATTGACATGGTATCATGGAAGACTATTTCAGTCCTTCAATAAGACACTCTTCAATCCTCCATGATACCATCGTAGAGTACTAGCATGGAATTATTAAGGTCAGCTTCACTCCTTGGGGAGAAAATTCTCAGTCCTTAGTGCTACAACCATAGTATTTCTATATACTATCATGGTATCATTAACGTCTGTTTTAGTCCTCAATGATACCATCACAATACATCTATATATTATCATGGTATCATTTAAGTCTACTTCAGTCCTTCAGCGAGACACTCCTCGGTCCTCAATGATATCATCACAATATACCTATATAATGTTTATCATTCAATTCTGCTTCAGTCCTCAGTGATACCATCACAGTATATCTATGTACTGTCATGGTATCATTGAGGTCTTCTTCTATCCTTCACCAAGATACTCATTTGTCCTCCTTGATACCATCATAGTATATCTATACTAGCATGATATCATTAAGATCTGCTTTGGTCTTTCAGTGAGAAACTTCTCAGTCTTTAATGATACAATCACAATATATCTATATATTGTCATTGTATCATTAAGGTTTGCTTCAGTCCTTCAGTGAAACATTCCTCAATCCTCTATGATACCATCACAACATATTTATATAGTGGTATGGTATCATTGAGGTTTTCTTCAGTCCTTTAGTGAGACTTCTCAGTCCTCTATGATACCATCACAGTATATCAATATATTATCACGGTATCATTAAGGTATGCTCAGTTCTTCAATGAGACACTATTCAATCCTCTATGATACCATCAGAATATACATATACATATTGTAGTATCATTGAGGTCTGTTTCAGTCTTCAATGATACCATCAGAACATATTTATATAATGTCATCGTATCATTGAGGCCTTTTTCAGTCCTTCAATGAGAAAATCTCAGTCCTCTATAATACTATCATAATATATCTATATACTAATATGGAATCATTAAGGTTTGCTTTAGTCATTTGGTGAGAAAATCCTCAATGCATGATGTCATCACAGTATATCTATATATTGTTATGGTATCATTGAGGTCTACTTCAGTCCTTAATGATGCCATAACAGTATATTTAATACTGACATGGTATCATTGAGGTTTGCTTCAGTCCTTCATAAAACTCCTCAATCCTCAATGATACCATCATAATATATCTATATACTGACATGATATCATTGAGGTATGCTTTTGTCCTTCAATGAGACACTTCTCAGTCTTTTGTGATACCATCATAGTATATTTATATATTGGCATGGTATCATTCAGGTCTACTTTGATCCATCAGTGAGGTACTTCTGTGTCCTTTATAATACCCGCATGGTATATATCATATACCTAGGATATTATAGAATTTACCTTTAATTTTATATCAATTTTAGCAAGTTAATTTTTGTAAAAATAATTACAAAAGATAGAGTCATATTTTAGATATAAGTTTTGTTTTCATTTGTAAAAGCAAAAAAATTATAAAAATTAAATTTTCATCACTTTTTATTTTAATAAATAAACTAGTGGACTTTAATATATATTATATATATCATATGTTGATAGGGTATCATAAAGTGGATAAAAGAATTTAAAAAAATAGGAAAAAACAAAACAAAAAAGAAGCTACCAAAAAAAAATACAAAAAAAAAAGAAACAACAGGAGAAATAAAAAAAGACAACAAAAAGAAAAAAAATATAGTCTAACCAAGAGTATAGTTAGTTCATTTTTTATTTTTTAAAAAAGATAAAAAATATAGAAAGGGATAAAATATTAAAAAAATAAGCTAACAAAAAAATTAAGAGAATAAATAGATAAAATAAAAAAAATAAAAAATAAGGAAATAAATAATAAAAATATTAGCAAATAATATCTTTAATAAAGGATAAAGGAGCCAAAAAAATTTAAAAAATAATAAATGAGAAAAGGACAAAAATAATAAATAAAATGATAAAAGCAATAAGAGCAAAAGCAATAAATAAAAACACACACACAAAAAAAAAGATAAAAAGGAGCTCCGTCCCGCGTGCAACAAAGTAAGGATGTATTTTGGGTAAATATTTTGTACCAAATGGGTATTAATGAGATAGTATGAAAAGGGGCAAATCGGGATAATTAGTTTACTATTATGAAATATTTTATGTACTTTTTCCTAAACTTTTAGTATTTTCTATTTTTTTTCTTAAATTACTCATCTTTAATTAATTATACTATATAAGAATTAGTATTTTAAAAGGTGCAGGCATAACATCAAGTGTAAAAATATAAAAATTAATATATAAAAAAATAAAATCATATGAAAATTATAGAAATTTCAAAAAAATAAAATAAATGAAATGTACAAAAGATTATTTCGTCCTGAAGTGTTAACCATAATCAACAAGTAACTGAAAAAATAATAACAACTTCTCATCTCAAAAAATTATTTAGATTTTTTTTGAGCAAAAATTTATAAATTAACTTGAAAAAAAGAAGAAGAAGGAAGCTAAGCCAGAAGTGTCAAATCATAGCATATGATGACGAATGATGCATTTTTTTCTTGAGAAAATTACACAAAATACCCCATAATAGTAAATTAATTACCTTGACTTGCCCTTTTTCATACTAATTTTATTAATACCAATTGAGGGTAAAATATTTACCCAAAATGCACCCTTATTTTGCTGCACGCTGGACAATGCTCCCTTAATTTTTTTTTTTTTAATTTATTGCTTTTGCCCTTCAATTTATTGCTTTTATCCTTTTATTTATTATTTTTGTCCTTTCATTTATTGTTTTATCTTTTTCTTATTTATTTTTTTATATCTTTTTGGCTCCTTTTATCCTTTATTAGAGATATTATTTGATAATACTTTTATTTTTTATTTTATTATTTTTTATTTTCTTTATTTTATCTGTCCATTCTCGTAATTCTTTTTTTTTGTTAGCTTATCTTTTTCTAATTTTTTGTCCCTTTCTTTATTTTTGTCTTTTTTAAAAAATAAAATAAAATAATGAACTAATTATTCTCTTAATTAGACTATATCTTTTTTGATTTTTTTCTTCCTATTCTCTCATTTTTATTTCTATATTTTTTCTTGGTAGCTTCTTTTTTGTTTTGTTTTATCCTATTTTTTCAATTCTTTTATCTGTTTTATGATATCCTATCAATATATAATATATATGATATATAGTAAAGTTCACTAGTTTATTTGTTATGATATATGGTGATGAAAATTTTATTTTTATAATTTTTTTTCTTTTACAAATGAAACAAAACTTATATAAAAAATATGACTTTATCTTTCGTAATTATTTTTACAAAAATTAACTTGCTAAAATTTTTGATGGTATCACGAAGGATTAAGAAGTGTCTCATTGAAGGACGAAAACATACCTCAATGATATCATGTCAGTATATAGATATATTATGATGGTATCATGGAGGATTGAAGAGTTTCATGAAGGACTGAAGCAAACCCCAATGATACCATACAAGTATTAAATATACTGTGATGGTATCATTGAGGACTGAAGTAGACCTCAATGATACCATGACAATATATAGATATATTGTGATGGCATCATTGAGGATTGAGGATTTTCTCACTAAATGACTGAAGTAGACCTTAATGATTCCATACTAGTATATAGATATACTATGATGGTATCATAAAGGACTTGAGTTGTCTCACTGAAGGACTGAAAAAAGCCTGAAAGATACCACGACAGTATATAAATATGCTCTGATGATTCTTTGAAGACTGAAACAGACCTCAATGATACTATAATACTGTATATGTATACTGTGATGGTATCATGGAGGGATGAATAGTGTCTCATTGAAGAACTGAGCAGACCTTAATGATACCGTGACAATATATTAATATACTGTGATGGTGTCATGGAGGACTGAGAAGTCCCACTGAAGGACTGAAGCAAACCTCTATGATACCAAACCACTATATAATATGTTGTGATGGTGTCATAGAGGAATGAGGAATGTTTCACTGAAGGACCGAAGAAAACCTCAATGATACCATGACAATATATAGATATATTGTGATGGTATCATTGAAAACCGAGAAGTTTCTCACTAAAAGACCAAAACAGACCTTCATGGTATCATGCTAGTATAAATGTACTATGATGGTATTATGGAGGAAAAAAGGAGTGTCTTGGTGAAGGATAGAAGAAGACATCAATGATACCGTGACAGTATATAGATATATTATGATGGTATCATTGAGGACTGAAGTAGACTTGAATGATATTAAATTATATAGGTATATTGTGATGGTATCATTGAGGACCGAGGAGTGTCTCATTGATATATATATATATAAGACCACGACTGCTCCTGAAAGAGAATGAATGGTAAAAATAGCATGTCGTATCAGCGGAAAGTTCTGCAAATATTTCATTGTTCCTAGATGGATATAAAACCATGTTAGAATATAGGTATATTGTGATGGTATCATTGGGTACTAATGTCACGCCCCACCTTGGGAGGCATGACAGACACCTAGTGCCATACTGGAATCTGGGCTAACTTGGCTGAGCATAGGCACCTCTGGTTGTCACAACCTGAGAGTAGACCCGAATTGTAAACACAGGACAAGGAACCCTGAGAGATCCCAAGTCGACCCATAACATAAGCATATCTAACTTCATTCACATAAAGCAGAAGACTAAACATAAAACATAGCGGAAACATAAACGTAATATAGCATAGCTAACCATTGGGAAGTACTAGACATACATGTCAGCTGAGTGTTGCATATGGTCTGAAAGCCTCTATCACATAAGATGGGTTGATGGGACAACATCCCCAACTAACCCGGCAAAACGAAAACAAAAGAACATCATCAATGTCTAGACATATGGCTCTCGGAATATGAGGACTCCACCAACAAGCTGGTAGCTAACTCTGAGATGGAATACTGATGAAGACGAGCCTGAGAACCGAGTTTTGTATCATGAAATGATACAACGTAGAAAGTATGCGGTCAGTACGTGAAATGTACCGAGTATGCAAAAAAAATAAAACAGACATTTTAAATATTTAAATATCATAAATGAACATAAGAGTAGGACAACATGCTCATAACATAAATATCGTAATATAACATAAGGCTCAAGGTTTTCAAAACATTCTCAATGCAATTGTAATTATAATCAAAAGAGAAAAGATTTATTGAACATGACTTGAGCCAACAAAAATAATCATAAACATGCATCAATCATGAGGAACAGTGGGAGACTTCTCTTAACCGACTTACCCCATATGAGCATACATGGAGCCCGACTTGTAAACCTAGTCGGGAGGCCGTTCGTATAACACCCCAAAATTTTTATTGGTAATTATTTGATGTTTTATGCTAGGTTAGGGATAGTACAGGTTGTATACTGGTCATAGGTGTCAAGGGAAATATGTACGATCAAAAAAAATCAAAGAGCATGTGAAGTTCATAAGTAGGGATCAACTTTAAACGACCATATCTCCCAATATATAATGAATTAGGAGCCCCACGACCTATCAAATTAAATTTCTTTGAGTCTAGTTTTCAGAACATCAAACCTCTTATCAATCGGAGTTCAGAGTAAAAAGTTATGGGCATTTTACCGAACCATTGCGAGCGTATGACGCGGGCATGATGCCCTAGCGCCTCCACCGCCCTACCCCTATTTATTTAAGTTGTTTGCTGCTCAAATCATATCATTCCTATCCAAACTTGAGCTGCCTGCTTAAGGGAAACTTCTCTCTGTATTTTACAGCTAAAAACTAAGATAAATCAAGGCAAATCATCAACCAAAAATTGAAGCTAAGTGAAGAAGATCATTGCAAAGTTGACGAGAGGCATCGGTGAGTCTTGTTGCTGTGTTTTTGAAGCATATTTATGATGTTTTTTTCTTCATTTTCGGAGGAGTACTTAGATAAATATATACTACCTTTTCTTAATGGTTGGATTCAAGGAAGGAGGTAAGGATTCTATCCTTTAAAATTACCAAAAATCTTAGCTAAAAGCTTGAAAATTCAAAGCTAGGCTAGGTTGTTTTTTTCATGTGTGTTTAACTGAAATTTCTGCCATTCTTTGGGCTGTGAAGCTGCTGTGTTTGTAATCATGTTAAGCTTCCTAGATATTCCATCTTAGTAGGAGTGGAAGACAAGAAAAGGGTTACCATTTTTAGCTATTAAACTTGCAAGAATTTTCTTAGCTAAAGCTAGAAGTTAAAGTTGGTTTTGTGGCTTTTTTTGTGTGTTTTTGGGTGAAGTTTTTGCCCCTTTTTAGAGGTTGATACAACTTTGTTTTGCTGGGAATATACTCCTTTTATTCTGGGGAATAATCACAAGAAAATATAGGTAAGTTCACCATTTTATTTTTCCCTTAAAGACTGCGGAAACAAGTTAAAACAAAGTAATGAAATGTTATTTTGTATTGTTGATATGGCTTCTGTTGGGATGACATTTTGTCTAGGAAATTGGCTCAAACCAGGCTTGTTACATGAGTAACTTCAAGGAATTGAAGAATACTAAACATGGGTTGTTGGAGGACAGAAGCGATTAAGGAAAGCTCGTCGTAACAAGGTATGTAAGGCGCCCCGTCTGTCATTCTTTCAAGCACGATTCGTGTGATGTGAATCGAATGAGACAAAAACCTTTTTAAAAGTCTTGAGGCAGTATGTTAAGCTTCATTTAAGCTTTACATTCCCATGTTTTATTGAGGATAATTGTTAAGATTATGCCTACCCGAAGGGAGATACCTAAAGTGTGATATTGTGTTGATTGTTGTCGTAGTTGTACATTGAGTTGGAGATCCCTCAGCGTGGGCATTGTTAGCTGGTCCTTACTGTATGTCATGTGTATATATATGTGATGTTAAATGTGTTTAAAGGTCTGGTTTCTATCTAAAATTTGTGAAAGAGCCGAGATGAGGATGTGTAAACGATTTTAAGCCACGTAAAGACGTCGCAAGCTATTGAGGGTAAATGAGATTACCGAATTAGGATTACCTGGTTATGGTTGTCCCTTATTTTATGTGTATGTTATGAAATATGTCAGGCCAAGGGGAGATTTCATAATCCCTTTTCCTTAATCCGAATGACAAGCTAGCGGGTTTCTGAGCTCTAATGTCCCGTGGAGACGATCTACAAATTTTGATTGAAACTCTTAGGTTATCTGTAGTTCCTTATGATTCATACAAGTTTTTAATACATGCATTTAAATTCTATTTTTTTGCGTTTCATGTTATATGTACTCAATTCCAGTTATGCATTACGAAGGAGGCTTATGCATGCCACATGCTTAGTATTCGTAATTTCTATGTTGTATGTATTGAGCTGGTCCAGTATTAAGCCATATCGGCTCCATATATGATTTTGTCTAAGCTTTATTGATTTTACCCTGGTGTGTTACACCGGCTGGAGGTCTTATTGATTTTACCCCGGTGTGGTACACCGGCTAGACGGAGTTTACCCCGGTATGGTACGCCGGCTGGAGGCATTTTTATTTTTACCCCGGTATAGTACACTGACTGGAGACATTTTTATTTTTATCCCGGTGTGGTACACTGGCTGGATGGATTGTATAGATTTTATGGTCGGCTGTTTGCTGGCATTTCAGTTATAGTCTTTGTTGTGCATTAGATGGTTGCATTTATACTTCAATAATGAGTTATTGTCAGATTTCTGTTTTCAGAATTTCATGTTGTTACTACCCCTTATTTCAGGCCTAGTTATCATTTTTATCTTACATGTTTACAGTTTTCAGCCTTACATACCAGTACATTTTATTCGTACCGACGTCCTTTCATCTTGGGATCCTTCCCGCAATCGTGCTACAGGTACAGGTCGAGGCTCAGATCATCGAACGTAGTAGGAGCCAGATTTCTGAAGAATAGTGTATGCTCCTCTCTTCCAGGAGCCATGTCCTGGTGTGGACTATTTTCAGTTTTGTGTACAGCATGGGTAGACTGGGGCCCTGTCCTGTGCATTTCAGTTTGTTTACTCTATAGAGGATAATGTGGACTAGTTTGTATAGTAGTATAGCTTATGTAGTCACATTGATTTTTCATTGCTTTGTTTATCTTTAGTGTAGCTTTGTCGGCTTTCTAGGTTGCATATTTATAATTGTCAAGGCATTATTGGCCCAATATTTATCCTGGTTGGTTGTGACAGGTGGCTTGGTCAGCCTTAGTGTTACATTTATAGATGTTATATAGCTGGCTTCTCGATCGACCATGAATCGAGTGCTAGTTGCGCCCTACCCTAGTTCTGGGGCGTGATAGTTCATACCTTGCCAAGGGTAGAACCATGAAAGTGTGATATCACCATGAAGAGGGCCATTTGGGCCGGGGACAATCACAAAGGAGGTCCCAGCATACCTACGGTAGCACGTAGTTTATGAGATCCGGGGCAGAACCTAGGTCTCGAACCGTTCGGTGTTTGATACTACTCCCATAACATATATAGTGCTCATAGTATATCACACATGAGTCCGTGGGCTAGTTAATTCATGATAATGATAAACATGCTTGTAAATACGTGAACTAGCCATGAATCAAGGTCCGTGAGTCGGCCAAAACATAAATTCATAAATCATAGGATCCATGCATACTTGTAGCTCATACATACAACTTGTAAATCCTCAAATCATGATGGGTAATTGAATATATGATGAGTTTGTAAATATCAACAATTAGAGAGTAGATCATAAATCGATTCATCATAAATCATGCATATTTAGGCTTAATTTGGTAGAAGTTGAAATCAATAAATTTATAATCGAAATTAATGGTAGAACTTGATCTAAATCCATAAGATATGATATATATCATAAATCATAAAAACCCATTAGTAATTCATTAGTTTTTCATAAAATTTGATTTCAGAACCCCAAGAGAGTTTTTGATAGATTTTCATAAATCAATAGAGAATGGGCATGGGTGTGAATGAAAACACCCATTCGTAACCCTAAATACCTGGGTAAGATCAGATTCTAAAGTTCTTGAATGCCCAAGGATGAATTGATAGGGAAAAGCTTGAGGGATAGCTTGATCTCTCCAAAATTTCTCTCAATATGCATGCATAGGAATGGCCTAAGAAAAGGGGCTTAACCTATCTTAACATACTCAGAAAATATCTAAAACAACGTAGTTTAGGTACTTAAAGCATAGAAAGGTCTAAAATACCCTTAATCAAACTTCCCTGAAAAGCTGCCCAGATTGACCCAACGGGCACCAACGAGTCATTGGAAGCTACGATGACTCATGGTATGGCCCGTCATATGCACTACCTAGGCCCTGATCCCGAATTTAAACCACGGCTAGACAAGACGACTCGTCCTTTGGTCCAGCGGATCATTGAGTTGATCGTTGCTTGTCCCCTTCACAAAACTAAACCTCCTTACCACGAGCCTCACCACGACTCGTGGTTGTTTCCAATGAGTCATGGTCTTGATCCATTACATGCACTAGAAATCCTTGCAACCAAACGATGACCGGTGACCTCGGGTCGTCACTTCTCACCACGAGTTGTTGGACGACTCGTGGTATCCCCATCTGCTAAGCCCAGCCTTTCCTACAACTGGCAATAACGACTCGTTGTTACAAGCAATGAGTCATTGCATCGTCCGTTTTCTCCATTGCCACCAGGACTTACATCACCACGACTGCGTACAACGCCCCGTGGTTTGATACCATGAGTCATTATATCCCCCGTTTTGTGATATTTTTTCCAATTTTGGCAGTTTTCAACTTTTAAACTCCCTGGTCTACTCCTAGGCAATTTCGAGGTATAACACTGGTGCTCACCAGTAACTCAAAATTAAGAAAACAATGAGCTATATCTTCTATTTTGATTCTTCCTCATAGAAAGATGATCAAACAATTCCCAATTATGGTTCTTGCGGATCAGATCATCCATATAATATGTAAAGGAAAAACTCTAAACACAGCCTCGAGCCGACAAGGCCACACAACAAACCGTAAAGGAACATAGCTAACCCAACCAACATATCAATAAAGGGACTCTATGCGGGCCGACAGGACCACCATGCTGCCTAATCATAACAGAAGGAAAGCAGGCAGTATATTCATATTATAGCCGACAAGGTTGCTAACTAGAAGCTACATTAGGCCCTATATGGCCAACACACAAAATATAATATACATAGGCCCCACGTGGCTGACAACAACCAGCAACTGAAAATTGCAGTCTGCAAATCTCTAAGAGTGGAATAGTGGTCGGGGCCCTACCCAATACTGTACAATAAAAAGAGCAAACCTTAAACGTCTGGCAATTCCGGAAGAAAGGAAGTATCCAATCCACTAGATCTGGACAGTTACTGAGACAACCTCGAGCCCTGTCTATTTGAACCTGTAGGCAAGTATGTAGTGCCCCATGCGTGGGCATCAATACAATATATACCAAATATGTAAGGCAGTAAATAATGACTGATTGTAAGCTAATAAAGAGCTGGAAGTAATTAGTAATAAGGGCCAGAAGTTAACTTGAATAACCTTACAATATGGACTGTAGCTAACAAGTATAGCACAAACAAGAACCTAACTTGGTCCCCATAAGTGTGGAAGGTACAATCAATATAGAATAAACTACCTACGCCCCCATAAGCTCTGAAAAGTGCAAGCAATGCACACTCATCCTATCTGACTACTATAGGCCCATAGGCACGTTGTAACTAAGGTATGTTCGACCTCTGAAGCTATAGCCGAGCCCTCTAGGCTCCTGTGACTGTGCTTGAGCCAGCTGGTCTCCTGTAATCGTGTCTGAGCCACCCGGGCTCCTGTAATTATATCTGTGTCGTCTGGGCTCCTGTAACTGTATCTGAGTCGTTTGGGCTCCTGTAACTGTATCTGAGCCGCCTGGGTTTCTGTAACTGTATCTGAGTCGTCTGGGCTCCGGTAACTATATTTGAGCCGTTTGGGCTCCTATAACTGTATCTGAAAGTGGGAGGCAACTACTCAATTTCTAAAACTTTGTAGTTCACTTAAAAAGCTACCACCCAGTCCGTCCAGCAACCTTGGTGCCGCTAACTGGAGATAAGGCCATTTTGTCACGACTCTAGTCTTGTAGGCGACAAGATACACCAATGGTTTGTAAGCGAGCTCTCCTATCTATGTATAGTCATAGAATAATATACCGTGTCGCCTAACTATGCCTTATGCTTTCTAATTTAGCAAGGTACGCTAACAACCACCCTCAGGCCTCTTTGGCCTCAATGTGGTAACAAAGCGTCTACTAGTCCTTCTAATCAATAAATACTGAACAGGGAATTCCTACGTCGCCTCTAGCAATAACCAAAAAAGGGAATAAACCTCCCAATGAGGAATACTATACCGTAACCTCAATTCATCTCATAGAAGCTGACCACAACACTATAGGCACAAGCTACTACAAGGTATTGACTGTATCAGCTAAACAACAGGGGTAACTTGCCGAGAGGAATTAGACTTAACATACCTCGAATCCCGATTCTCGCTCACCCAAATAGTTCCAACATGTAGCTTACAATCTTACCAACTTGCAGCCCTACACTGAGAAAATAAGGCTAGTTTCAGTACAAGGACTTGACGATTGACAATACCCTTTAATAGCTACAACTATACTCAACTTCGTATAATTTGACCGAGAACTTACAATTTCCCGAGAGTTTAGAAGGTAGAAATGCTTATCTATAGCTTATAGCTGCCTGGGACTCAATCAGAAATGATTTCTACGATTTTTACTCGGTGGGTTTCTGACAATACGAGCGAGATTTCAAGAAATAACTCCATAAAAACATTCTTCGCAGCCCAGAAATAATTACCTAAGAAAAATTTGTAATTAGACGAGGTTTGGTAGCTTAAATCACTTCAAATAGAAGAGAAAGTAAGGAGAAACCTACCTTGGGCGATTTTTCTGCTTCGGGAAATATTTCAAGTGATTAATATTTCAACCCTTGATATATATATATATATATATATATATAAGTTGGGTCGGTGGGGGTCGGGGCACGTCACACGGCTGCCTGCGCTGCAAGGCTTCCGAGTCGCACAACTCCTTGCGCTTTAGAGCTACCACGGCGCGCAGGTCCTTGCGCAGCAAGGCTTCCGCGTAGCGCAGGCCCCTGCGGCCTGCTTCGCCCAGCCTTGCCAGCTCCCTCGTCAAACCATCCTCGCCTTACAAATTCCCGGATGTATACACTACACATGTCGAGCATATACCTGCTAACGTTAAAACAACGACAAACTTTTCCCGAGGTGTAACATCTTACCCCCTTAGGAACATTCGCACTCGAATATAGACTAATCTTAGGAGACTTTAGTTCTTTAGTTTTGCCAGAAATTCCAGCACAGTCTTCTTTGTAATATGGACTATCCAAAAACCTGAAACACAGAAAAAACCCAACATAGGTGTCTCACAGGACACCACAAGCAATAATACAATATAGCTCCATATCGTAAAAGCGAATAACTAAACCATACTAATGATATAAGTAGCAAAAAAATAACTAAACAATAATTTCACCTTAACTGCACAATTTGGGTCAAGCCTGAAATAAATGAGGATATCTAGACCTCATGTCATCCTCAGCTTCCCAGGTTATCTCTTCTATATTTCTGTTCCTCCATAGGACTTTAATGGAGGCTACATCTTTAGTTATCAATATGCGGACCTGCCGATCTAGTATAGCAACTGGGGTCTCTTCGTAGGATAGCTCCTCAGTATCCTGCACATCCTCCATTGGAACAACCTGTGATGGGTCTCCTATGCACTTTCGTAGCATTGATACGTGGACAACCGGGTGAACAGATTTTAGTCCTGAAGGCAGTTATAACTCATATGCTACCCGACCTATCCTTTAAAGGATTCGATATGGGCCAATGAATCTAGGGATAAGCTTGACCTTCCTACCAAATCTCATCACGCCCTTCATAGGAGAAACCTTAAGGAATACCCAATCATCGACTTTAAACTCTAGGTCTCTACTCTGAACATCGGAATAGGACTTCTGACGACTTTGGGCTGTCAGCAAGCGTTCTCTGATAAGTTTCACTTTTTCTTCTGACTGATGAATCATATCAGGTCCGATTAACCCTGACTCCCCTACTTTAAACCAGCCTATGGGGACCTACATTTCCGCCCATATAAAGCTTCATAAGAGGCCACCTGAATAGAAGAATGATAACTGTTATTGTATGTAAATCTAATAAGGGGTAGATGCTCCCACCAACTTCCTTCAAAGACTAGCACATACTCTTGCAACATGTCCTCAAGGTCTGAATGGCGTGCTCTGCCTGACCGTCTGTCTGGAGATGGAAAGTTGTACTCAAATTAATCTGTGTTCCCAGACCTTTCTGAAATGACTACCAAAATCTAGCTGTAAATTGTGCCCCTATGTCGGAAATAATAGATTCTGGGACACCATGCAGTCGGACAATCTCCTTAACATATAACTCGGCATAATCTTTGGCTGAAAATATATCCCGAACTGGCGAGAAGTGGGCTGATTTTGTTAACCTATCAATAATAACCCAAATAGAGTCAAATTTGTGCCTGGTGCGAGGTATCCCTATCACAAAGTCCATATTAACTACTTCCCATTTCCGCATAGTTACAACTATCTCCTAAGTTAGTCCACCAAGTTTTTGATGTTCAACTTTTACCTACTGGCAATTAGGACATAGTGCCACAAACTCAGCTATAGCTTTCTTCATCCCAGGCCACCGGTATATCTCCTTTATATCATAGTAAATCTTCGTCGAACCTGGATGAAGAGAGTAAAGGGAGTGATGTACCTCTTCCATAATTTGCTCGCAAAGCCATGCTATGTCTGGGATGCAGAGACGACCTTTAAATCTCAAGACCCCATCTTTTGTCAACTCAAAGGCTGATAATTCACCCTGTTGAACCTTGTCTCTGAGTTTAACTAAATTAGGGTCCTCGTACTTCTGCTCCTTTACCTCTACAACTAGAGATGATACCGTTGTATTTTGAATCACAACCCTATTATCTTCTGAATAGACTACCTGGATTACTAAACTGGCTAACCGATGCAGCTCTTGAGCCATTTATCGTTGTTTTGGCCTCAAATATGCTAAAATGCCTATGGATCTGCGTCTAAGGGAATCGGTTACAATGTTAGCCTTCACTGGGTGATACAAGATGCTCACGTCATAATCTTTCAGCAATTCTAGCCAATGACGCTGCTGCAAATTCAACTCTTTCTGCGTGAAGATATACTGGAGGCTTTTATGATTAGTAAAAATATCCACATGTACAATATACAAATAATGCCTCCATATTTTCAGAGAATGAACCACTGCAGCTAACTCTAAATCATGGGTGGGGTAGTTCTTTTCGTGCTTCCTTAGCTGCCTCAAAGCATAGGCAATCACCTTGCCATGCTGCATCCGAACGTACCCTAACCCAACACCTGAAGCGTCACAGTATATGGCATAGACCTCTGAACCCTCCGGTAAGGCTAATACTGGTGCAAATATCAATCTATTTTTCCACTCCTAAAAACTCTGCTCACAGGCCTCGGTCTAGTGGAATTTAGCTGCTTTTTAAGTCAATCTGGTCAACGGCGCTGACAAGGCAGAGAATCCTTCCACGAACCTTCTGTAATACCCGGCTAACCCCAAGAAACTACGAACTTTAGTTGGAGTGGCGGGTCCAAGCCATGTCTTTACTGCCTTGATTCTCTATGAATCAACCCGGATACCTGCATCTGAAACCATGTGACCCAAGAAAGCTAAAACTCACACTTTGAGAATTTTACATATAACTGGCTATCCCTGAGGATCTGGAGTATTATTCGCAAATTCTCTCTATGTTCAGCTTCTGAGCGGGAATACACCAGAATATCATCAATAAACATGATAAAAAAAAAATCTAAATATGTCCTAACGATGCTGTTCATCAAGTCCATGAACACTGCGGGGGCATTCATCAATCCAAAAGACATAACCAAAAACTCAAAATTACCATACCTGGTCTTAAAAGCTGTCTTCGAAGTGTCTTTCTCCCAGACTCACACCTGGTGGTAAATTGACCTCAAGTTGATTTTGAAGAAACATTTGGCCCCCTGTAGCTGAGCAAACAAGTCGTTTATCCTTGGAAGAGGATATTTGTTCTAAATAGTGACTTTATTCAACTACTAATAATCTATACACATTCATAGGGAGCCATCCTTCAATCTCACAAACAGGACTGGCGCACCCCATGGTGAGACACTAGGTCTGATAAAATCCTTATCTAACAAGTCTTTCAACTGTTCTTTCAGCTCTTTCAATTCGGCAGAGGCCATTCTGTACGGAAGAATAGATATGGGTTGTATACCTGGTAGTATATCAATAGGGAAGTCAATTTCATGTTCTAGGGGAATACGAAGAAGTTCATCCAGAAATACATTTGGGAACTCACTAACTATCGGACTGACTGAAGAGTCAGGGATTCTTCCTGCATATGCCGAACCCTAACAATATGGTAAATGTAGCCCTTCACTATTAACTTTATCGACCGAAGATAGAATACAAACCTACCTTTTGGCATAACTACATTGCCTTTCCATTCTCGCACTGTCTCCCTTGGAAAGTGAAATCGGATAGTCGTGGTCCAATACTTCACATTAGTATAACATGATGCTAGCCAATCCATACCCATAATTACATCAAAATCAATCATTTCTAGCTCCACTAAATCTGCTAAAGTTTGGCGATCGACAATCTCTACTGTACAACCCTAGTGAATTCTCTTAGTAATAATAGAGTCACCGATGGGTGTAGACACCAAGAACGATCGCTGAAGCAATTCTGGTGCTATACCAAACTTTTGGGTCACTAATAGAGTAACATAAGACAAAGTGGAACCTAGGTCTATCAAAGCATAAAGTGAGTGAGAGAAAACGATCAACATACCTATCATAACATCCGATGAAGTCTCTGACTCCTGTCACTCTGGTAAGGCGTAAGTGCGATCCGGACCACTGCTAAAACTAGATGCCCCTGACCTACCTCTACCTCTGCCTGCTGGAGCTGAGGGCCTACGCCCCACAGAAGATGCTGGAGCATATGAACCTGCTGAGGACCTATTCTGCTAGTCCCGATCACCCTGGTGTCTAGTCGAAAAATCTCTCATCAATTGTCCCTCATGTCCACAGGAATAACAAGTGGTGGATCCATATCTAAATCTCCCCGAATGCTGCCTATTGCAGGTACTGCAATGTGGTATAGCTGGTCTCATCTGATCTGGACCCCTCTGATGTTGTGAGCCTGATACTCATGAACTTTCATCGGGACCTAACTGTCCAAGACGATCTGATCTGTTGCCCTACTGCTGCTGAAATGGGTGTATAAGTGGCCTACCTAACAAATGAGGCCTGGGCCCATCCTAAAATTCAACCTGAAAGTCGGCAGGTCTAGCCCTTTGACGTTGCTCCTGACCTACCCTATCAATTACGTACAGGCGCTGCTTGATTTCCTATATGTTCTGAGAAAAGGCCTGAATCTGTGAGATGTCCATATCCTTTCGTAGTGTGGCTGTGATACAAGATTCCACATACTCTGGTGCAAGTCCCATAATAAACCGATGTACCCTAGCTGGCATAGTATCAACAAATGTTAGCGCATATCTGGCCAACGAATCAAACCTCAACGCATATTCTCTAACACTCATTCTGCCCTACTCTAAATGTAAGAACTGCTCTACTCTGGCTTGCCAGATCTCTCTGGGAAATAGTGGCCTATGAAGGCTTCAGAGAAGATAGGCCATGTAGGTGGAGGTGTATCTCTGCCTCGGGTCCTTTCCTAACTCTCATACCATAAAACTGCCATCTCTCAAAATCAAAACACTACTAACTCAACTGATTTTGTCGAGAAAGCATGCATAACCCTGAATATCCTCTGTAGCTGGTCTATGAAGTTTGAGGGTACTCTCTACGATCTGTCCCTGTAAATTGTGGAGGACTCAAAGCAAGGAACTCGCGAACTCTGATTCTGCCCTGCTCTAAATGTAAGAACTGCTCTACTCTAGCCTGTTGGATCTCTCGGGGAAATTGTGGTCTATGAAGTCTCCAAAGAAGCAAGGCCATGTAGGTGGAGGGGTATCTCTGCCTCGGGTCCTTTCCTAACTCTCATACCACAAAACTTCTATCTCTCAAAATCGGAATACTGCTAACTCAATTGATTCTATCGAGGAAGCATGCATAACCCTGAATATCCTCTGTAGATGGTCTATGAAATCCTGAGGGTCCTCTCAATGATCTGTCCTTGTAAATTGTAGAGGACTCAAAGCAAGGAACTCGCAGACTCTCGAACTCCCGGGCCCCTCAGTAGGCTCAGCAATAACTGATACTACTAGCTGAGGCTGACTCTGGGCGGCCATCATTTGAACTAACATACATACTACACATCTGACATCCTGATCGAAGAGTATATAAGGAACTGGAGGTGAGTTTGATACTTCTGTTACCATTGGAGGTTCCTGGTGCCCTGGGGAGCGCTGCGGAGACCGAGAGGAGGTCTCTCTCTCGTCCTCATGTTGGGTTGTCCCCAACTGTGGCACCCTACTAGTACCCTCTCCCTTTGCGGTGTCTAACTCTCGACTTGTCGTGGTCTGCCTTGTATCTGACATCTGTATGGACAAACATAACAACATAAGCTTAGAGACTCAACCCCATATAACTCGACCCTATAACCCCATCTGAGAAAAAGGAGGGGTAACCATACTATTATGCCTCGTAGCTTCCTGCTTATAAAATGTGGTGCACAACACATTTATAAACAAGACTCTACTAGACACAGCTTGAAGACTCCCTAGGATACAATGTTGCTCTGATACCAAGTTTGTCACACCTCACCTTGGGAGGCATGACTGGCACCTAGTGCCATACTGGGACCTGGGCTGACTTGGCTAAGCATAGGCACCTCTGGTGCTCGCCAGCAACTCAAAATTAAGAAAACGACGACGTTATATCTCGATTGTAAACATATCCTCGAGCCGACAAGGCCACACAACAACCTGTAAAGGAACACAACTAACCCAACCAACATAACCATAAAAGGATCCTGTGCGGGCCGACAGGACCACCATGCTGTCTAATCATAACAGAAGGAAAGAAGGCATTCATATTCATACTATAGCCGACAAGGATGCTAACTAGAAGCTACACTAGGCCCCACAAAGCCAACATGCAAAAAATAATATACATAGGCCCCACGCGGTAGAAAACAACCAACAACTGAAAACTGTAGTCTGCAAGCCTCTCATAGTGGAATAGTGGTCGGGACAGGTTCTCGACCTACCCAGTACTGTACAACAGAAAGAGAAAACCTTAAACGTCTGGCAACTCCAAAAGAAAGGATATATCCAATCTACTGATCTATACAGCTATTGAGACGGCGTCGAGCCTTGTCTGTCTGAACCTGCAGGCAAGAATGTAGCGCCCCACATGTGGGCGTTAGTACAATATATACCGAGTATGTAAAGCAGTAAATAATAACTGATTGAAAGCTAGTAAAGAGCTGGAAGTAATTAGTAATAAGGGCTAGAAGTTAACCTGAATAACTTTACAATATGGACTATAGCTAACAAGTATAGCACAAACAAGAACCTAACCCGACACCCATAAGCCTGGAAGGTACAATCAGCACAGAATAACCTACCTGGGCCCCCATAAGCCCCGACAAGTGCAAGAAATGCACACTCATCCTATTTGACTACTATAGTCCTGTAGGCACACTGTACTAAGGTATATTCGGCCTCTGAAGCTGTAGTCGAGCCCTCTAGGCTCCTGTGACTGTTCTTGAGTCATATGAGCTCCTGTAATCGTGTCTGATCCACCTGAGCTCTTATAACTATATCCCATCCATCTAGGCTCCTGTAATTGTATTTGAATCATTTGGGCTCCTGTAACTGTATCTGAGCCGTCTAGGCTCCTGTAACTATATATGAGCCGTCTGGGCTCCTGTAACTATATCAGAGCTGTCTGGGCTCCTATAACTGTATCTGAAAGTGGAAGGCAGCTACTTGGTTTCTAACACTTTGTAGTTCACTTAAAAAGCTACCACCCGATCCGTTCGACAACCTTGGTGCCGCTGACTAGGAGATAAGGCCATTCTGTCGTGACTCTAGTCCTGTAGGCATCAAGATACGCCAATGGTTTGTAAGTGAGCTCTCCTGTCTATGTATAGGCATAGAACAATATTCTGTGTTGCCTAACTATGCCTTATGCTAACTAATTAGTAAGGTACGCTAACAGCCACCCTCAGGCCTCTATGCCCTCAATGTGGTAACAAAGCATCTACTAGTCCTTCTAATTGATAAATACTTAACAGGGAATTCTTAGGTCGCCTCTGGAGATAACCAAAATTAGGTATAAACCTTCCAACAAGGAATATTATACCGTAACCTCAATTCATCTCGTAGAAGCTAACCACAACACTATAGGCACAAGCTACTATAAGATTGACTGTATCAGTTAAACAACATGAGTAACTTGCTGAGAGGAATTAGCCTTAACATACCTCGGATGTCGATTCTCGTTCACCCAAATGGTTCCAATATGTAGTCGATAATCTTATCAACTTGCAGCCCTGCGCTGAGAAAATAAGGCTAGTTTCAATACAAGGACTCAACAATTGACAATACCCTTTAATACCTACAACTATACTCAACTTTGTATAATTCGGCCGAGAACTTACAATTTTCCGAGAGTTTAGAAGGTAGAAAAGCTTACTTATCGTTTATTGCTACCTAGGACTCAATCAGAAATGATTTCTATGACTTTTACTTGGGGGGTTCCAACAAATCAAGCTAGATTTCAAGAAATAACCCCGTAGAAACTTTCTTCATAGACCCAGGAATCATTACCCGAGAAGAATTTGTAATTAGACGAGGTTTGGTAGCTTAAATCACTTAAATTAGAAGAGACAGTAGAGAGAAATCTACCTTGTGTGATTTTTCTGCTTCGGGAAATATTTCAAGTGATTAACATTTCAACCCTTAACATATATACGGAGCGCGTCGCACGGCTCCGTGCGCTGCAAGGCTGCTGCATTGCACAGGCCCCTGCAGCCTGGCTTCGCCTGGCGTTGCCAACTCCCCAGTCAAGCCATCCTCGCCTTACAAATTCCCGAACGCATACACTACACATGCCGAGCATATACCTACTAACATTCTAGCAACGACAAACTCTTCGTGGGGTGTAACAACTAAAGTTGACCTAAATGATACCATGATAGTATATAGACATACTATGATTGTATCATTAAGGACTGAGGATTTTCTCCTTTAAGGACTGAAGCTGACCTTAATGATTCCATGCTAGTATATAAATATACTATGATGGTATCATGGAGGACTGAAAAGTGTCTTATTGAAGGAATGAAACAGTCCTCCATGATACCATGCCAATGTATAGATATATTGTAATGGTATCATGGAGTACTAAAGAGTGCTTCATTGAAAGACTGAAGTAGTCCTTCATGATATCATGCCAGTATATAAATATACTGTGATGGTATCATGGATGATTAAAGGGTGTTCACTGAAGGACTAGAAGATACCTCAATGGTATCAAAAAATTTAAAAAATAGAATAAAAAAAGACAAAAAATTAAATGAAATTAGATTATGGAAAAAACTAAAAAAATAATTAGATAATTTTTTTTAAAAAAAAAGATGAAAAAAAGAAAAGAAAAATACAAAAAAGAAGAAGAAAGGAACAAAAATTTGAGAGTGAAATTAAATTATGGTGAAAAAAATAATATAATTTGAAAAAAAAGTTAACAAAATAAAAGAAAAAAGAAAAACCAGAAAAAAAAGTAGAGAAACAAAAAAATTGAACAATGAAAAAAAAGAGCCAATTTGAGGATGAAATTAGATTATGGTAAAAAAAAATAAAAATAATGTTTGGGAAAAATATATTTTTTAAAAATTATATATATATATATATATATTTAATCAAAGAGAAACATTATATTTTTTTATTAATCTTAATTTTAATAAATTAAAAAAACAAACAAAATAAAAAAAAAACTAAAAAATAGTAATAAAAACTTAAATTAATCTAAAAAGGAATAAATTAAAAAAACAGAGAGAAAAAAAATAAAATAGTAATATCATGATAGTGACAATTAAGAGAGAAAAAAGGAAAAGGTGTAGTGCTGACGTCAGCATGACATCAGCCCGAAAAAATAAATAAAATGGGATATATTGGGTAATTATTTGGGGGGCATCAAAGTAAAAGGCATGCTTATGTTAATACTTAGCTTTTTATGGACAACTATATAAGTTTCCCTTTTTTTGAAAAAAGTACACAAAATACTCCATAGTAGTAAACTAATTACCCTGATTTGCCCCTTTTCACACTAATTTTATTAATACTCATTTGGAAAAAAATATTTACCCAAATGCACCCTTACTTTGCTGCTCGTTGGACAGTGCTCCCTTTTCTCTTTTTTTTTTTGCCCTTCAATTTATTATTTTTTATTATTTTATTTATTACTTTTGTCCTTTCATTTATTATTTTATCCTTTTCTTATTTATTTTTTAATATCTTTTTAGCTCCTTTTATCCTTTATTAGAGATATTATTTGATAATATTTTTATTATTTATTTCATTATTTTTTATTTTCTTTATTTTATCTGTTTATTCTCTTAATTCTTTTTATTTTTTTGTTAGCTTATCTTTTTCTATTTTTTTCCCTTTCTATATTTTTGTCTTTTAAAAAAAATGAACTAACTATTCTTTTGATTAGATTATGTTTTTTTGTTGTCTTTTTTTATTTCTCTTGTTGGCTCATTTTTTTATTTCTATATTTTTTTTGGTAGCTTCTTTTTTATTTTGTTTTATCCTATTTTTTTAATTTTTTATCCTCTTTATGATACCCTATCATTATATGATAATATATGATATATAATAAAGTCTACTAGTTTATTTACTAAAATATAAAGTGATGAAAATTTTTATTTTTATAATTTTTTTGTTGCTTTTACAAATGAAGCTAAATTTATATCTAAAATATGCCTTTATCTTCTGTAATTATTTTTACAAAAATTAACTTGCTAAAATTGATATAAAATTAAAATTAAAATATCAAAATTAAAGGTAAATTCTATGATACTCTGGGTATATGACATATACCATGCGGGTATCGTGAGGACTCAGAAGTGCCTTATTGATGGATCAAAGTGGACCTGAATGATCATGCCAGTATATAGATATACTATGACGGTATCACAAAGGACTGAGAAGTGTCTCATTGAAGGACGAAAGCATACCTTCAATGATATCATGTCAGTATATAGATATATTATGATGGTATCATGGAGGATTAGGGAGTTTCATGAAGAACTCAAGCAAACCTCAGTGATAAATTGACAGTATTAAATATACTGTGATGTTATCATTGAGGAATGAAGTAGACCTCAATGATACCATGACAATATATAGATATACTGTGATGGCATCATCGAGGATTGAGGATTTTCTCACTAAATGACTGAAACGGACCTTAATGGTTCCATACTAGTATATAGATATACTATGATGGTATCATAGAAGACTGATGATTGTCTTACTAAAGGACTAAAAAAGGCCTCAATGATACCATGACAGTATATAAATATGCTTTGATGGTATCATTAAGAATTGAAATAGGCCTCAATGATACTACAACATTGTATAAGTATACTGTGATGATATCATGGAGGGCTGAATAGTGTCTCTTTACATAACTGAGCAGACCTTAATGATACCGTGGCAATATATTGATATATTGTGATGGTATCATAGAGGACTGATGAGTCTCACTGAAGGACTAAAGAAAACCTCAATGATATCATACCAGTATATAAATATGCTGTGATGGTATCATAGAGGACTGAGTATTTCACCGAAGGGCTGAAGCAAACCTTAATGATACCATGATAATATGTAGATAATTATGATGGTATTATTGAAGACTGAAAAGTTTCTCACTAAAAGACCAAAGAAGAGTTTAATGATATCATGCTAGTATCGATATACTATGATGGTATCATAGAGAATAAAAGATTATCTTAGTGAAGGACAGACGATGACCTCAATGATACCATGACAATATATAGATATATTGTGATGGTATCATTGAGGACGGAAGCAGACTTGAATGATACCATAACATTATATAAGTATATTGTGATGGTATCATTGAGGATTGAGGAGTGTCTCGCTGAAGGACTGAAGTAGACTTAAATGATATCATGACAATATATAGATATATTGTGATAGTATCACTGAGGACTAAAACAGAACTAAATGATACGATGACAATATATAGACATACTATGATTGTATCACTAAGGACTGAGAATTTTCTCCCTAAAGGACTGAAGCTGACCTTAATGATTTCATACTAGTATATAGATATACTATGATAGTATCATGGAGGATTGAAGAGTGTCTTATTGAAGGACTGAAACAGTCCTCTATGATACTATGTCAATATATAGATATACTATGATGGTATTATAGAGTACGAAAGAGTGCTTCATTGAAAGACTAAAGTAGTCCTCCATAATACCATGCCGGTAGATAGATATACTATGATGGTATTATGGAGGATTGAGGAGTGTTCACCAGAGGACTAGAGGATACCTCAATGGTATTAAAAAATTTAAAAAGTAGAATTAAAAAAGGACAAAAAAAATAATAAATAAAATTAGATTATGGATAAAACTAAAATAAGAATTAGATAATCTTTTTTAAAAAAGAAATAAATAAGATGAAAAAAGAAAAGAAAAACATAAAAAAAGAAAGGAACCAAATTTGAGAGTAAAATTAGATTACGTTGAAAAGAAAAAGAAATAGCATAATTTGAGAAAGAAATTAATAAAATAAGAGAAAAAAGATAAAGAATAAAGAAAAACGAGAAAAAAAAGGAGTAGAGAAATAAAAAAATTGAACAATAAAAAAGGAGCTAAATTTAAGCATAAAATTAGATTATGGTGAAAAAAAAGGAAGAATAATGATTTGGAAAAAAATAAATTTTTTATAAAATATATTTTTTATTAATTTTAATTTTAATAAATAACCTAGTGATTTTAGTATTTTTTTAATAAATTACTTCTTGTTATAATCAAATTATTTAATTTTCTATATTTTTATTAGTCTAAATACAGTTAGCTACTAAGTTTATTTATTTTTATTAAAAAAGTAAAATAAAATAACAAAAAGAAAAGACCAAAAAATAATAACAAAAATTTAAATTAATTTAAAAAGGAATAAATTAAAGAAAGAGAGAGAAAATAAAATAAAGTAATACTATGATAGTGATAACTAAGAGACAAAAAAAAGGTGCAGCGCTGGCGTCAGCTAAAAAAAAAATAAAATGGGATAATTTATGTAATTATTTTGGGAAGCATCAAAGTAAAGGGGCATGCTCATGTAAATACTTTACTTTTTATGGGCAACTATGTAATTTTTTTTTTGTAGTTTGAAATTGATTATTTTACTCATACTTGGTGGAAACACGAGTATTTAGATTTCTATGTTTTTTAACTTCTTAAAATTTAATAATAAGTTAAATTTTGTATTTTTTAAATCAATTTAAGGACTTGTTTAGCAATTTTAATGTTAATTAGGAAAGTTTTTCTGAGTTCACACACAAAATAAGAACTCATCTAACACCTAAACATGCCCAAACTAATGGGACTAGGGATGGCAGTAGGGCAGGGGCAAGCTTTGACCTATTTAGATTAACCCGTCTTGCCTAGATATATTTAGCATTTTTTTAAAAATATTGTCCTGCCCTGCCCCTCTAAGCCCTGCCCCGCCCCGCCCTAACCCGTTTATGTTATCTTTTATTTTTTATTTTATAGCATGATTTTTTTAACTTCTTTACTATTTATAAATGAAAGTTTCTTCGATAAATACTTTACTACGACGTCTCACTTTTCGTTATTCAACTTGACAAAAATAAATTATTCTAATTCAATAAGTAAAATTTACTCTTTGTTATAATTTGTTTGGCTTGATTTGGAATATGAAGGTTAAACTAACTAATGTTCATGTGAATATGAACATATAATCTTCAGTTTTAAAAAAATAAAATTTACATATTTAGAAATTACATAAAAACTACTATAAGTAATAATAGTTTACCATTCAAAATATGTAGAAAATATTTGAAAAAATTATGATTAAAAAAAATATTCTTTTAAATTATTTAAATAGTAACTAAGACAAATAAATTAAAACAAAATAATGAGTATAAACTTTTATGATAAAAGAACCAAAAATATACTTTACTAAAGAAAATTCATTTCTCTTAGGGCTATGTCTAAAGATGATAGTCCTCCCATCATTTATAATATTGACATGATATTGCGCAAGAAGGCCATGTCCTTTTGGGTATAAACTGTTACCGACAATCTCAATTTTTTTTAACTCGAGTCTTATCCTTCCCTACCCTAACCTATTGAAATTTTTTTAGAAATAATATTTTTTTCTGCCCTACCTCGTTTCGCCCCAATTGCCACCTCTAAACGGGACTTACATCTCACTATACTTTTGCTCCTATAAATCGCCTGATGCATTTTTATTGTTGTCTCTCTCGGACCTAACTCCAAAACTCATCATGAAAGTCCTCAAAAATACCTTTTGAAACAGTAATAAGAACTTTTATTGGAATTAAATTTTATTATTATAAATAGAGATTTTTTCCATCGCAAATCAATGGAATATTTGTGTTATAAAATATGCTTTTCCGACTCATTTTCCACCAAATTAATTTACTGAAAAAATGTATGGTGGAAAACAGATTCTCACTGAAATAACGGGAAGCTTCATGATTTTTTCATGTGAAAACACTATTAATTTTTCTTTTTTTATCGATAATAAGTGGGAATAGCCACTTAATATTTTTCAGTAAAAATTTTTAATAAAATAATAATAATTTTTTAATAGTGTTTATAGTAAATCTGGCATATTTTGATATAGATCAAATCCATCAAACTGTTCAATCCATCAATCTTCATTGTTTAAAGATCATTTTCAACCATTAGTGCCCTCCATCGCTTTTCTTCTTCTTAATTTGATATCCCTCTATGTCCAAAACAATTGATATTTTAGATTCAAAATAATACATATTTTATAAAGTTAAAGAATATATCAAATTTGTTTTTCATGTTTTAAGTTGTCAGGATTTATGATACCATGTTCTATAGTATTTTGACTCATTGATTAGTTTATAAGCTTTTACTTATAATTTTCAACATGTTAAGACTTTTGATTTTTCTTTCAAAACCTTGGTCATTATACTTTAGATCATGATGAACAACTCATGTTTATGACTATTATGATCATGATTTATAGCATGTTGTCCTTACTCTCATGTTTTTCTTATCGTACATACTCAATACATTCAAAGTACTGATCGCATACTTTTATACTATATTATCTCATGATATAGGTTTAGGTGATCTGTCTCAGCCTCATCACTAGATTCTATTATGCTCTAGCTTCAGCACAGTTTTGGTGAGTCCTCATCATCCGAGGATGTTAGTTTAAACGCATGCTCTTTTTATATCTTTCGTTTTTCAAACTTAGTGGAGCTAATTGGGGGTGTTGTCCCATCAGCTTATCTTATGAGTAGAGACTTTCAGACATAATTTATAGATACTCAACTGTTTGATTTGTAGTCTTTGTTTACATTTATGATATCCTAGACTTCCGCTTATGATATGATATATGATCATTTATGCTTAGTTTATGCTCTAAATTATGTTATGCATGTGCTATGAGTTAGCTTGGATCCATTCGTGGTTCTAGGTCCCTAGTTATGTCCGGGGTCTATGCTTGAGTCATGACATATTTGGTATCAGATCAATATGTTTAGGTGTGCCCTAGGGTGTCCGAAAACTTTATTAAGTAGAGTCTTTTTCATGGGTGTGAAGCATGCCACACTTATGAGGAAGAGGCTACAAAATATTTTAGGAACCATCCCTTCGTTCATGATCTATGTCGTACGATGAATTTCAACCCTCTCTATTATTCTATCTCATTCTACATGCTTTTGTAGAGTAGAGTCAATGGAAGGAGAAATGATAATGACCATGAAAATGGCAACGGTGATGGGCATCAACCAGCCCCACCAGCTCCAGCAGACCTTTTGAATGAGCAAGTGACTTATGCCGAGTTTAAGGTTGCCTTTCAGATACTGGCCCAAGCTATGATGGCACAGGTCAACCTGTAGGTAGTTGCACCTGTGAACCCCTATGGGGAAGCTGCGATGGCGAGAGTACGAGAGTTCACCAAAGTGAAGCCGATAGAGTTTCACAATTTCAAGGTGGATGAGGATCCACAAGAGTTTATTGAGAAGATCCAAAAGATTACCCTAATTATGGGGATATCAGGAGAGGATAGTGTAGATCTGGCCTCCTATCAACTAAAGGGGTAGTTAACATTTGGTTTCTATAGTGGAAGGCAGGTCGTAGGGCAGGCGCAGTTTCTATTGACTGGGATGAGTTCGTGATAGCCTTCTTGGATATCTTCTTTCCCCAATAGATGAGGAAAGCGAAGGTTATTGAGTTTATCAATCTGAAGCAGAATAATATATCGGTTCAGGAGTATGCTTTGGAGTTCACTCAGTTGTCAAAGTACGCTCCAGAGATGGTTGCCGAGCTAAGGACTTAAGTGAGTAAGTTTGTGTCGGGGGTCTCATATTTAGTGGTCAAGGAATCTAGGACCGCTATGCTCATCACTGACATGGATATCTCTCGACTCATGATTCATGCCCAACATATTGTGGAGGAGAAGTTGAAGGAAAAGGAGAGGGAGACCAATAGGGCAGGACAGGACCCTTTGGGTACTCCCAGTGTAGGATCAGTTTGTGGACACCATCCGCAGCTTCAGTAGAGGTCATCAGCCCTAGCCCCAGCCCCAGCCACATCATAAACCAGTGTCCTCTCTAGACCTAGAGATAATTAGAGAGGTCGAGCATTAAGCTCCAGAGGTCTGAGGATAATGTTAGGGAGCGCACTTTCCCAGCTTGCCAAAAGTGTGGTAGCTATCACCCTGTACTGTAACAATCCGTCTAATCATTATGGCACCCGAACGACCTAAGCATGGGTAGATTGAATTTTTTTGCGAATCTAGGTTATGGTTTAGAAGGAGTTAGACTTTCAATAATATCTTGTATTATGTGGAATGATTATGTGCGAATTTGGTCCCCAAAAAAGTTTTGAACGAACTAAGTTAAAATCAGGTGGGCCTAGGCGCATGGCCACCGCAGCGGATCGTTTCGGCTGTAATGGAACCGCTACAGCAGAAGATCCTTCACTGTAGTGGGTGACGCAGAATAGAGCTCCGTAATTCTATTTAGGTTGTGATTTAAAACCTATTCCATAAGGTTTGGTGAATAAAAATGTCGTGCCCCATCTTGGGAGGCGTAACTAGCACTTAATGCCATACTAGACTCCGATCTGACCTAGTTGAGTATATACTTCTGGTATATGCCAGGAGCACATAGTCAGGATAGTAATCGACTATATCTCAGCTTAAAACATAGCCTTAGGCTGACAAGGCCACAACATAAACACCTGCATCAAATAAGCTGACCCAACATAGGGGCCGAAAATACCACCATGCTGACTAATCATGACCTAAGGAAAGCAGGTGCACACATACATATATATATAGGCTGACAAGGCTGCTAACAGATAACACAACTAGGCCCACGACCACCAACACATATCTAACCCAAAACTATAGTCTGCAAGCCTCTATGAGTGAAATATTGGCCGGGATAGGGCCCCGACCTACCCAAAAACTGTACATTAAAAGACAGGAAAACCTCTAATCGTATGGAAACTTCAAAGGAAAGGAGCTGGCTAATCTACTGGATCTGAACAACTACTAAAGAGGTCTTGAAACCTGTCTATCTGAACCTGCAGGAAAGTATGCAGCGCCCTATGCATGGGCGTCAGTAAAATATGTACCGAATATGTAAGACAATAATAATAAACTGAATAGAAGCTGACAAAGGAACTGAAAGTAATTAACAATAAGGCCTAGAAGTTAACTTGTATGATCCCATAAACATAAATTGTATCTAGCAGGCAAATAAACAGACAAGAACCTAACTTGTCCTCCATAAGCCTAGAAGGTACAAACAATATAGATTAACATACCTGGGCCCCCATATGACCCGGCAAGTGTAAGCAATCCACACCCTCCTATCTGTATCACTATAGCCCTGTAGGCAAGCTGTAACTAAGGTATGTTCGACCTCTAAAACTGTAACCGAGCCTTCTAGGCTCCTGTGACTGGGTCTGATCCATCTGGGCTCCTGTAAGTGTATTTGAGCCATATGGGCTCCTATAACTGTATCTGAGCCATCTGGGCTCCTATAACTGTATTTGAGCAATCTAGGCTCCTGTAACTGTATCTGAGCCATATTAGCTCCTGTAACTGTATCTAAGCCATCTGAGCTCCTATAACTGTATCTTAGCCGTTTGGGCTCTATTGAGGGACAGTGATGTCACTATGGCATAAAGGAAGTCCATAAGTGAATAGACTTCAATATGACTCTCTCAAATATCATATAGCTCCTGTGAGCAAACTGTAGCCCCGTAGGTGGGTATATTTAAACTTAGCCCTTCTAGGCAACATGTACATGGGAATCTGTATGAGTAGTCAGAGGTGTTAGCCCCACGTTTGATAGCTGATAAGATGCCTACTTAGGATATAACATAGTCTATCAGACTTCTAACAGCTAGGATGGTTTTCTGAGCGACCATACGACAAACTATAAGCCGAATGATGCTATATGGTCACTAACAATAGTTAGTTCACCTAGATATCTACCATTCGGCTCATTAGGCAACCTTGGTGCCACTGAATCGTAGGCAAGACTGTGTTATCGAGATTTTAGCCCTGTAGGCGTCAAGTACACCAACAGCCTATAGGCGGGCTTTATTACATATATAGGCATCAAAATAGAAAGTTATATCATCAAGCTGTGCCCCATGCTACCCAATTTAACAAAGTATGTCCAACAACTAACCACAAGCTTCTATGGCCTTAGTATGGCAGCAAAACACTACTAGTCTCTCAATACGGTAAATAAATGAACTGGAAGTCTCTATGTCATTTCCAGAAAGTAAGTTAAGTAGTCCTCCAGATAGCAGTGTACATTCGAGGACGAATGTTCTTAAGGGGGGGAGAATGTTATATCCCGTAGAATTTCCGACACCTAAATGACCTATTCGCACGTTGGTTAAGCATATTTGAAAGCCATACGTGCTAAAGAAAGGCCTGGGAAAAGATCGGACGAGAAACCTGTCGAACCATCGCGGAAGGAGCCGAGGCAGAACCCCTCCGCGATGGCAGCGTGTCACGGAGGTGAAGCCTCCGCGTTGGCTCCGTGACACGTTGGCCTTGTCCAGGCCCAAGTATATAAAGCCCCACTTCGGTTTTAAATCATTAATCACCCATGTAATTTCCAGAAAACAGAGCAAACCAACAGAAAAGGAAAAAGGAACGAAGAGATAATATAATTTTCGTCCGATTACGCTGCTAAACGTTGTCCAAACTCAAATTAACCTCAGATACCGAGATATTTAGCAACAGAGAGCATTCCTATGGATTTAGTTTCGTGAAATACGGCCGACGAATCGTTGAGCTACCGAGCTAAGGTAAGTGGAATTGCTCTAAATTAGTGTCTATGTGTTCCTAGCTGAGAAGTGAATAGTTCTCCCTTCTGGACCTCTGAAAAATAGCAAGTTTTCGACCGTCTTTCGATAAGCCTAAGTTTAGGCTATAAACTATATCGAAAGCGACGTTGCTCTTTAAAATAAAGCTGTATTTAGTATTAATTGGCATATTTATGAATGCAGTTGGGAGAAAATAGTTGAAGTACCGGCCGAGCCTCGTCCGACAGACGGATAGTTCGAGGATAAGGTATGTAAAGCTAGTTCCCTCGGCAAGTTAGTAATCTTGGTACAGTATAGTAATTTAAAGGCCAGTAGAATATTCAGAAGCCATGTATGATGTTTATTATGAATGATGGTACGATACTAGAAACATTATGTTATGATCAGCACGAGACTTGTTAGCACGATATAGATTCTAATATAAGTGTTAAGAACTGCAGAGTATGCTCAGTATGTGATGTGACACAGAATGTTAGGATATCATTGTATTCAGTTGAAACCCAGTAAAGTAATGTAATATCTGTAAGACATCTCAGAAATAGAATGATAAGTTAAAATGAGGTTAGAAAGCATATTAGGAATAGTAAATCATGTTACTATAGAAACTCAGTATAAAACATAGTTTTCAGCAGAAACATTATATCTTGTTCAGCATTAGCCCCAGTACAGTCTGGCAGAAGACTATATTCCTACATATATATACTATTACCAGCCTCAGCATGTATTAAGTACGTATATATTACTATCACTAGTCCAGCATATAGTGTATACAATACTTTACCACTATTAGCTTCAGTATGTGGGACATGCAGATAGTATTATTAGTTGAGACCGTTGTATTGTTTGGGGTTGGATTACCTAACATCCATGACCGCCCCAGGGGTGATAGCTGTATCGACTCGTCCGCCAGGGGACGAGGATACGTCGCTCTACGGAGTGGCATGCCGTCCCACAGGGGACGAAGATGGGATGCCAGTTTTCCCCATATTGTGCCTTGGTCGGCTTTTACACACCCCTGTCGAGCGGATACGCCCGGGTGTTGATTCAGGAGTCCTCCGGACTCAGATGCAGTTATAGTCAGGGGCTCAGCGAGCCCAAGTGCATACCCAGGGGACCGGCAGGATGCTTACAGGGTTTATAGGAGATGGGATGACCCGGGTAGGGGTATAGATTTTGTGCTGGTTGTACCCAGGGAGTCTGCAAGCCGTGCTAAGTAGAGTCTTGTCTATGGATGTGTTGTGCACCACATACTATAGGCAGGAGGCTGCGTGGCATGATAGGATGGTTACCCTTCCTTCTCAGTCAGTCGTGCTTTAGAGCGGTACAGTATAGGGTGGAGTCTCTAAAAACTTACCGTATTCTTTGATTACAGATACAAAGGGAGATCAGCATTACCCTATTACAGGCAGAAGATCAGATATAGCAACAGAAGAAGGCATCAGCCAGTTACATGATAACTACAGCAGCAGGAGGAAGGTACCCGAGACCTCCCAGCATGATACCTTTATCGGTACTATCCCCAGTATACGTTGATAACATCAGAATAGGAAGTCAGGAGTGTAATGTACATACGAGTTGATTTATTTATTAGCTATATAAGATCTGATTAAGATTACAGACAAGGTCAGGCCACCAGGTAAGTATAAGAAAGAGAGGGAAATGCAGGAATCCCAAATACATCTTTTTGGATATGGTACAGTTAAATGCTTTTATTTGTTGCAATAAGAAAAGGGCTATTCCTACCTCTTGATTTTGATGCCAGTATAGTAAAGGGGCATAAGACTTGAGATGGGGTTGCCAAATCCAACGGTAAGTAAAGATGGGCTGATTGATCCTAGTAAGTATTAGAAAGTATAAAGAGCCCCTATGATTCCGTAAGTTGTGCAGACCCTTATGATAATAAGCCAGTAGAGAAAGTAAGACCGATAGCTTACCCGAAGCAGGGGTAAAAGACCTGTTAGTGACGAATGCCGGGTAATAGTCAAGTTCGAGTCAGAAAAAGGCCAAGTCCGCCACGTATGTTAACAGATAGCAAGACATACCTGTAAGATTGTAGTTATGATCCGGTTGTGATATCGACAAGGTGAGGGGTCATGTGAATCAGATAGGTCTGACTGCAAGTCAGGGGAAGTATGAACTGATATTGGACCAGCAATCTTGTTAACAATGAAGAGCAGGTATCTTGAACCCCAGAGTTCAGCTTAAGTAAGATGAGGGAAAGAAGCAGGAATGTCAGATCTTGTGGGGAAATTAGAATTACCCCCGGATTGATAAAATATCGTATTAAGGATTAAGCCTCGGACTGACAGTAAGATTGCAGTTCAGAATACCGCAGTATGTCCGCTATGGAGAAGTTAAGAAATTACTGATACAACAATTCTAATCTAGTGTAGCCTAGAGATAAGGCCCAGCAGACAGTCATGGGCTCTCAATATATGCCTAGTAAGGCCACAAGATTCGAACGTTGACCCCACATCGCAAGAGTGGCGGAATTTCAAACAGCAGACAATAACTAAAGTGTTTATGTTTGTTACTTTCAGAATGGGGTGACAATACAATGAAATGATAAGTCAGGGCAGGAGATATTATTAGGCCGTAGAAGCGGTGTATCATGTACGGCATGAGACTCAGCAGAGCATGTCAGAGATTATGTATTACCGCAGAATTCAGTACATATTGTACATAGCTATTGATATATATATATGTATATACAGATAATAGATATGCTGTGAGTAGTTGCCTATAAGGGGTACAATCACAGATGCTGATTAGTAATAGAAAGCATGTACAAATTGCATTGCAGGACCCCCCCTGTTATACCCCGTAGAATTCCCGGCACTTAGATGACCTATTCGCACGTTGGTTAAGCATATTTGGAAGCCATACGTGCTAGGGAAAGGCCCGGGAAAAGATCGGACGAGAAACCCGTCGAACCATCGCGGGAGGAGCCGAGGCAGAGCCCCTCCGCGATGGCAGCGTGTCACGGAGGTGAGGCCTCCGCGATGGCTCCGTGACACGTTGCCCTTGTCCAGACCCAAGTATATAAAGCCCACTTCGATTTTAAATCAGTATATACTTAGAAATTTCCAGGAAAACAGAGAGAGAAATCAGAGAAAGAGGAAAAACGAAGAAAAATTAAATATTTTCGTCCGATTACGCTGCCAAACGCTGCCCAAACTCAAATTAATCCTAGATACCAAGGTATTTAGCAGCAGAGAGCATTTCTACGGAGTTAGTTTCGCAAAATACGGCCGACGAATCGGTGAGCCACCGAACTAAAGTAAGTAGAATTGCTCTAAATTAATGTCTATGTGTTCCTAGCTGAGAAGTGAATACTTCTCCCTTCTGGGCCGCTGGACAATAGCGAGTTTTTGACCGTCTTTCGATAAGCCTAAGTTTAGGCTATAAACTATATCGAAAGTAACGTTGCTCTTCACAATACAACTGTATTTAGTATTAATTGGCGTATTTATGAATGCAGTTGGGAGAAAATAGTTGAAGTACCGGCCGAGCTTCGTCCGACGGACGAATAATTCAAAGAGAAGGTATGTAAAGTTAGTTTCCTTCGGCAAGTTAAGTAATATCAGTATAGCGTAATAAATTACGGATCAGTAGAATGTTCAGAAGTCGAGTATTGCGTTATTATGAATATTGGTACGATGTTAGAAAACATTGGGTTGTAATGTGTATAAAACCTAACAGTATGAAATAGATTCTAACGCAAGCGTTAGAGATTGCCCAGTATATTCAGTGTGTGATGTAATATGCCATGTTAAGATATTGTTGTGTTCAGCTGAAACCCCGTGAAGTAGTACAGTATCCGTAAAGCACTTCAGAAATAGAATATCAGGCTAAAATGAAGTTCGGGAAGCATGTCAGGAGTAGTAAATCATGTTACTATAGAAAGTCAGTATACAGCGTAGTTCAGTAGCAAGATTATATTCGTACATACGTATATAGTATTTCCAGCCTCAGCATGTATTAAGTATGTACTTATTTCTATCGTGGGTCCAGTATATAGTATATACAGAACTTAGTAAACCGCAGAGTTTTCAGTAGAAACATTATTTTATATAGCATTTGCCCAGTATAGCTGGCAGGGGACTATATTCATATTCATATATCTTTACCTGCCTCAGCACGTATTAAATACGTACAGATTACTACCATTAGCCAGCATGTAATATATGTGATACTTTACCCCTATTAGCCTCAGCATGCGAGATACCCAGATAGTACTACCAGTTGAGACCATTGTATTGTTTGGGGTTGGATTACCTAGCATCCGTGACCGCCCAGGGTTAATAGCTGTATCGACTCGTCCACCAGAGGATGAGGATACGTCACTCTACGGAGTGGCATGCCGTCCCGCCAGGGGACGAAGATGGGATGCCAGTTTTTTCCCCATATTTGTGCCTTGATCGGCCCTTACACACCCCAGTCGAGCGGATACGCCCGGGTGCAGATTCAGGAGTCCTCCGGACTCAGATACAGTTATAGTCAGGGGCTTAGCGAGCCCAAGTGCATACCCTGGGACCGGCAGGTGCTTACAGCCACTGTAGGAGATGGGATGACCGGGGTAGGGGTATAGATTCTGTGTTGATTGTACCTCCCGGCTTATGGGGGCCGGGTAAGGTTATGTATGCCATGTTATGTTATGTATGTTATGCTATGATTACAGTAGATACGAGCAGATTATTAGTGAAATGATACGCCTCCAGGTATGATTCCTACTCCCTTCAGTATGATTAAGAACAGGTACGATCTACACTATCAGATAGTCAATTTAGTTCTTCTATTCCAGTTTCGTCAGTTATGTTATTGATTTCAGACATCCCTTCAGTTCTTACAGATTCAGTTATTTCCTGCTATTCAGAATTGCTAGTCATATTAATTATATTCGTCTGTTTTCAGTTTTCTTTACATACTCAGTACCAGTGGTACTGACGCCCAGTGGGGCGCTGCATTACTTGCCTGCAGGTACCCATAGACGAGCAGGCGATACCCCGCGATCCCCATCAGCGGTTGAGTGTTCAGCTCCTGTCATCCGGAGGCTGAATTTCTAGAGGTGTAGCCCAGTTCTTTTTGTTGTACAGTACGGGTAGGTCGGGGCCCTGTCCCGATCATTTCTATTATCCTTCCTAGAGGCTTGCAGTCTGTATATATTTCCTGTGGTCAGATGAGCCGGTCGTGTGAGGCCGTGCAGTTGTATAGTTGCCTTTACTCCTTCTTTCTTTTGTAATGGCCGTGTGGGGCCGTAGTTTGCCGGTAGTGGTGACCTTGCCGGTCACATAGCTTTTTCAGTATATTATGCTTGACTTACAGATAGTTAGACAGCATGGTGGCCTTGTCGGCCCGCATAGGTTCCCCTGAACTACCTTGTTTCTGGTCAGCTGTAATACAGGTACAGAAGGCTATAGGCCAATGGGCCGGGGGCTGTATTTACAGCCGTTATATAGCCCTTTGTTTCCAGAAATTTGAGTTAGAGCCAGCCAGGCGCCAGATGCGCCCAGGCTTAACAGTTCAGCAGGTCAGGTCTTAGTAGGGCACCAGGTGCCAGTCATACCCCCCAAGGTGGGGCGTGACAAACTTGGTATCAGAGCAGGTCGTATTCCAGGGAGTCTGCAAGCCGTGCTAAGTAGAGTCCTGTCCATGGATGTGTTGTGCACCACATACTATGGGTAGGAGGCTGCAAGGCATGATAGGATGGTTGTCTTTTATTCTGATTCAGTCGTGCTGTAGAGCGGTACAATATAGGGTTGATTTCCTAAAATCTTACCATATTCTTTGGTTACAGATAATGTCAGACCAGCGCCATCCTATTACAGGTTGGAACTTAGACATTGCAGCAAGAGAAGGCACTAGCAGGATGCCTCCCCCTCACTTGGAGATAGCCCGATCAGAGGGCACTACAGAGGCATCATCCCAGCCTCCTCAGCAGTCTCCACCACGTCAGGAGCCACTCGGGGCGACATTACCTTCAGCAGCCCCTATATTGACTCCTTCTGATCAGGAGGTTAGGAGTGCTGTAGTTCTGTTAGCGCAGATGATGGCTGCTCAGCGTCAGCCAATGCCATCTACAGCCGCAGAATCATCAGGAGGGCCCGGTAGTTCGAGGGTCCGAGAGTTTTTAGCCCTGAATCCCCCACAGTTCACAGGCACGGACCGAACAGAGGACCCCCAAGATTTTCTGGATCAGATGTAGAGAATCTTCAGGGTTATGCATGCCACGTCTACCGAGTCAGTTGAGTTGGCCGCATTCCGGTTACGGGATATTGCGGTGTTATGGTACGAAAGCTGGGAGAGGTCTCGAGGGAGAGATGTTTCCCCTCCCACCTGGTCCAGCTTTTCAGGAGCCTTTCTAGATCATTATTTGCCGCGGGAGATTCGACAGGCCCGGGTAGACCAGTTCCTACATCTAGAACAGGGGGCCATGAGTGTTCGGGAATATTCCTTGCAGTTTGATTCCCTAGCCCGATATGCACCGGCCTTCGTTGATACCATGGCATCCAGAGTGCATCGCTTCATTACGGGCTTGAATCCAGAATATGTTGAGATTTGCACTACAGCCACACTGCGAGAGGACATGGATATTGCTCGCATTCAGGCGTTTGCTCAGAATATTGAGGGCATCAGACAGCGGCAACGAGAGGTCAGAAGGGTTAATCAGGAACAGCGTCGCCGGGACCGGCCAGTTGAATCATAGGGAGAAGCCCGGGGAGGACCCAGGCCCCGAATGTCAGACAGGCCGCCCAGGCCCCCGCCTCCGCTACAGTCACAGGGGGGTAGATACAGCCGCAGGGGGCAGTCAGGGACTGGTAGAGGCTCGCAGATGGCAGATTCACCATCATAGAGGAGGGGAGAGCAGAGCAGGTATACCCTACCACTTTGCCCTATATGCAGTCGACGCCATCCTGGAGCATGCAGATATGGCTCCACCACATGTTATAATTGTGGCCAAGAAGGCCATTTGATGAAAGATTGCCCAGCCAGAGGTCGTGAGGACCGGGACAGACAGGATAGGGCATCAACAGGATCACGAGCTACAACATCCTCGACTGGGCGTAGGCCCTCAGTTTCAGCAGGCAGGGGTCGAGGTAGATCAGGGGCGTCCAGTACAGGTGCGGGTCCAAGCCGCACATATGCCTTACCAGGGAGGCAAGATTCAGAGGCATCGCCTGATGTTATGACAGGTATGCTAACTATCTGCTCACACCCTGCTTATGTGCTAATTGATCCAGGGTCTACTTTGTCCTATATTACTCCATTTGTGGCACGAAAGTTTAGTATTGTACCAGAATCATTACAGCAGCCCTTCCTAGTATCTACACCCGTTGGTGACTCTATCACAGCTAGCCGAATTTACCGCGGGTGTACAGTAGAGGTTGCTGATCGTCAGACCACAGTAGATCTGGTCGAGTTAGAAATGATAGACTTCGATGCCATAATGGGTATGGATTGGTTGGTACCATGTTTTGCTAATGTTGAATGTTGGACCAAAATGGTCCGATTCCACTTCCCGGGGGAGGCAGTACGGGAGTGGAAGGGCAGCACTGCGACGCCAAAAGGTAGGTTTATTTCCTACCTTCGGGCGAGAAAGTTGATATCTAAGGGGTGCATTTACCATCTTGTTAGAGTTCAGGATGTCCAAGTAGAATCTCCAACACTCCAATCTGTTCCAGTGGTAAATGAATTCCCAGATGTATTTCCTGATGAGTTACCTGGTATTCCCCCAATAGACTTCGCTATTGACTTGCTACCAGGCACTCAGCCAATATCAGTACCTCCTTATCGTATGGCTCCTGCAGAACTCAGAGAATTAAAGGAGCAGTTGAAAGACTTGTTAGATAAAGGTTTTATCAGGCCGAGTACTTCCCCGTGGGGTGCGCCAGTCTTGTTTGTGAGAAAGAAAGATGGCTCGCTCCGAATGTGCATAGATTATCGGCAGCTAAACAAAGTTACAGTAAAGAACAAGTATCCGCTCCCCAGGATCGATGACTTATTTGATCAGCTACAGGGAGCCAGATACTTTTCTAAGATTGATTTGCGGTCCGGATATCACCAGGTCCGAGTACGTGAAAGGGATATTCCTAAGACAGCATTCAGGACTCGATATGAGCATTTTGAATTTTTGGTTATGTCCTTCGGACTAACGAACGCCCCAGCAGTCTTTATGAACCTGATGAACAGTATTTTCGGACCTTTCCTGGACTTGTTCGTGATAGTGTTCATTGATGACATTCTGGTGTATTCTCGCTCTGAAGCAGATCACCGGACTCATTTGCGGACAGTGCTCCAGATTCTCAGGGACCGCCAGTTGTATGCTAAATTTTTGAAGTGTGAATTCTGGCTTAACTCAGTGGCCTTTTTAGGGCATATTGTTTCAGACGCCGGTATACGGGTAGATAAGCAGAAGATAGAAGCAGTTAAGTCATGGCCTAGGCCTACCACCCCGACTGAAGTTCGCAGCTTTCTGGGGTTGGCAAGATACTATCGAAGGTTCGTTGAGGGATTCTCAACCATTGCAGCACCTTTGACGAAATTGACACAGAAAGCAGTAAAGTTTCAGTGGACGGAGACATGCGAGCAGAGTTTCCAGGAACTGAAAGACAGATTAACCTCCGCCCCAGTACTAGCACTGCCGGAAGGCACAGAAGGTTATTCAGTCTATTGCGACGCGTCAGGTGTCGGATTGGGTTGTGTGTTGATGCAGCATGGTAGAGTAATTGCATATGCTTCCAGACAGCTGAAAAAGCACGAAAAGAATTACCCCACCCATGACCTAGAATTGGCCGCAGTAATTCATGCCTTGAAGATGTGGAGGCATTACCTGTACGGCGTCCATGTTGATATATATACAGATCATAAGAGCTAGCAGTACATTTTTACTCATAGGGAATTGAATCTGCGGCAACGCCGCTGGTTAGAATTGTTGAAGGATTATGATGTGAACATCCTGTACCATCCCGGAAAAGCTAATGTTGTAGCAGATGCCCTGAGCCGAAAGTCAATGGGGAGCTTGGCGTATTTACGGCCTGAGAAACGGAAGTTAGCCAAAGAAATTCATCAGTTAGCTGGACTAGCCATTCGAGTAATGGAAACAGAAAATAATGGGGCCGTAATTCAGAATTCTGCAGTGTCGTCATTAGTTGCATAGGTAAAAGAACGATAGTATGAGGATCCTGATTTAGTCCAGCTCAGAGATAGAGTTCAGAAGGGTGAGGAGCCAGATTTTCAGATAACCGAGAATGGGGTACTACGCTGTAAGGGACGCCTTTGTGTCCCGAATGTCGCAGGACTTCGTGGGCAGATCATGCATGAGGTACACTACGCTCGCTATTCTCTTCACCCAGGGGCGACGAAAATGTACCACGACATCAGAGACATCTACTAGTGGCCAGGTATGAAAACTGAGATAGCTGATTTTGTATCTAGGTGTGCTAATTGTCAGCAGGTGAAAGCAGAGCACCAGAAACCGGGTGGTTTGACGCAAGAGATAACGGTACCCACGTGGAAATAGGAAGCAATAAACATGGATTTTGTAACAGGGTTACCCCGTACTAGACGCAGAAATGATTCCATTTGGGTAATAGTTGACAGGCTGACAAAATCAGCTCATTTCCTGCCAGTAAGGGGTACCTTCTCAGCTGAGGATTATGCCGAATTATATATCAGAGAAATAGTTAGATTGCATGGGGTGCCGGTATCTATCATTTCAGACAGGGGAACATAGTTTACAGCTAGATTCTGGCAATCGTTTCAGAAAGGTTTGGGGACGCAGATTAATTTGAGCACAGCATTCCATCCTCAGACAGACGGGCAGGCTAAATGTACTATCCAGACGCTCGAAGATATGCTACGAGCGTGTGTGTTAGATTTTGGGGGTAGCTGGGATGAACATCTCTCGTTAATTGAATTTGCTTATAATAACAACTACCATTCAGCTATTCAAATGGCGCCTTTCGAGGCATTATACGGGCGAAAATGTAGATCGTTGGTGGGCTGGTTTGAGATAGGAGAATCAGCATTAGTTAGCCCAGACATTGTTCGGTAGTCCGAGGAAAAGATAAAACGTATTCGAGAGCGTTTGCTAACCGCTCAGAGCCGCCAGAAGTCATACGCAGATAGGCGGCGCAGAAATTTAGAATTTTCAGTAAACGACTGGGTATATCTGAAAGTGTCCCCGATGAAAGGGGTAATGAGGTTTGGCAAGAAAGGCAAGCTTAGCCCAAGATTTATTGGGCCGTATCAGATTCGGCGAAGAATAGGCCACGTAGCATACGAGTTAAACTTGCCTCCAGAGTTAGCGTCGGTTCACCCAGTATTCCATGTTTCTATGTTAAGAAAGTTCGTAGGGGACCCTTCTACAGTAGTTCCAGTCCAGGATGTTCAGGTCATAGAGGAGTTAGCCTATGAAGAGGTTCCCGTAGCCATCTTAGACAGACAGATTCGCAGGCTGAGAACTAAAGATGTTACGTCTGTCAAAGTGTTATGGCGTAACAGAAATCGGGAGGAAATGACATGGGAGGCTGAAGAAGATATGAAAATCAGATACCCTCACCTATTCCAGGCCTAATCAGACGACAGGTATGTCCGTATCATTACTTATACAGTATCTTATGAGTGTATGTTTGTAAAAGATAAAGAAAGAAGTGATATTTAGTTGTTTAGCGAATCTTGGAATATTGTGTGCAGTGCCTGTGTTGGACTTTTCTGCATTTCAGGTTTTTGCGATAGTCCATATTACAGGGGAAACTCTGCCAAAATTTTTCCAGAAACTAGAGTAAACAGCTCTCTAGATAGCAGTATACATTCGAGGACGAATGTTCCTAAGGGGGGGAGAATGTTATACCCCGTAGAATTCTCGGCACTTAGATGACCTATTCGCACGTTGGTTAAGCATATTTGGAAGCCATACGTGCTAGGGAAAGGCCCGGGAAAAGATCGGACGAGAAACCCGTCGAACCATCGCGGGAGGAGCCGAGGCAGAGCCCCTCCGCGATGGCAGCGTGTCACGGAGGTGAGGCCTCCGCGATGGCTCTGTGACACGTTGCCCTTGTCCAGGCCCAAGTATATAAAGCCCACTTCGATTTTAAATCAGTATATACTTAGACATTTCCAGGAAAACAGAGAGAGAAATCAGAGAAAGAGGAAAAACGAAGAAAAATTAAATATTTTCATCCGATTACGCTGCCAAACGCTGCCCAAACTCAAATTAATCCTAGATACCAAGGTATTTAGCAGCAGAGAGCATTTCTACGGAGTTAGTTTCGCAAAATACGGCCGACGAATCGGCGAGCCACCGAACTAAAGTAAGTAGAATTGCTCTAAATTAATGTCTATGTGTTCCTAGCTGAGAAGTGAATACTTCTCCCTTCTGGGCCGCTGGAAAATAGCGAGTTTTTGACCGTCTTTCGATAAGCCTAAGTTTAGGCTATAAACTATATCGAAAGTAACGTTGCTCTTCACAATACAGCTGTATTTAGTATTAATTGGCGTATTTATGAATGCAGTTGGGAGAAAATAGTTGAAGTACCGGCCGAGCTTCGTCCGACGGACGAATAATTCAAAGAGAAGGTATGTAAAGTTAGTTTCCTTCGGCAAGTTAAGTAATATCAGTATAGAGTAATAAATTATGGATCAGTAGAATGTTCAGAAGTCGAGTATTGCGTTATTATGAATATTGGTACGATGTTAGAAAACATTGGGTTGTAATGTGTATGAAACCTAACGGTATGAAATAGATTCTAACGCAAGCGTTAGAGATTGCCCAGTATATTCAGTGTGTGATGTAATATGCCATGTTAAGATATTGTTGTGTTCAGCTGAAACCCCGTGAAGTAGTACAGTATCCGTAAAGCACTTCAGAAATAGAATATCAGGCTAAAATGAAGTTCGGGAAGCATGTCAGGAGTAGTAAATCATGTTACTATAGAAAGTCAGTATACAGCGTAGTTCAGTAGCAAGATTATATTCGTACATACGTATATAGTATTTCCAGCCTCAGCATGTATTAAGTATGTACTTATTTCTATCGTGGGTCCAGTATATAGTATATACAGAACTTAGTAAACCGCAGAGTTTTCAGTAGAAACATTATTTTATATAGCATTTGCCCAGTATAGCTGGCAGGGGACTATATTCATATTCATATATCTTTACCTGCCTCAGCACGTATTAAATACGTACAGATTACTACCATTAGCCAGCATGTAATATATGTGATACTTTACCCCTATTAGCCTCAGCATGCGAGATACCCAGATAGTACTACCAGTTGAGACCATTATATTGTTTGGGGTTGGATTACCTAGCATCCGTGACCGCCCAGGGTTAATAGCTGTATCGACTCGTCCACCAGAGGACGAGGATACGTCACTCTACGAAGTGGCATGCCGTCCCGCCAGGGGACGAAGATGGGATGCCAGTTTTTTCCCCATATTTGTGCCTTGATCGGCCCTTACACACCCCAGTCGAGCGGATACGCCCGGGTGCAGATTCAGGAGTCCTCCGGACTCAGATACAGTTATAGTCAGGGGCTCAGCGAGCCCAAGTGCATACCCTGGGACCGGCAGGTGCTTACAGCCACTGTAGGAGATGGGATGACCGGGGTAGGGGTATAGATTCTGTGTTGATTGTACCTCCCGGCTTATGGGGGCCGGGTAAGGTTATGTATGCCATGTTATGTTATGTATGTTATGCTATGATTACAGTAGATACGAGCAGATTATTAGTGAAATGATACACCTCCAGGTATGATTCCTATTCCCTTCAGTATGATTAAGAACAGGTACGATCTACACTATCAGATAGTCAATTTAGTTCTTCTATTCCAGTTTCGTCAGTTATGTTATTGATTTCAGACATCCCTTCAGTTCTTACAGATTCAGTTATCTCCTGCTATTCAGAATTGCTAGTCATATTAATTATATTCGGCTGTTTTCAGTTTTCTTTACATACTCAGTACCAGTGGTACTGACGCCCAGTGGGGCACTGCATTACTTGCCTGCAGATACCCATAGACAAGCAGGCGATACCCCGTGATCCCCATCAGCGGTTGAGTATTCAGCTCCTGTCATCCGGAGGCTGAATTTCTAGAGGTGTAGCCCAGTTCTTTTTGTTGTACAGTACGGGTAGGTCGGGGCCCTGTCCCGATCATTTCTATTATCCTTCCTAGAGGCTTGCAGTCTGTATATATTCCCTGTGGTCAGATGAGCCGGTCGTGTGAGGCCGTGCAGTTGTATAGTTGCCTTTACTCCTTCTTTCTTTTGTAATGGCCGTGTGGGGCCATAGTTTGCCGGTAGTGGTGACCTTGCCTGTCACGTAGCTTTTTCAGTATATTATGCTTGAGTTACAGATAGCTAGACAGCATGGTGGCCTTGTCGGCCCGCATAGGTTCCCCTGAACTACCTTGTTTCTGGTCAGCTGTAATACAGGTACAAAAGGCTATAGGCCAATGGGCCGGGGGCTGTATTTACAGCCGTTATATAGCCCTTTGTTTCCAGAAATTTGAGTTAGAGCCAGCCAGGCGCCAGATGCACCCAGGCTTAACAGTTCAGCAGGTCAGGTCTTAGTAGGGTACCAGGTGCCAGTCATACCCCCCAAGGTGGGGCGTGACACCCCCCCTTGCCAAAAAAAAGGGGAGAAGAAAGAAAGAAAAGGAGAGAAGAAAAGAGAAAGGGAAAGGAGAAGAGAAAGGACAGATTAAGTGTGAATTACGTATGAAGTCATAAAAACTATCTCAGCTCTCAGTTATTAAGTTAATAGACTTATGTGTTGTTGCCAGATCTAGGCTCTAGGAGCTTATCAGAGTTAATGGCCTAAACCAGATGACTAGATGATAAGGGCGCAGTTAGACGGTCTACCGACCAGCTGGCGCCTGCATTAGCAGGGAAGCATCCCTGAAGATCGGTAACAATAGTGTATGTGCTAGAACCAGGATTAGAGGCCGAATAGGCAAATTTTAGAAATTAGCAATACCAGAATTGTTCTAGTATGTTAAGTGGTCGTACGTCATTTTTCCAGCCTTGTAGGTGAGAGTCGGCCTTAACCAACCTAGCAGTTATTATGTGGAACACCCCATAAGACAGCCGGCCGTCCCAGTCAGAATACCCGTGGGTACCCCAAGGAAGGGTCCACATCAGTAGTCAGTGACAGACTAGTACTTCAGCTGGTTCTCGTAAGATATTTAGATACAGAGCCCTAGCAAAAGGCCAGTATTTACAGAATAGCTCATAAGACTGATAATTCCCCAGAATAGCAGTATAAATCCAAGTAGATACACACAAGGCGTAAGAAATTGATAGTACCCTGCTAGCACAGTGTTTACTAAGACCAGGGGATCAGTAGACTCCCCGTGAAGACCCAGAGATTGATCGCCTGGGAGTAAGTTTGATTAAGCCCAGCCTTACAGTGGTTCAAGCAAAATAACAAAGCAATTAGATGTCCACAAGTCTGCAGTCATGCATGAACTATAAGTACTCAAGTAGAACAGTTAGAGCATTGTTAGACTACTGCCACATTCGGGTCATTCAACCCGACTATTCAGTTATTTAAGGTTATGCAGCCAGATCATTAGAGGTCATGGTCAATATCAGGATCCTCTGATCAGATAAAGGCACAAGGTGCGCATACGGTCGTTCAGGTTATCCCAGCAACAAGTAGCCTTAGCATGTGGCCGGAGGGCCAGATAAGCTCTAGCTACGCCTGTAAACTACCGGTCGATATTTTCGGCAAGACAAGTCAGTATAACCATCAATTATATGCCGAGCTCTCTAAGTATGAAAATGTTATATCATCCAAGAAGAGGTAATGGAGCAACAACCGCTCTTAGCTATAGATCTATTAGAAGTGTGGTGTATGGGCAGCCCGAGCAACGGGAGTTGGTCAGAAAGATACATCAATTGGTCAATTTAGCTGTTCGTGTAATAGAAATGAAGGACAACAGAGCGGTAATCGAGAACACCACCGTGTCGTCATCAGTTGTGAAAATAAAAAGAACGGTAGTATAAGAATCCTGACCTGGTTAGCAGGGGAAAACGCCAGGTTTTCAGGTAACAGAGGGTGGAGTGCTGCATTGTAAAGGCCGTCTATATGTTCCAGATGTTTCAGGGCTCCACCAGCAGATTCTGAACGAGGTACATTACGCCCGTTATTCTCTTCACCCCGGTACGACAAAAATGTACCATGACATCAAAGAGAACTACTGGTGGCCAGATATGAAAAGAGGAATTGCTGAATTTGTAGCCCAGTGTCCTAACTGCCAACAGGCGAAAGCAGAACATCAGAAACCAGGCGGGTTAACTCAGGACATAGCTGTGCCTCTCTGGAAATGGGAAGCGGTGAATATGGATTTTGTGGCAGGATTACCCCGTGCCAGACACATACATGACTCTATATGGGTAATAGTTGACAGATTGACTAAATCAGCTCATTCCTTTCCAGTTAGAACTACTTTCTCGACTGGAGATTATGCGGAGTTGTATATCCGAGAGATAGTCAGATCGCATGTAGTGCCAGTATCCGTTATTTCAGACAGAGGAGCGCAGTTCACGGCTAGGTTTTAGAAATTGTTCCAGAAGGGGCTGGGGACGTAGATTAATCTAAGAACAACTTCCCACCCTCAGACAGATGAGCAGGCTGAGCGCACAATTCAGACGCTCGAAGACATGTTGCGAGCGTGTGTGCTAGATTTCGGTAGTAGCCAAAGTGGGCATTTACCGTTAATTAAATTTGCCTACAATAATAGCTATCATTCAGCCATCCAGATGGCACCTTTTGAGGCATTATACGAGCGAAAATGTAGATCGCCGAACGGTGTTTGAAATCTGAGAGTCAGTGCTGGTTGGCCCAGACATTGTTCAGCAGTCAAAGGAAAAGGTAAAGCTTATCCGAAGAATGCTTACTGACTGCACAGAGCCGCCAGAAATCATATGCAGATGTGCGGCGCAGAAAATTGGAGTTTGATGTGCATGACTGGGTATTTCTGAAGTATCCCCAACGAAAGAGGTAATAAGGTCCGGCAAGAAAGATAAGCTCAGCCCGAGGTTTGTTGGGCATTATCGGATTCGTCGAAGGACAGGCCGAGTAGCATATGAGTTGAATTTGCCTCCGGAATTAGAATCCGTTCATCTGGTCTTTCATGTATCTATGCTAAGGAAATACATAGGAGACCCGTCCAGAGCAGTCCCAGTCCAGAATATCCAGGTTACGAAAAAGCTGGCCTATGAAGAGGTTCCAATAACTATCTTAAACAGACAGATTCGCAGATTGAGGACTAAAGATATTACGTCTATCAAGGTATTGAGGCGTAACAGGAACCGAGAGGAGATGACTTGGGAAGCGGAGGAAGATATGAGGATCAGATATCCTCACCTATTCCAGGCCTAGTCAGCCGACAGGTATGTCCGTATTATTGCTTATGTAGTATCTTATGGTTGTATATGTATAAGTGAGGAAAATTGAAACGTAGCCATCCAGTGAATCCTACAGTATTGTGTACAGTACCTGTATTGGACTTTTCTGCATTTCAGGTTTTTGCTATAGTCCATATTACAGGGGAAACTCTGCTGAAATTTTTCCAGAAAGTAAGTTAAGTAGTCCTCCAGATAGCAGTGTACATTCGAGGACGAATGTTCTTAAGGGGGGGAGAATGTTATATCCCGTAGAATTTCCGACACCTAAATGACCTATTCACACATTGGTTAAGCATATTTGAAAGCCATACGTGCTAAAGAAAGGCCCGGGAAAAGATCGGACGAGAAACCTGTCGAACCATCGCGGAAGGAGCCGAGGCAGAACCCCTCCGCGATGGCAGCGTGTCACGGAGGTGAAGCCTCCGCGTTGGCTCCGTGACACGTTGGCCTTGTCCAGGCCCAAGTATATAAATCCCCACTTTGATTTTAAATCATTAATCACCCATGTAATTTCCAGAAAACAGAGCAAACCAGCAGAAAAGGAAAAAGGAACGAAGAGATAATATAATTTTTGTCCGATTACGCTGCTAAATTGTCCAAACTCAAATTAACCTCAGATACCGAGGTATTTAGCAGCAGAGAGCATTCCTACGGATTTAGTTTCGTGAAATACGGCTGACGAATCGTCGAGCTACCGAGCTAAGGTAAGTGGAATTGCTCTAAATTAGTGTCTATGTGTTCCTAGCTGAGAAGTGAATACTTCTCCCTTCTGGACCTCTGAAAAAGAGCGAGTTTTCAACCGTCTTTCGATAAGCCTAAGTTTAGGCTATAAACTATATCGAAAGCGACGTTTCTCTTTAAAATAAAGCTGTATTTAGTATTATTTGGCATATTTATGAATGCAGTTGGGAGAAAATAGTTGAAGTACCGGCCGAGCCTCGTCCGACAGACGGATAGTTCGAGGATAAGGTATGTAAAGCTAGTTCCCTCGGCAAGTTAGTAATCTTGGTACAGTACAGTAATTTAAAGGCCAGTAGAATATTCAGAAGCCATGTATGATGTTTATTATGAATGATGGTACGATACTAGAAACATTATGTTATGATCAGCACGAGACTTGCTAGCACGATATAGATTCTAATATAAGTGTTAAGAACTGCACAGTATGCTTAGTATGTGATGTGACACAGAATGTTAGGATATCATTGTATTCAGTTGAAACCCAGTAAAGTAATGTAATATCTGTAAGACATCTCAGAAATAGAATGATAAGTTAAAATGAGGTTAGAAAGCATATTAGGAATAGTAAATCATGTTACTATAGAAACTCAGTATACAACATAGTTTTCAGCAGAAACATTATATCTTGTTCAGCATTAGCCCCAGTACAGTCTGGCAGAAGACTATATTCCTACATATATATACTATTACCAGCCTCAGCATGTATTAAGTACGTATATATTACTATCACTAGTCCAGCATATAGTGTATACAATACTTTACCACTATTAGCTTCAGTATGTGGGACATGCAGATAGTATTATTAGTTGAGACCGTTGTATTGTTTGGGGTTAGATTACCTAGCATCCATGACCGCCCTAGGGTTGATAGCTGTATCGACTCGTCCGCCAGAGGACGAGGATACGTCGCTCTACGGAGTGGCATGCCGTCCCACAGGGGACGAAGATGGGATGCCAGTTTTTCCCATATTGTGCCTTGGTCGGCTTTTACACACCCCTGTCGAGCGGATACGCCCGGGTGTTGATTCAGGAGTCCTCCGGACACAGATGTAGTTATAGTCAGGGGCTCAGCGAGCCCAAGTGCATACCTAGGGGACCGGCAGGATGCTTACAGGGTTTATAGGAGATGGGTTGATCGGGGTAGGGGTATAGATTCTGTGCTGGTTGTACCTCCCGGCTTATGGGGGCCGGGTAAGGTTTGTGTGTGCTATGCATGTTATGATATGTTGTGCCGTGTTATAGTAGATACGAGTAGATCGATAGTAGAACGATAAATCCTCAGGTATGACTCTTGCTCCTTCCAGTATAATTAAGAGAAGGTATGATTTACATTATCAGACAGTTAACCTATTCCTTCCTACTTCAGTTTCATCAGTTATATTATTGTTTTCAGATATTTCTTTCAGTTATTGCTTTACATACTCAGTACCAGCGGTACTGACGCCCGGTGGGGCGCTGCATTACTTGCCTGCAGGTACTCATAGACGAGCAGGCGATACCACTTGATTTTTGTCAGCGATCGAGTATTCAACTCCTGTAATCCGGAGACTGAATTCCAGAGGTGTATTTCATTTTCTTTTGTTGTATAGTATGGGTAGGTCAGGGCCCTGTCCCGATCATTTCTATTGTTATTCTTAGAGGCTTGCAGTCTGTATATATTTTCCTGTGGTCAGATGAGCCGGTCGTGTGAGGCCGTGCGTTTGGTTAGCTGTTTAGCATTGTTGATTATGTTGGCCGTGTGGGGCCATAGTCTGATAGTAGTGGTGACCTTGCCGGTCACGTAGTTATTCAGCATTTTATTGTTGAGATACAGATAACTAGACAGCATGGTGGCCTTGTCGGCCAGCATAAGTTTCCTTATAGTTGCTTGTTTCTGGTTAGCTGTTATTACAGGTACAGGAGGCTATAGGCCAATGGGCCGGGGGCTGTGTTTACAGCCGTTATATAGCTCTTTGTTTCCAGAAATGTGAGTTAGAGCCCGCCAGGCACCAGATGTGCCCAGGCTCAGCAGTCTAGTAGTTCAGGTCCTAGTAGGGCACCAGGTGCCATTCATACCCCCCAAGGTGGGGTGTGACAAACTTGGTATCAGAGCAGGTCGTGTCCCAGGGAGTCTGCAAGCCGTGCTAAGTAGAGTCTTGTCTATGGATGTGTTGTGCACCACATACTATAGGCAGGAGGCTGCGTGGCATGATAGGATGGTTACCCTTCCTTCTCAGTCAGTCGTGCTTTAGAGCGGTACAGTATAGGGTGGAGTCTCTAAAAACTTACCGTATTCTTTGATTACAGATACAAAGGGAGATCAGCATTACCCTATTACAGGCAGAAGATCAGATATAGCAACAGAAGAAGGCATCATCCAGTTACATGATAACTACAGCAGCAGGAGGAAGGTACCCGAGACCTCCCAGCATGATACCTTTATCGGTACTATCCCCAGTATACGTTGATAACATCACAATAGGAAGTCAGGAGTGTAATGTACATACGAGTTGATTTATTTATTAGCTATATAAGATCTGATTAAGATTACAGACAAGGTCAGGCCACCAGGTAAGTATAAGAAAGAGAGGGAAATGCAGGAATCCCAAATACATCTTTTTGGATATGGTACAGTTAAATGCTTTTATTTGTTGCAATAAGAAAAGGGCTATTCCTACCTCTTGATTTTGATGCCAGTATAGTAAAGGGGCATAAGACTTGAGATGGGGTTGCCAAATCCAGCGGTAAGTAAAGATGGGCTGATTGATCCTAGTAAGTATTAGAAAGTATAAAGAGCCCCTATGATTCCGTAAGTTGTGCAGACCCTTATGATAATAAGCCAGTAGAGAAAGTAAAGATGGGCTGATTGATCCTAGTAAGTATTAGAAAGTATAAAGAGCCCCTTATGATTCCGTAAGTTGATTATGTTGGCCGTGTGGGGCCTTAGTGTGATAGTAGTGGTGACCTTGCCGGTCACGTAGTTATTCAGCATTTTATTGTTGAGATACAGATAACTAGACAGCATGGTGGCCTTGTTGGCCCGCATAAGTTTCCTTATAGTTGCTTGTTTCTGGTTAGCTGTTATTACAGGTACAGGAGGCTATAGGCCAATGGGCCGGGGGCTGTGTTTACAGCCGTTATATAGCCCTTTGTTTCCAGAAATGTGAGTTAGAGCCTGCCAGGCACCAGATGTGCCCAGGCTCAGCAGTCTAGTAGTTCAGGTTCTAGTAGGGCACCAGGTGCCATTCATACCCCCCAAGGCGGGGTGTGACATATGATACGCAAGTAATCGGGAAGAAATAGGAAAGAGGTGATGAAATTGCTGTAATATGAATTAGGTTTGAAGATTCCTGAGTCTAGACCGTTGGAGTTTTGTTTTAGGTGGGAATTTGTGAAAGAAGCCTCATAAAGTATACTTCTAATAAGGGACCAAAGGATAGTCATGGGTATGCGTGTTGTACAGTGCATGTACTCGAGGAAGAAGGGTTAATTGACAATAGGAATTTAATAATAAGTATATGAATAGTAGGTGAGTTGATTGCGAATAACCATTATTTAAGAGGAATCTAAGTGGAAACTTTGGTCGGAGTACTACTTGAGCAGTACCGCTGCAGTGGCACTGTAACCACTGCAGTGAGATCACTGTGGTGGCAGTGTTGCTGTTGTAGCGAAGCCCAATCTCGTGAGCAGGCCAGTTTGCACCACATCTCATTGAATTTTGAGCAGGGGTGATGTAATGAATAACTGATTATGAAATAGCCCTGGACTATGATTGTGTTATAGCTTGTAATGCATAATTCTTGCTGTGTATGTGATTTTGTTAATAAATTAAACTATGATATAGTGTTCCTGAAATGATGGGTGGAATCCATGATAACCACGTGAGGAAATGAGGTGGTATGTGAAATGAAAAAGTGAGTCATCTGTATATTGGGGACCAGGGGCTCATGTCTTAGGTGAGTATCCAGATGAGCAGGTTAGTATGATCAAGCCTGTGACTAAATACTTAGATATGAGTGGCTTGTGCCCAAGGTAAGCATCTAGACAAGTAGTATGAATGGGTACATAGAAAGGTATAACTAAATGTTCAAACGGCTGGGTATATATTTATGAATACACAGACAGGTATGATGAGAGGTTCATACGGCTAGGTGTATAGTACATGTATTTCTAGAGTCCTTGTAGGTCATGACTGAAAAGGGCAGACATAAAATCCTCTAGCATGTGGGTACAGTGAGGTGATGGAGGCGTCTACTCGGCATATCACCGATGGTATGACTGTGAGACATAGATTTGTGTAGGCATGGTATGATATACATATGATTGCAATGACAAAGACATAAAGATATACAAGTCTGGTATGAGATATACAAGTGTGATATGAGATATATCGACATGATTCGAGCACGATGTGAGAGACCCAGTTGGGAGGTAATGCATGATGATATGGTATAGGTATGGTACTACATGACATGAATATGGTGTAGAGATGTACAATATGGAATTAGAGAGAGTAGGTATGTGCATGTACCTTAATTGTGGAGGGTTTAACTCTATTGGTATGGTTTGATGTTTTCCTTGTGTGTACTTGAGTTATTTAATTAACATTTTGATTGAATGCTTGATTAATATGGTCACTGTGGGTTATAGAAGGTAACATGACTGATTAACAATGGTAGGGAATTACTAGGAGATCGCCGATTTAACTTTATTATCAGGGCACAGATAAAAGAGTAGGAACAGAATTAAAAAGAATTAGTTAATCGCGAGTCAATAAGTCGGTCATTAAATAATGGGAACAAACTTAGTTAGTAATAATGAAAGTTTAAATAAGATAGGCATGTTAATAAGGTTTAAATTGTGGGTTGAAATAGGAGAGAATTAGTGAAACAAGGCTACTGCCTAAATAGGGCGCTACTGTAGCGGGCGAATTGTCGATGTCGCGAGACCGCTCTAAAGGTCAAAGTGTCCACTGCAGCGTGATGAGAAAAACAGAATAGAAGTTGTGATCTTTGACTAGAGTTGGAGGGTATGTATATGAATATTGTTGAGTTATAAGAATTACTGAAGTAGTTAATGAACTTGTTAAGTTATAAATATAAGTTGGAGTTATTAAAATTGATTTATCAATTGCATGCTAATTCTATGCTATTGCGTAAACTAATCATAGTCAGCCAATGATGCCTATCGGTATGTGTGGTGTACTGATACTACCTTGCCACACCTTTTTGGTATAGGTTGTGGCAGGTTTGAAGTTTTATGAATGGTGTGGAGAACTCAGCATCAGCTTTCGCATTTTTTGTCACGACCCGAGTCTACACCCTGAATGAGACACGGTACTTGGTGCCACAAGTAACCCCAAGCTAACTTATGGTCTAACATTGCATTAGTAAACTAAGTAAACATACGCAGAAGCTGTATAAAAATAATTATCTGAGAAATATTGATTTGAAAAGAGTAAACATATCTAAAAAGAATACTGAACAACTGTGTCTGAAAGCCAACTACTAACTGATGAGTTGCTGGGACAAGTGCCCAGCTAACTCTAAAATCTGTCTAAATAACAACTAACTGAAAAGAAAATATCATCCTCGGAAGATGAGGATTCACCAAAGGATTGCTGTTGCTGAAATCATCGGAGGGAACTATTGACGATGTTGAGACTGAGAATCTGTGCCTGTATCATAATATGATACAACATAGAAAGTATGCGTCAGTACTTTGAATGTACTGAGTAAGTGAGATATACAATAAGCATGGAAAACAAACAACTGACTGAAATAACATGAAATGACCAACTGATACTGAATACTGATAAAAGCTGAGCTATAACTGTAATATGGCCAATAATGACCCTGACTAACGGTCATAAATATGTCCTGAAACTGGGTGACTGAACGGAACTACATTGAAATTGTATTGACAAGTGGGAGAGTCTATAACCGACATATAACAATGTGAGCTAGACGTAAAGTCCGATGTATACACCCCATCGGAAAAACCCATCGTACCTTGACAGGGTATAGTGGCTGAGCTGGGTGATCACAAGTCTAGGACTTGTTGGGCCAATAACCTACGGTGGCAACATAGTTATGGGAACCTGGGTGTGTTGGAACCCCGGTCCGCTCGGTGCTAAGTACACTCCCACTGGATAGCCCTAACTTGACTACTAAGCTGATAGCTCGAAGTTGGGATCCTGGACTAAGTCAGGAATACTTATTTGGAAGTAACCTGAGAGTCTATAGGACCGGATAATTGAAAATTGGTGTTCTAAGACTGGTCAGAGCTGCTTATCTGGAAGCGTCGTAACTATTTAAAGAGCTAACGGATAATTGATACTGGTGGTTCTAAGACTGGTCAAAGCCGCTTATCTGGAAGCATCATAACCTTCTAGAGAAATAATTGATAAGTAAAACTAGGGAGTATTACTGAATTGAACTCCTCAAAGAACTAACTATCGTCAAGCTGATCAGCTGACTTACTGTAAGATACTGAAAAAGGGTAACTGAGACTGAACTAGCATTCAAACTGACTGTGAATTCATAAAATGGTAATAACATGAAAATTTAAGAACTAATAGAGTCAAGCAGTAGTTTTATCTAGACAATTATGCAAGACCTGGTTTACTGTATTTATAGGACTAGGGCTAAGCAATATTTCATGAAGAGAATAACAAAATGTGTGATAAATGATGAAAAACATTGCAAGAGTTCATAAGGATTTCAAATTCACAAGAATATTCATAATCTGATTGAAGCTAACCCTATTTCTGATATTCATGGCTAAGACTGATAAGCAATTACAAAAGGTATTTGGGGCATAAGGGAAGAACAATTTCCTTGTTGAATTCCCACGTACTTGGATTAAAATCGTTAGGAGAAATCTGGAGAAGTCTTGAAGAACACTGGAAGCCCTAGCTTATGTTTGTCTGGAACTTCCACGTTCTAAAAATCGAGAGTTGAGAGAAAATGAGAGGGATTAAGTTGATAACCCCTTTAATTCTCTCCAAAATATGCCCAAAATGATGTAGTTTAGGGATTAAAAAGGTGAAAAGTTACAAAAATGTCCCTGAAAGAAAATCTGGAAAACTGCCCGATAGGAAACAACGGGTCATACAACAAGTCACTGGTTGACACCACAACTCGTTGGGAACTAGTCATTGATCCTGGGCCTGATATCTATGCTCACTGGAAGTGGGCCACGGAAGGGAACCACACTCATTGGATGGACTAACGGGTCGTTGGTTCCTCTTGTGGTCACTGATAGGAAAAGCTTGGTCCCTCTACTAATGGATGACACTACGACTCGTTGATAGAAACAAGGGTCATTGTGTCTACTCGTGGCCACCACTGCATTGACCTGAAGGTTTGCTGGTTCAGGCAACGGGTGGCAACAACGACTCGTTGGTATGTACCACGAGTTGTTAGTCCCACTCATTGATTCAGGGGAAGGTCTGTCAGGTTTCTGGACTTGGGATACAATGAATGATAGGACAACTAGTTACTCCTTCCAACGGGTCATCCTATGCCTCGTTGTTCCTCGAAAGGAAATCTGCAGGACTGAGAACAACTCAGACAACGGTCCATTACAGGTGACAATGACTCATTGTCTAGGTCGTTCTGTGATAAAAATTTTCTGGTGTTTACTAGTTTTTCAAGAAAAGTCTGAGTTTGGTCTAGGAAAGTTTTTGGGTGTTACAATATCTCCTATTTGGGATCATTCGTCCTTGAATGAAGGCTAAAGCTTCTGGAAAACTGGGAAAGAGCTTCAATTCCTAAGTGAAAGTATAAACTAATTTCTGAAGGAGTGACTGACTCTGAACTGGAATAGGCATACTAACTTAGTTGATGCAACTAAGATGCATACTGAAAACATGAATAGAGCTAATGAGTGAGGAATTGAATAGAGTACGAGGAGGAATTTAATACCTGATGCTGAAACTGAACTAGAAGGGAATAAATAGGGATATTTATCCATCATGTCTGCTTTTGCTTCCTATGTGGCCCCTCAACTAGCTGGTTCCTCCACAAGACATTTACTGGAGCAACTTTCTTGTTTCTCAACTTACGAACTTGACAGTCTAGGATCTGAACTGGGACTTCTTCGTAAGAAAGACTATCCTTCACTCCCACACTGTCTAGTGGCACAGCTGAGGTCGGATCAACGATGCACTTTTTTAAAAGTGACACATGGAAGATTGGGTGCGCAGATGCTAACTCTGAAGGTAATTCTAACTCATAGGCTACATAGCCGATTCGCCTCATAATCCTACAGGGTCCTACATACCTCGGACTGAGTTTCCTTTTCTTTCGAAACCTCATCACCCACTTCATGGGTGAAATTTTCAAATAGACCCAATCATCTACAGCAAATTCTAGTTCTCTTCACCTCACATCTGCATATGATTTCTGTCGGCTCTGAGCTGTTTTTAATCATTCTCTGATAAGTTGCATGCTCGGCTTGCTCTGCTCGTGGTAATTTATATTAAAAACCGACACACAAGTGCACGTGGTCAAACAAGTAATAAAGTGGCTAAGTAGCCAAGTATCGATCCAAGGAGGCTCAAGATACGTAAAATTGCCTAGTTTACTATATTCCTATTTCACTTCTAATTATGCTAACAACAATGTAACCAATAGTTACTTGAGTTTTTGGTTTCTAAACTATATATACTACAACTAATAACAACTATTTACTTGTGAATTTAGACAATGGATATGAACATGCCAAGGTTAAGAACAAGTAATGACTTGATAATCATGATAATTTGGTTAATCTCTTCTTCATGTTGCTAGCCAAGAACATTTGCCTAGAAATTAAAACTCTCGTATTTAATTTCACTTTAGAATTATAAACCATCCGTCTACATTTCTGTGATCAAATGCAATTTATGACCTAGCACTACAATTCCGGTTCCTAAATTGACTAATACGACTTTCAAGTATATTTCTATCAGGAAAGCACATCAAAACCCAATTTTCCCAAATCAAGTTAAGAACAATATCCTATTAATTCACAACTTTCCAATTTCTTGCTCTTTCAAGTGAAATTGGACTTTTTAGATATACATTAATGTTGGCCAATCACTAATGCAGTAAAAACAAGAATTAATAGAACAACATTAAAGAAGAAGAAGAAACCATATCAATTAAAATCAGAATTCATTACACATGTTCAAAACCTCAGCAAGGAAGAGAATTAGCCACTCATTCTTGGATTGATCATCCTAAAATGAGAGTAAATCATACGTACAATTGATAGAAAGAAGAAAGGAAGAGAAGAATTCCCTTAGCTTTTTCGTTCTTCAACTGCTACTAACCCACGTTCCTGCTCTCCACTTCTGAACTCAGTCTAAAAACTAAGAACTAATTAAAATAAACCTAAGTGTGCTATTTATACTAGTGGGAAATTTTTCCCGGAATAACAAGCAACGTGTCACGGAGGCCAACGCGGAGCACTGCCTCCGTGACATGGCGTGGACGCGGACCTTCACTGGAATTTCCAGGGTCCGATAAATTGACCTCAACGTGGCACGGAGGCCATCGCGGAGGCCTCTCTCCGTGCCACGGAGCTGACGCGAAGGCACACTGGAATTTGCCATTTTAATTCCTGTTCAGGCAGTGTGCTACCGCGATGGTAGCGTGGCACGGCTCCATCGCGGAGCCCCTATAAAATGTGCATTCCAAGGTCTTTTCCACGCTCGCATCCAAGTCCAACTCCGACATAGTTCCAACACGCATTTTAGCTCCTAAAAATCACATTTACCTGCAAAACAAATGCTAATCATGTTGGTTAGTATAAATTCACATTTTATTACCAATTACATGATATTATATACACATTGCACAACAAACAAGGTAAAAATGATACGTTTGAGTATCACTTGGGCATATAAATCTGCCCAAGATCATTGCACTTTCTTCATAGCTTCATGAATGGAGTTTGGTCCTGTCAAGGTAGCTTTTCCAACTTCAAACCATCCTATAGGAGACCTACACCTTCTACCATATAAGGCCTCAATCGGGGCCATCTAAATATTAGAGTGGTAGCCGTTGTTGTATGAAACTCGATGAGAGGTAGGTGATCATTCCAACTTCCCTTGAAGTCGATCACACTAGCCCTTAGCATATCTTCTAAAGTCTGAGTTGTCCGCTCAGCTTGTCCATCTATCTGAGGGTGATAAGCTTTGTTGAGCTTGAACTGAGTATTGAGTCCTTTTTGAAATGACTTCCAGAAATGCAAGGTGAACTGGGTACTTCTATCTGAAATGATGGACAAGGGAACCCCATGCAGTCTGACTAACTGTAGGATGTATAGCCTAGCATAATTCTCAGTTGAGTCTATAGTTTTAATTGGGAGGAAATATGCTGACTTGGTCCTCCGATCTACTATCACCCAAATTGAATCATGCTGTCAACATGTACGAGGTAGACCTTTTATGAAGTCCATATTCACTTCTTCCCACTTCCACGTGGGTATGCTGTTATCCTGAGTCATACCCCCAGGTCTCTGATGCTCAACTTTAACCTGCAGGCAGTTCGGGAACCTAGCCATAAATTATGCAATATCCCTCTTCATGGAGTTCCATCAGTAGATTTCCCATAGGTCATGGTACATCTTAGTGGCACCTGGGTGGATAGAATATCTGGAGCCGTGTGCTTCTACTAGTATTCACTGTCTCAAGTCATCTACGTCTGCCCTCCTTGGTTTCTGTGCATACCCTGCCCTGAACTTTGTCCTTGTTGATTGTTGCTACCCCACGAAAAATTCGGATGGTTCCTCCAATTTGAGTTGTAGCCACTACCAAACTGCTGTTGATTTCTCTGTGCATTGCCCACAAAGTTAACAGAATCAGGATTTGCACCACAGCATTCAGCTGAATGCTCACTACTACCACACACTGCACACCACATCTGTTGAACTGCATTGACTGAAGCTGAAGGCTGGTTCAAATTTATATTGCTGAAGTGAGTGTTTAACTGATTTTGCTAAGCAGCGATCTGTGCAGCGATAGCTGTGAATCCATCCACTTCAAGCACTCCCGCTGCTTTCCTTGCTCCACCTCTTGAAGAATCTGCATTCCATTCTGGATTGCCTTGTGAAATTCGGTTGAGCAAAGTGTACAGCTCCTCATAGGTCTTTTCCAGCGCTTGCCCTCCAGCTGCTGAATCTAACAGAATTTTAGTGTGGGGTTCCAAACCCTCATAAATGTGTGTACCAACACCTCATTGGACTGATGATGGTGAGGACAGTCCCGCAATATGGATTTAAATCTTTCCCAGGCTTGATAAAGATTTTCTCCCTCCCTCTGTTTAAAACTTAGGATTTGACTCCTAAGTCTGGCTGTTTTACCAGAAGGGAAAAATCTGATCAAAAATTTCTGTGCAAGATCATCCCACGTTGATATAGAATTGGGTGGTTCAGCTTTTAACCACCTCTTGGCTTCACCAAGTAAGGAAAATGGAAATAAGGTGAGCCGAACATAATCAGGTGACACTCCAGCGGGTATATAAGTGTCACTTATCTCCAAAAAGTTCTGGAGATGTTGTTGTGGATCTTCGTGAGGGAGACCGGTAAATTGCCCGCTTGTGTGCAAAAGTTGCACCATATTCTGCTTTAATTAAAACCTCTCTCTAGGCTCTGGTTTGCGGATGCTAGAATGTACATTATTAGCGTGTGGGATTGCCACCTCGCGAACCGGCCTTGCTGCTGCTTCATCGGGCACTAAAACTGCCCGCACAACTGGTGGATTTTGTTGTTCCATCATAGACTGTTTAAGCAACTGCAGCTTCTTTCGAAGAGCTTCTCTACGTTGACTATGAAACTCACGTTCAGGCTCTAAGTAAGATTCCACCAGCTCTTTGTCCCTTGCCAGTGTTCACAGAAACAAAATCTGCAAAATACAGGCTAAGACCAAGTTGTTAACACTTAAGAAAATAAAAATACAAATACAGTAAATTTACGCTAAACACAATTTTACAAATCGCCTAGCCTCCCCGGCAACGGCGCCAAAAACTTGCTCGGCTTGCTCTGCTCATGGTAATTTATATTAAAAACCGACACGCAAGTGCACGTGGTCAAACAAGTAATAGAGTGGCTAAGTAGCCAAGTATCGATCCAAGGAGGCTCAAGATACGTAAAATTGCCTAGTTTACTATATTCCTATTTCACTTCTAATTATGCTAACAACAATGTAACCAATAGTTACTTGAGTTTTTGGTTTCTAAATTATATATACTACAACTAATAACAACTATTTACTTGTGAATTTAGACAATGGATATGAACATGCCAAGGTTAAGAACAAGTAATGACTTGATAATCATGATAATTTGGTTAATCTCTTCTTCATGTTGCTAGCCAAGAACATTTGCCTAGAAATTAAAACTCTCGTATTTAATTTCACTTTAGAATCATAAACCATCCGTCTACATTTCTGTGATCAAATGCAATTTATGACCTAGCACTACAATTCCGGTTCCTAAATTGACTAATACGGCTTTCAAGTATATTTCTATCAGGAAAGCACATCAAAACCCAATTTTCCCAAATCAAGTTAAGAACAATATCCTATTAATTCACAACTTTCCAATTTCTTGCTCTTTCGAGTGAAATTGGACTTTTTAGATATACATTAATGTTGGCCAATCACTAATGCAGTAAAAACAAGAATTAATAGAACAACATTAAAGAAGAAGAAGAAACCATATCAATTAAAATCAGAATTCATTACACATGTTCAAAACCTCAGCAAGGAAGAGAATTAGCCACTCATTCTTGGATTGATCATCCTAAAATGAGTGTAAATCATACGTACAATTGATAGAAAGAAGAAAGGAAGAGAAGAATTCCCTTAGCTTTTTCGTTCTTCAACTGCTACTAACCCACGTTCCTGCTCTCCACTTCTGAACTCAGTCTAAAAACTAAGAACTAATTAAAATAAACCTAAGTGTGCTATTTATACTAGTGGGAAATTTTTTCCGGAATAACAAGCAACGTGTCACGGAGGCCAACGCGGAGCACTGCCTCTGTGACATGGCGTGGACGCGGACCTTCACTGGAATTTCCAGGGTCCGGTAAATTGACCTCAACGTGGCACGGAGGCCATCGCGGAGGCCTCTCTCCGTGCCACGGAGCTGACGCGAAGGCACACTGGAATTTGCCATTTTAATTCCTGTTCAGGCAGTGTGCTACCGCGATGGTAGCGTGGCACGGCTCCATCGCGGAGCCCCTATAAAATGTGCATTCCAAGGTCTTTTCCACGCTCGCATCCAAGTCCAACTCCGACATAGTTCCAACACGCATTTTAGCTCCTAAAAATCACATTTACCTGCAAAACAAATGCTAATCATGTTGGTTAGTATAAATTCACATTTTATTACCAATTACATGATATTATATACACATTGCACAACAAACAAGGAAAAAATGATACGTTTGAGTATCACTTGGGCATATAAATCTGCCCAAGATCACTTACCCCACACTTAAATCCTTGTTCGTCCTCGAACAACATATACACAAATCATGCAAATTACATCCCAACCTTTGTCACTATGGTGCAACAATTTACGCTACGGTCATACCGATTATTCAATTTTTGCAAATCATCAAGAAAACATGCTTGGTCGTACAATACAATGACCTTTAATACATCAAGGCTTCCTAGACTTTTAAGAATTGATTCTTGATATCGGCAAACTCATGCAAATCAGCTAATCAAGAAATCCGACACGAAAATCAATCTTTCATCAAGCATGTGCCCTCACAACTCGAGAGAACCTCCCCTTTATGTTCATGCAGCACACAAACATGCAAGTAGGGGAATATAAAGACTAATTTCACTCTCTCTCCCAAAAGAATTCACATGCATCATGTCATGACCCATAGGCTTGCCCTTAGTGTATTACTCCACTAATATAAAGAAATGCAATATAGGATCACGTAGGACTTTAATGGGTTGTAACGGGGCTATGGATCTAGTATGTATATATTGGATTAGCCAATAATAGTCGCTAGCATCCTTAAGCGCCTTTTCAACTCATTTCCATCGACTCACGGACATTGTTCCTCTCTTTTCTCTTTTTCTCCCATTCATGCTGGTTTACTTTCATACAGCCCATTTCATCAAACACACTTGACACAAAACAAAGGGTTTTCATGTACCCCCACTATCAATTAATTACAACAAGTGCCTTTTCAACATCATCTTTTCTTTCTCCACTTTGCTTTTCTTTTTCTTTTCACTCTTTTCACTCTTTAACACTTTGGGAAACATTTTCTTTTCTTTGCAAGCGCTTAAGAGCTTCTTATAGACTTTAAGGTTAATGAAAAGAAGGAATAAAGCTTAGTTCATGCAATTTTGGACAAAAGAAAGAAATCGGCTAAAGGCTCAACGGGCTGACTAGGGTATACAACATATAAAAAGGTAGAATTTGACAAGAAAAAATGGAAACTATCGGTTAAAACAAAGAAATGCCTACATCCTTTCCAACACTACACCTCCTTCATTTCGTTTTGTATACACACCAGGCAAGTTCTAGACAATTCACAATGACATGGAATAGCAAAACCTCACTTCACACTTCATGCACATGCTCGAATCAAGATGCATTCACAGACTCTTTAATTAGTCAATTACATGAATTCAAGATTAAGCCTCAATCATACTGAACCAAATTCTATAGCCTAGGTAACTTAACATATTTACAGAATTGCATGCTTTCAAATGAATCACTTTCACATTTTGAACATCAATTACAACACGCAACGAAATTTTAGCAACCATAAGCAACTGCAGTTCATTGATGCAATCCACCAAAGAAAAAAACAAATAAAAATCCTACTCCTACCAACTACATTTCCCTTAAGACGGTCGTCATCCATCCATCATAGGGAATGGTCACTAACTATGACATCGGTTCAATGGGACTATTCTCGGTAAAAGAACCGAAAACAAACTCCGAGAAATCCAAAAATAAAAATCGAAAAAAAAATTGTGCAACACATCGATCATTTCGATAGAAAGAAAATATTTACAAGTGTAAAATATTTTCGCAAAAATTTTGAAAAATATCGATCATTTCGATAGAAAAAAAATATTTACAAAATTTACAAAATATTTACAATGGCAACCATAACTTTCAAAAATACACATCATCAGCCACAAAACAAATATATGCAGATACATCACAAAACAGTTCACAACAGGGAAAACACAAACATTCATAAATATCAAGGAAAAATATACAGCAAATTAGAGCCTTGACCCAGCACCTAACTACTCCCCACCCCACACTTAAATCGAACACTGTCCCCAGTGTTCACAACAATACAAAGCACAAAATTTTGGGTGGTGGAACTCCCTGCTCAGTCGAAATATTCGACTTCCTCATCCGGTGCTGCGGCCTCGTCGCCCATATCTGAATCAGCTCCATCGTCGTCATCGGACTCCACATCGGAGTCCTCACGACGTGTCTCCTCATCAGTAGGGACATCGTCATCTGTCGGCTCCACGAAGGCTGGCCCTACCCGACATAAGGCTCTGGCGTTCTCGCCAAAGGGGTAGTCCAGCTCCAACTGCCATAATTCTTCCTCGGTGGCTGGTCTCCCACCAATCCGTAGCTGCAGCATCTGCATGCCGAACATACGGGCCATGTACTGATCGTCACGAGCATGTCACTTGCCCAAAGTCAGCACAGGTCTGTGTGTAGTGTCGGGGGCCTTCGTCTTTGTCACGTCGAGGGCCCTCCGCTCCAACTGCGGAATATAATCCAAAGCTTCTTCCTCAATGTCGAGGCTTCGAAGGAAGGTGGTGATGAGTCCGCCAAACCCGTATCTGTGGCCCTGGTGCAGTCTGGCTCTCTTCATGGTGGATATTATGACCGCCCCCACATTAATCTCAAGCCCTTTCATAAGGGCATACACCAAGCAGACACGGTCCCGGGTCACATCTGTCATATGGACTCCCGGGATCAAACACGAACATACAATCTTCAGCCAGATTCTGGCCTCCCTGTTCATCTGCGAATAGGGCAGAGTCTGGTGGTAACCCCTCTCTTTATGTCTACTCCATCGGGCTGTGGATCGATCCCCACACAACGTACGTCTGATGTTGGCGTACGGTGGGGTGATGTTTAGCTGGCGGAGAACGTGGGCGTCTGTGTCCCGCGCTCCAACGATGGCATTTAGCTGCTGGGGTTCCAGAGTGACAATCTGCCCTCTTATTTTTATAGTGTGGCTTCTGATGGCCGGGTTCCAGTTTGCATAAAATTCCTGGACTAAGTGAAGGTTGCACTCCTTGGGCTCCTGAAAAATAAAGCTGAGCCCAGCTGCCCCAATTCTCTGTACAATGCGAGGGAACTCCTGTGCGAGTGGTTCCCGAGAAATATGTTCCTCGGGGAAGTACTTGTTTTCTTTGTGTTTCGCGTACCATTTCTTCCCTTCATCGGTGACCCATCGTGTTCCGTATTGGCGGCGTTGGCCGCGCGGAACAGCGGGTGCAGCTGGGACTGCAGTGCCCAGTCTCATCCTTTTCCGTCCGGTGCCTGAGGTAGAAGCACCCTTGCCTTTATCTTGTCTGCTAGCCATTGTACCTGTCAATTTACACAAACAAGCACAACGTTAAGCTAAAAACTTGTTAGCTTCGGCTAAGGTCGGGTTACACAAAATTTACCCCACACTTAGTCCTTAACAATATTTACAAAATTACAGCAAGGATAACTCTAAGTACACCACAGACAACACTCTATACTTCATGCTTAGTGCGTTCACAATAAAATTTCGACAACATAATGGTTAGCGTACTACTCAGACTTCATACAGCTAATCCCAATCGTACTATCGCTAACAATTCAACCATCGCACTTCGCAACAAAAACAACAACAATCAAAACATTTTATATACAAGCTAATCTAAACAATCTAACCAATTCACACTTTATGCATTTTCCCACAAAAATTCGAGAATTAGTCGTCTTGGAACATTTACACAATATTTACCACGACTTATCTCAAATAATAAACACACCCCGGCATCGAATTCATCCAATTATCAAGTTGCCCAAGTCAAATTAAACAACCGAAGCCCTAGAATACAATTCGACAATCAATTTCGAATTATTTACATAATCGATAAGTTCAAACGCTAACTACAACAATTCGAACATAATCAATCACGAAATAATTCAACATCATGTTTAATTTCTACCTAGGGTGATATATCTCACCTCACATGCCCAAATTTGACAAAAATTGCCAAAAAATTGAGATAGACGATGAAAACATACCTTAGAATTGAAGAACCGAAGAAACTTTTCGTTTTTCTTGCCTATTAACGTGGCACGTTGCTTGGGGAGGGGGAAATGGGTGTTTGGTCGCGGAGGGAAGAGGGAAGGGGGAAAAAAGGGCGAAATCGGGGGTTTTAAATTAAGAAAACACGCGGGTCACCCGGAAACCCGGTGTGACCCGGCACTGAATAAGGGGCAACGTGTCACGGAGGGTAACGCGGAGCCCCTCCTCCGTGACACGGAGCCAACGCGTTGGCTTACTGGATTTTTGAAAAATCCGGATTTTGCCTTCAACGTGTCACGGAGGCCAACGCGGAGCACTGCCTCCGTGACACGGCGCCAATGCGCCAGTGCTCTGTTTCTCCAATAAATTTAATTTTTCATACCTCGCCTCATTTTCTCGATTCCATGTATATTTCCTCCGTTATACCTGAAAATCACCTCACTAAACAAAAATTGGTTAAATTAATAGATTTCCCTAACTATAAAATAAAAAATATTACTAAAATGAAAATCTAAACCTAATCAAGAAAAGGAAAAGAAAAATTAAAACTTGGAAATAGAAAATAAAAACAACAATAAAGATAAAAATTAACTACATTGTGCAAAAAGAAAGAGAAAAATTTTTTTTTTTCTCACGGGTTGCCTCCCGTGCAGCGCCTGGTTTACCGTCGCGGCTCGACGTCCTTTAAGCTCACTTGTCTACTAGGGAGATGGACGATTTGTCCCGATCAGGGTCATCCCCCCAGTAGTTCTCAACCTTATCTGGTGGCCTTCCTAGTAACTCTCGGGAATCACTCATTCCATTAGCATTCCTATGATCAATCACATTGATCACCGAGAGATCCTTATAAACAGTCGGGAGCTTAGGTACCTTGTACACGTCGAACACTTCGACCTTGTCATGTGCTCGCATCGTGAGTTGACCCGCAGCTACATCAATTAATGCTTTTCCGATTGCCAAAAAGGGTCGTCCCAAAATAAATGGGACTTCAGCATCTGGTTCAAAGTCCAGAACAATAAAATCGACCGGAAAAATGAGGGAGCCTACTTGCACTAACACATCCTCAACAATGCCATCCGGCTTAGCTAAAGACCTGTCTGCTAGCTGCAAGATTACCGTTGTAGGTCTAGGACTCCCTAGACCTAACGTTCTGAATACCGAAGATGGCATCAGATTTATGCTTGCCCCCAAGTCGCATAATCCACGAGCTCGGATACTTTGCCCAATAGTAAGCTGGATAGTGAAACTTCCAGGGTCTTTCAGTTTTGTGGGCAACCTATTCTGAATACGGGAAGTGCATTCCTCCGTTAAAGCTACCGTGGCATACTCAGTCAAACGACTTTTGTTAGCCACGATGTCTTTAATATATTTCGCATATTTTGGCACTCCCTGCAAGACATCAACAAGATGTAAGTTAACATGTACCTGTTTAAGTACCTCCATGAATTTCTGGAAACACGCCTCCTCCTTGTGTTTCTTAAGTCGTTGAGGGAACGGGGGTGGATGCCTTTCTGGTTCAGCTTCTTTAGTCTTCCCCTTATCCGAGATTTGCTCTCCCTCAACATCTGCTGCTCCTGACTTTTGAGGCGGTCTTTCCGGTTCCACCTCCTTCAACTGTAAACCACTCCTCGTGGTCACTGCATTTACCTGCTTTGGATTAGGATCCGTGTCGCTAGGTAGTCCTCCTCTGGGTCTAGTATTTTGGGCACTAGCAAACTGCCCAAACTGATATCAAGAGCCTTGGTCGCCAATTGATTGTTCTTCACTTCGGCTACCAATTTGACATAGTCAGCCTGCAATTGTGCCTGATTAGCGATCATGGTTTTGAACATCTCCTCAATAGTCGGTGATGGTGGTGGAGGAGGGGCATTGTGATTTCTGAATTGAGCTTGATAATTTTGTTGCCCTCCTTGGTTTCTGTGCATACCCTGCCCTGAACTTTGGCCTTGTTGATTGTTGCTACCCCACGAAAAATTCGGATGGTTCCTCCAATTTGAGTTGTAGCCACTACCAAACTGCTGTTGATTTCTCTGTGCATTGCCCACAAAGTTAACAGAATCAGGATTTGCACCACAACATTCAGCTGAATGCTCACTACTACCACACACTGCACATCACATCTGTTGAACTGCATTGACTGAAGCTGAAGGTTGGTTCAAATTTATATTGCTGAAGTGAGTGTTTAACTGATTTTGCAAAGCAGCTATCTGTGCAGTGATAGCTGTGAATCCATCCACTTCAAGCACTCCCGCTGCTTTCCTTGCTCCACCTCTTGAAGAATCTGCATTCCATTTTGGATTGCCTTGTGAAATTCGGTTGAGCAAAGTGTACAGCTCCTCATAGGTCTTTTCCAGCGCTTGCCCTCCAGCTGCTAAATCTAACAGAATTTTAGTGTGGGGTTCCAAACCCTCAATAAATGTGTGTACCAACACCTCATTGGACTGATGATGGTGAGGACAGTCCCGCAATATGGATTTAAATCTTTCCCAGGCTTGATAAAGATTTTCTCCCTCCCTCTGTTTAAAACTTAGGATTTGACTCCTAAGTCTGGCTGTTTTACCAGAAGGGAAAAATCTGATCAAAAATTTCCGTGCAAGATCATCCCACGTTGATATAGAATTGGGTGGTTCAGCTTTTAACCACCTCTTGGCTTCACCAAGTAAGGAAAATGGAAATAAGGTGAGCCGAACATAATCAGGTGACACTCCAGCGGGTATATAAGTGTCACTTATCTCCAAAAAGTTCTGGAGATGTTGTTGTGGATCTTCGTGAGGGAGACCGGTAAATTGCCCGCTTGTGTGCAAAAGTTGCACCATATTCTGCTTTAATTAAAACCTCTCTCCAGGCTCTGGTTTGCGGATGCTAGAATGTACATTATTAGCGTGTGGGATTGCCACCTCGCGAACCGGCCTTGCTGCTGCTTCATCGGGCACTAAAACTGCCCGCACAACTGGTGGATTTTGTTGCTCCATCATAGACTGTTTAAGCAACTGCAGCTTCTTTCGAAGAGCTTCTCTACGTTGACTATGAAACTCACGTTCAGGCTCTAAGTAAGATTCCACCAGCTCTTTGTCCCTTGCCAGTGTTCACAGAAACAAAATCTGCAAAATACAGGCTAAGACCAAGTTGTTAACACTTAAGAAAATAAAAATACAAATACAGTAAATTTACGCTAAACACAATTTTACAAATCGCCTAGCCTCCCCGGCAACGGCGCCAAAAACTTGCTCGGCTTGCTCTGCTCATGGTAATTTATATTAAAAACCGACACGCAAGTGCACGTGGTCAAACAAGTAATAAAGTGGCTAAGTAGCCAAGTATCGATCCAAGGAGGCTCAAGATACGTAAAATTGCCTAGTTTACTATATTCCTATTTCACTTCTAATTATGCTAACAACAATGTAACCAATAGTTACTTGAGTTTTTGGTTTCTAAACTATATATACTACAACTAATAACAACTATTTACTTGTGAATTTAGACAATGGATATGAACATGCCAAGGTTAAGAACAAGTAATGACTTGATAATCATGATAATTTGGTTAATCTCTTCTTCATGTTGCTAGCCAAGAACATTTGCCTAGAAATTAAAACTCTCGTATTTAATTTCACTTTAGAATCATAAACCATCCGTCTACATTTCTGTGATCAAATGCAATTTATGACCTAGCACTACAATTCCGGTTCCTAAATTGACTAATACGGCTTTCAAGTATATTTCTATCAGGAAAGCACATCAAAACCCAATTTTCCCAAATCAAGTTAAGAACAATATCCTATTAATTCACAATTTTCCAATTTCTTGCTCTTTCGAGTGAAATTGGACTTTTTAGATATACATTAATGTTGGCCAATCACTAAAGCAGTAAAAACAAGAATTAATAGAACAACATTAAAGAAGAAGAAGAAACCATATCAATTAAAATCAGAATTCATTACACATGTTCAAAACCTCAGCAAGGAAGAGAATTAGCCACTCATTCTTGGATTGATCATCCTAAAATGAGTGTAAATCATACGTACAATTGATAGAAAGAAGAAAGGAAGAGAAGAATTCCCTTAGCTTTTTCGTTCTTCAACTGCTACTAACCCACGTTCCTGCTCTCCACTTCTGAACTCAGTCTAAAAACTAAGAACTAATTAAAATAAACCTAAGTGTGCTATTTATACTAGTGGGAAATTTTTCCCGGAATAACAAGCAACGTGTCACGGAGGCCAACGCGGAGCACTGCCTCCGTGACATGGCGTGGACGCGGACCTTCACTGGAATTTCCAGGGTCCGGTAAATTGACCTCAACGTGGCACGGAGGCCATCGCGGAGGCCTCTCTCCGTGCCACGGAGCTGACGCGAAGGCACACTGGAATTTGCCATTTTAATTCCTGTTCAGGCAGTGTGCTACCGCGATGGTAGCGTGGCACGGCTCCATCGCGGAGCCCCTATAAAATGTGCATTCCAAGGTCTTTTCCACGCTCGCATCCAAGTCCAACTCCGACATAGTTCCAACACGCATTTTATCTCCTAAAAATCACATTTACCTGCAAAACAAATGCTAATCATGTTGGTTAGTATAAATTCGCATTTTATTACCAATTACATGATATTATATACACATTGCACAACAAACAAGGTAAAAATGATACGTTTGAGTATCACTTGGGCATATAAATCTGCCCAAGATCATTGCACTTTCTTCATAGCTTCATGAATGGAGTTTGGTCCTGTCAAGGTAGCTTTTCCAACTTCAAACCATCCTATAGGAGACCTACACCTTCTACCATATAAGGCCTCAATCGGGGCCATCTAAATATTAGAGTGGTAGCCGTTGTTGTATGAAACTCGATGAGAGGTAGGTGATCATTCCAACTTCCCTTGAAGTCGATCACACTAGCCCTTAGCATATCTTCTAAAGTCTGAGTTGTCCGCTCAGCTTGTCCATCTATCTGAGGGTGATAAGCTTTGCTGAGCTTGAACTGAGTATTGAGTCCTTTTTGAAATGACTTCCAGAAATGCGAGGTGAACTGGGTACTTCTATCTGAAATGATAGACAAGGGAACCCCATGCAGTCTGACTAACTCTAGGATGTATAGCCTAGCATAATCCTCAGTTGAGTCTATAGTTTTAATTGGGAGGAAATATGCTGACTTGGTCCTCCGATCTACTATCACCCAAATTGAATCATGCTGTCAACATGTACGAGGTAGACCTTTTATGAAGTCCATATTCACTTCTTCCCACTTCCACGTGGGTATGCTGATATCCTGAGTCATACCCCCAGGTCTCTGATGCTCAACTTTAACCTGCAGGCAGTTCGGGAACCTAGCCATAAATTATGCAATATCCCTCTTCATGGAGTTCCATCAGTAGATTTCCCATAGGTCATGGTACATCTTAGTGGCACCTGGGTGGATAGAATATCTGGAGCCGTGTGCTTCTACTAGTATTCACTGTCTCAAGTCATCTACATCTGGAATACATAGTCTGCCCTGGTAACGAAGCACACCATCTCCCCCTTTGGAGAAAGCCTCCACTTCTTTTCGTAGAACTGATTCTTTCAGCTTAAGCAGTATGAGATCTTCATCCTGCTTTGACTTAACCTCAAACACTAATGAGGATTCTGACCCACTCTGCAGTACAACTCTGCTCTCAGCTGAATCCACCAACTTCACTCCCAACTGATCTAACCTGTGAATATCCTTTGCTAGATCTTTTCTGCCCTCTTCAACATGAGCAATGCTCGCCGTGGAAACCCTACCTAAGGCATCTGCCACCATATTTGCCTTGCTCAAGTGGTACAACACACTCATGTCATAATCCTCCAATAACTCCAACCACCTTTTCTAATGAAGATTCAAATCTTTCTAACTCAATACGTACTGAAGGCTCTTGTGGTCGGTGAAAACATCCACGTGAACCCCATAAATGTAATGCCTCCATATTTTTCAAGTAAACATCACTGTCGCCAATTCAAGATCATTAGTCGTATAGTTCTTCTCATGAACCATGAGCTATCTGGAGGCATAAGTTATCACCTTCCTCGCTGCATCACAATGCAACCAAGGCCAACTCTGGAAGCATCACAATAGACCACGAACCCATCTGTTCCTTCTGGTAAGGTCAAAACTAGACCTGTAGTGAGTCGAGTCTTAAGCTCTTGGAAACTCTTCTCACATACATCTGACCACTGAAACTTCACCTTTTTCTAAGTTATCTTAGTTAGAGGAGATGCAATAGAAGAAAATCCCTCTACAAACCATCGGTAATAATCGGCTAGACCCAGGAAACTTCTGATATCTATTAGGGAAGTAGGTCTTGGCCAGTCTTTCATTATTGCTATCTTTTGAGGATCTACCTGAATACCCTCACCTGAGACCACATGACCAAGGAAGGCCATACACTTCAACCAAAATTCACATTTGCTAAATTTTGCGAATAGCTGGCAGTCTCTGAGAGTCTGCCACACTATCCTCAGATGGTTGGCATGCTCCTCTTCATTTTTGGAGTATACTAAAATATCATCTATAAGCATAATGAAGAAGATGTCCAGATACTATTTGAATACCCTATTCATCAGGTCCATGAAAGCTGTAGGGACACTAGTTAGTCCAAAGGACATAACCACGAATTCATAGTGACCATACCGAGTTCTGAAGGCTGTTTTCGGTATGTCACATTCCATGACCCTAAGCTGATGATATCCTGACCTAAGATCTATCTTGGAAAAACAACTGGCTCCTTGAAGCTGATCAAACAAGTTGTCAATCCTGGGTATAAGGTACCTATTCTTAACTGTAACTTTGTTCAGTTGACGGTAGTCGATACACATTTTGAGAGTATGTCTTTCTTTCGCACGAACAACATTGGAGCACCCCATGGAGAGATGTTGGGCCTGATGAAACCCTTATCTAGAAGGTCTTTTAGCTATTCCTTCAACTCCTTAAGCTCAACGGGAGCCATTCTATAAGGAGGAATAGAGATAGGCTGAGTGTCTGGAAGAAGGTCTATGCCGAAGTCTATTTCCCGCTCGGGAGGGACTTCGGAAAGATCTTCGGGGAACATGTTAGGAGATTTGCTGACAATTGGAACTGACTGAATAGTTAGGGTCTCGGAGCTAGAATCTTTGACCCAAACTAGGTGATAGATGTAACCTTTCGAAATGAGCATCCTTTCCTTAGGGTGGGAAATAAACTGACCCTTAGGCGCTGAAACACTACCCATCCATTCTAAGACTGGCTAATTGGGAAACTGAAACCTAACGACTCTAGTTCTGCAGTCAACTGAGGCATAACCCGAATGTACCAATCCATGCCAAGAATGAGATCAAAATCAACCATGTCTAGCTCTAGTAGATCAAAAGGAATTACTTTACTCAAAACTGAGACTGGGCAGTTTCTATATACCCACTGGCTCTAACTGACTCACCAACTAGGGTAGAGACTAAGAATGGTTTTAAGAGGACTTCTGGGGACTGATTTCAAATTGAACAGCTATATAAAGAGTCATGAATGATAGTGTGGCCCCTGGATCTAGTAGGGCATATACATCTAGGTGGAAAAGATGTAACCTACCCGTGACCACGTCAGGTGGGCTCTCCTGATCCTAACGAGAGGGAAAAGCATAAAAATAGTTTTGGCGCTGACCGCCATCCGTACATGAAATATTACCCTACTGAGCTGGATGGCCTGCTAGGGATGTTGAAGTGGTAGACTGAGTTTTCCCCGTCCTGCTGATGGATACTCCTTTAGCCTGTGACCTAAATGTCCACATCCAAAGCAGCCCTCTTTGCCCTTGCGCCATTCACTTGGATGGTTCTTGCCACACTTAGGACAAGCTGGGTAATAGTTGCTGGCACTGTAACTCTGGGTCTGAGAGCCAGATGCTCCACCCTTTCGATCCTTGCGAGACCAGAAAGAAGGGGTGCTGGCTGATGTGGGTGCTGGAGCTCTCTGTTGCTGCTGTTGTGAGCAACTACTGTCGCCGGACCTCAGGTGAACATAATTTGATTGACCTATTCTAGCCCGCTTGTTCTCCTGCTCAATATCCTTCAACTTCTCTGCCTCAATCTACTGTGCATAAATGATGAGGTTGGAGAGGTCAATTTCCTTGATGAGCATCACGATTTTACACTCCTTAAGTACCAAGTCTGACACTCCATTGACAAATTTGAGCATGAGAGACCTTGGCTCGATTACTATCTCTAGAGCATACTTCGACAACCGAGTGAACTCCAATGCATATCCTCCACGGTTATGTTACCTTGCCTTAAATTCATGAATCAAATTCTCTGCCTCAATCTACTGTGCATGAATGATGAGGTTGGAGAGGTCAATGTCCTTGATGAGCATCACGATTTTACACTCCTTAAGTACCAAGTCTGACACTCCATTGACGAATTTGAGCATGAGAGCCCTTGGCTCGATTACTATCTCTGGAGCATACTTCGACAACCGAGTGAACTCCAACACATACTCCTCCACGGTTATGTTACCTTGCCTTAAATTCATGAATTCAATGACCTTGGCCTCCCTCAATTCCTGAGGAAAGAATCTGTCTAGAAATGCAGTTGTGAACTCATCCCACTCTACTGACCCTGCTTCTACTGGCCTCCCTTCCTTCCACTGGTTGTACCAAATTTGAGCCGCCTCTTTCAACTGGTAGGTAGCTAGATCAACACTCTCCACAGAATTAACACCCATAATTTGAGTGATCTTACGCACCTCATCCACAAACTCTTGCGGGTCCTCCCCCATCTTGGGTCTATGAAAAGTTGGATAGTTCATTCGGGTGAAGTCCCGAACCCTAGCAGCTACTGCGAACCCGTTTATGTTAATTGGAACCACCTACTAGTTCACTTGGTTGGTCATTGTTTGTGCTAGCAGCTGGATTACCGCTCAGAATTCTGCGAAGGACACTTTCGTCCTGAGGGGCTGCTGGAGATGGTGGGGCAGGTCGGTTGGCACTACCAGCCCTCCTTACATTTTCTCATTTTGGAGGCATATTTTCACTGAAATGAATATAGTAGAGGTAGGAGAACATTTTGGGATTCAGCTTCAATGCACAATCAGGAGTATGAACAAAAGGGAATTTTCCTAATAACGTCTTATAGCCTCCTCCTCATAAGTGTGGCGTGCTTCACACCCATGAAAAGGACTCTACATGACACGGCTTTCAGACATCCTAGGATATTCTAAACCTAGTACTCTGATACCAAGTTTGTCACGACCTGAGTCTACATCCTAGAGGAGACCCGGTACTTGGTGCCACAAGTGACCCCAAGCTAACCCATAGTTTAACATTGCACTGGTAAACTAAGTATACATATGCGAAAGATGTATGAAATAATTATCTAAGAAATACTGATTTGAAAAGAGTAAACATATCTGAAAAGAAGACTGGACAACTGTGTTTGAAAGCCAACTACTAACTGATGAGTTGCTAGGACAAGCCCCCAACTAACTCTAAAATTTGTCTAAATAAGAATTAACTGAAAAGAAAATATCCTCCTTGGAAGATGAGGACTCACCAAAGGACTGCTGCTGCAGAAATTATCAGAGGGAACTACTGACGATGCTGAGACTGAGAAACTATGCCTGTATCATAATATGATTCATCATAAAAAGTATGCGTCAGTACTTTAAATGTACTGAGTAAGTGAGATATACAATAAGCATGGAAAATAACAACTGACTGAAATAACGTAAAATGACTAACTGATATTGAATACTGATAAAAGCTGAGTTATAACTGTAATATGGCCAATAATGACCCTGACTAACAGTCATAAACATGTCCTGAAACTGGATGACTGAACTTAGCCAAATTGAACTAAACTAAACTGAAACTGTGCTGACAATTGGGAAAGTCTATATCCGACATATAACCATGTGAGCTAGATGTGGAGTCCAATGTATACATGATGTGCTGTGATTTTATGATACTTTCAATGCTTAAAACTAAGAAACTATGCACATTTGGAGTATATTTATGTAGATATAATGTGTTTGTGTTAAATATTGCAGGAAAATAGGTCTGGAACGGGAACTGGGAAAACTAAGGCAAAAATGGACAAAACTGTAGGCTGAGACTCAGCCCACGAGTCATCGTCCCAATGAATGACTCGTGCCTAGAGTCGTGGGAAGAAATTGAGTTTGATGAAAAAGATCTAGTGTACCTCACGAGTTGAAGGCATGACTCGTTACATCTGGTAATGGGTCGTTTTGACAGTCGTGGAGACTGGGAAAAGAATTTCAGAAGAATGCCCAGTGAAGACAATGAGTGACATAATGATTCATCAGGTGAAGTGACGACTCATCATCAGGTACTGTGGGCATCCGTCAAGTGCACTGGAGGAATTGGTGAGCCAGGGCCACGAGGGACCTAATGACTCGTGCCTAGGCCTAACGAGTCGTTAGGTGACTCGTCACCAATACTGGACAAATTGCAGAGAACGAGTCAAATTCACTGGCCAAGACTTGTTGGGAGACCCAACGAATCGTTACGTGGCCCATTACCCCTGCCGACCTGGAGTCCAATTTTAGTTAGGATAAGATTTATTTAGAACTATAAATACAATATTTAGGTTTATTTTTTTAACATAGTTTATTTTACCAACTTTCCATGTAAATTTTGGTGTTGTTAATGATCATTCTTGGTTCAAGAAACAAAGTTTGTAATTTTGTTCTTGATTTTAGGAATTCAAACGACATTGAAGTTTTGTTCATCGGTTTTGGTATTTTATTCAATTCACGTGGTTTTACTCTATGAATCTTTGTAAGTTACAGTAATGATTTATTCTTTATTTTGTGATTGTGATCATTCAAATATGAGTAACTAAATCCATAACTAGGGTTGTGGGAACCATGATGAATTAACATACATAGGTAAAAAAACACTTAGTGATTCTTGAACGGGGCTTAGTGCATGTATTGTTTTCCCTTCGTTTAAATTATTTCTTAACAGTTGCAAACATTGGAATTTGCCTTATTCTTACTTACCAGATCAAGAGGGTAGTGAATGAGAAAAGAGATTAACAACGGAGATTTGAGGCTATCAACCCTCATTTAATATCTTTAACTTGTCCAGGAATAACTAATCTGATATTAAGGGTAAGGGTTAATTAAGCATACACCCATATACGAACCAAGTTGCATGGTGATAATCATCTAGATAGGGGACCAACCATTTAGGTGAACTTAACTTACCAATATTGCATGCTAAACACCAGAATAGATCACTAGTGTAAAAGCCTTGTGGTTATGAAGTCATGGGGAATACAATCCTAGTCATTTTATTGATTGAATACAACCGAAATCGATTTACTAGTCTTTACTCTTGTTTATTATTTTGTTTTAAAATCTTTCCCCCTTAGGAAATGAGTAAGCCAATAGTACTAGCCAAATGCATTAACTCAAGTTCCTTCCATATTCGTCGTGGGATTGACCCCAACCTTTGTTGAGTTCAGTATTTGACATCGACCACTTTATATCTCATTTATGAGGTGTAATTTGGGCGACATCAAATTTTGGCGCCGTTGCCTGGGAATACGGCTAAGGCTTTTGTTAATTGTTTTTGCTTTATTGTTGGTCCTTATTTCCTTTTTATTTTTCTTTTGTTGTTTTTGTTCTTAAAAGGTCTTAGGTTCGTGCATGCCCAGTACTAAGAGCCAAGGAAAATCCCTTGTTCAAATCGATCACGAACTTGAACAAATACTGTAAAATCTGAGGAGAATGGCCAACGTACAAGAGCAAGAGACAGTGGAGCAAGCTACAACCAGAATGTTGGCTGAGGAACAATATCGAGCAAGAGATAGAGAGTTGGCAAGGGTTGCTAAAGAGCAACGCCTAGCTGCCAAAGCGCAGCTAGCTAGAAGGAATAGAGGTCCAGATCAGCAGAGGCACCGGTATTTCGATGAGAATGATGATGCTGATATTGACGAAGCCGGTGCCATTGGAGCTATTATCCTCCCCCCTTTGCCTGCTGGGGCAAATTTTGATATTACCAGTGCTATGATCCAATTGCTCAACATGAAGGGGATATTTGCGAGTCATGCAACTGATGATGCACATACTCACTTGAATAATTTCGTGGGCATTTGCAAAGCATATAAACACTGGGGGTGAGTCAGGATGTGATATGACTGAGTTTATTTCCATTTTCATTAGGGAGTGAGGCAATGCTCTGGTTGGCAGAACTGCCCAATGATTCTATCACTACATGGAGGGAGTTGAAAAGAGCTTTTGTTGAAACATTTTTCCTACCTTCCAGAGGTTTGCAGTTGAAAGATGAGATATACAACTTCAGGCAGTTAAGTTTTAAGGCACTTCACGAGACATGGCTTAGGTTCGACAAGAAGCTCAAAAGGGTGCCCAACCACAGGATCCCAGATGATACATTGTTTGAAATTTTCTATAGGTCTCTAAATGCTAACACCAAGGCGGTGGCTGATACCGTGTCTGGCGGAACATTCATGAGTCACACTTATGTTGAAGCTGCTGAGCTTCTTGATATAATCACTAAAACCAACTGCGCATGGAACACAAGAGAGTCAGAGAATCTGGCTAGTTCTTATGTGGCAGGTATGACTGTGGAACAGAGAAGGAAGGATGAAGAGCGAGATTAGGATATTGCTGAAATGAAGACCACAATGGGGATACTTGCTAAGCATTTTATGGGATCCTGGGCTGAAAAGGTTAATGCTATGGGTTCTCAAGGCAAGGTCCCAAGAAATGATGGAGGCGAATCAGAATCTAAAGAGAAAGCTAATTATTTGAATGATCAAGGGGCGGGTTTCCGGACTAACACCCAAGGGTCTAACTAAGACTCTTGGCGTCAAGGTCAGGGGAACCAAGGTCGGAACTACTACAGGGATGACAATTACAACCGAGGTCAATACAGAGACAATGGAGACTAGAAAAAGCGTGAGGAGTACAAGAATGATAGAAGCGGTCTTTATGTTCCTCCAAGGAACCGTGAGCCAGAGTCTAGTGGTTCAAAAGTGGAAGACATGTTGTCCAAGGTACTTAAGCAGATGGAGGCGACAAATGACCATTTGAAGGAGCTGCGTACTGATATTTCTGGTATGAATCAAAAGGTGGAAGCATATGCTGTAGCCATTAATTATATTGAGAAGCAACTGCGTTAGATGTCTGTTGCGATGAACCAGAGGTAGAAAGGCACACTTCCCAGTAATACAGTTTAAAATCCAAAAAATAATAGTCATTGAATGGCGATCACTACTAGGAGTGGAAAGGTGACAAGTGATCCGCTGAGGCTGGTTGTGATTGATAAGACAGTAGAGCCTGTATTGATTGATGATGATAGGATGGAAGAGGATCAAACTTTGGTTGATGATTCAGTGGTGAAGACTGCTCCTAGTAATGCAAAGGATCATGGATCTGGAAATGAGAAGGAGAAGGAGGAATCACAAAAGTTCACGCCTATCCTTACACCTCCTCCCCCTTTTCCACAGCGGTTGAAGAAAAAGGACGAAGATGGGAAGTATAACAAATTCATTTCCATGTTGAAACAATTATGTGAACATCCCATTAGTCAAGTTACTTGAGCAGATGCCCGACTATGCTAAATTCATGAAGGACCTTGTCACTAAATTCATGATGCTCCTACTCCACTTGCGAGAGACCCACCAAGCCGAGCAGAAGAGAATGCTGGGGTCACAGTACCGATTGCTCCCAAGGGCACCACAACTGCGACAAATGCAAAAGTTGCTGATAAGTCACGTGCTCAACAAGGGAGCACAGATGATGAGCTGACAGATACTTCAAAGACATCTAATGATCAACCACAATAGGTGAGGCGATGGTGTGTTCGTGGTATGCGGGCCATTTACAACAGGGACATTGCTCCGAATGAAAAAGGCCATCCAAAGAGGAGCATCTACGAGGAGCCCAGACTGGCCACCACGAGGCTCAAGGACCTCCCTAAGCTGAAGGATTTATTTGATAGATACAGGTTCGGGTGGTTAACTGAGCCATCGGGGAGCTACATCCCTTGACTGGCCAGAGAGTTTTATGCAGCGTGCGCAGCCACATTACAACGTCTAGCATTGGGAGGCCAAGAATAGAAGAAGAGACCCGCATTGACGTAGGTGTTGGTTCGGGAGACACCTGTAGATATCCATGAGAGGACCATCCCTAGACTTCTTTATGGTCCAAACTATCATGCCCCAATGAATACAGCCGAGTTCGATCACAGACTGTCCGAGCTTAAGAAAGTAAAAACCAAGAAGCTAAACAGTGTAGAACAAATTAGGCAGTACACTTGGCTATCACGAGTCATTGCCACAAGGAGTCCGCTGGTTGAGTGGTTGCATGGCACCGAGTCCCAGATAAAAAGGCCATATTGAACTTTCAAACTAAATTCTGGTGGTCAATGGTTTGGCACAGGCTAGTACCGACCAACAATGGTAATGTTCTTTCACATGACAGAGCTGCACTGGTAGCTAACATCATGGAGGGGTACGCCATAAAATTCCCGCGGTATATTGCTGAAGAGATTCGAGAGCGGGCGATAAATGATAGCACTACCATTCCCTTTCCATGCCTCATTGATAGACTCTATCAGGAGTCAAAGGTGCTAGAATTGTTGTTGCTTGATCAGCGAGTGGTGTTCCATAAGATCACTGACATCAGGTTGATAAGAGACGAAACAAACTCGGTATCGAGAGCGAGGAGTCAGTCTACTGCATCCGCTGGAGCGACTTTATTGGTAGAGGCATTGAGTAGCGGTATGCAGACTGAGGCTGTATTGTTTACTGAGATTGCGGTAGAGCCCATAGAGGCCAAAGAGATTCGCAGCCAGCCCGAGGCTACAGATGCAGCCGACATTCCCGCACCTGATAAGGTTCCAAAGTCCTCATCCTCAGAAGCAGCACCTCAACCACCTGTTGCACCCTCACATGCTCCTTCAGCTGGTCTAGTCACTATTTACCAAGAATTCCTGACTGACATGGCTAGGCGGCTGGCGAAAGTCGAAAAACAGCAAGCACACATGGCTCTTCAAGTTAAAGTACTAATGGAGAAAGTTAATCCTTGGGTTAAAAAGGAGTTGGAAGTGCTCTCTCGCTTAGTGCATGGCCACTTAGATGCTTTTGAGAGTCGCATGGATGAGCGCCTTGCACAGTTACAGGCGCCCGAGCTGGCAAGGTGGTATGTAGAGGTAGAAGCACTCCGAGTAGAGGTGCAGGAGTTGTCCGCATGACATGTAGCTACGATCCCCCACCCGTGCTTCCAGTAATTGATGACGAGAGCAAGGAAGAGCTACCGCCAATATTTGATTTTATCACTGAGGAGCCGGTGGCGCAAAATAAGGGCAAGAGGTCTTGTGAGGAGGCAAGTTTTGAGGAGGATGATTCTCTGCTCCGTGAGTAGAGGCGAGAGTGGAGAGATATGGAGACAGCGCTGCAATTATCTAGAGAGGAGGCTCTACAGAGGGCCGTAGTTGAGGCAGCGAGAGATCGTGGAAAAGGTACGAGCTCAGTAGGTTCTGAAAATGCACCGGGTCAAGCCGGTGGTATAGGAGATAACACTAGAAGAGTATCTACACCCTCCTCCGACCAGGTCACAGACGGCTAGGTCGCATAGGTATGTTCCCTATTTCCATGGTTTTGTTTTTATATATATGCGTTGAGGATGACGCATGCTTTTCTTGATGTGGATATCTGTGTATTTTTGCTGAACATAACCCGAGGGTTTTTCTTGTTGGATATCTTTTACCTCGGGTATTCCTTATCTAGTAGAACCGACACGTTTAGGTTTTTATGTTTTTGTGTTTGTTTGTGTTAGTAGAAAGAAAATTAGGTGAACTTAAGGCAGTCAAGAGCATAAATTTTTGAATTTAGTTGAACTAGTTGAACTGATAATGTGATACCCCTCCTAAATTTTTTTATGTGTGTGTTAAAATCGACAAGTATGACTTTTGTGAATCTTTGCATGGGATTAAAGATGTGAATATGTTTCCCATTCTATAACTGTACTTGAACTAGCAGTTAGTAAAAGTGATGATGTTGGCCTGTGCTGTGCGTGAGTGAGACTTAATAGTTAAATTCTACTGTGTTTGTCAATCTAGAACTTGCCTGGTCAGTTGTACCGAGGTAGAGATGGGAAACTAGGAAATAATCATAGGCCATTTTTGATTAATGAGTCCACTTTAGCCTTAAAAGACCTACCAAATGAAAATAAATAATCCCTTGATCCAAATTTTTGAGCTTAAGTTGACCTTTCTTTTTGTTAACATCAATTCACCTACTTGCTTTAATTAAAATAAACATGTTTTGGCCCTGGTCCCTCCTTGGACACTATAAACCTCAACTTAGGCAAATATCCTAAGTTGAGGGTGGCTATCATAGGGGTGATTAAGAAGAGTATGGTGGAGTGAAATTGAGTAATGAATATAAAAAAGCGGATGCGGTTTGCATAATGAAAAGAAAAGAAAAATTTTTGTTAAAGAGAAAAAGGAGCATAAAGAAAAAAAGAGAGAAAAAGTGAATGAAGGTGATGAATACTTGAAAGAAGGAACACCACACTTGTAGTTGCAAACAAAAGTAAAAGAAGAAGAAAGCAAAGGAAAAAGGGAGAAAATAGAGAAAGAAGGTTAAAAGTGGAGCCAATGTGTGTGTAGTGCCAAGGAGGGTTAAGCTACTAGTACCATATGTACCATACCCAAACCCGAGCCCACGTTACAAGCTAAAAAAGACCTGTAGTGATCCTGGTTCCCTGTCTGAAATTCAAGGTATTGAAAGTAAAGGCAAGCTTATGGTATTGCATGCGCACAATTAGAAACTCTTTGTGAGAGCAAGTGTGATCTTACCTAGTCCCAAGAGAAATACATTGATATGATTATAAACACATGAGTGAGTGTGGGACTTATTTGTGGTGAGAGCGTTTGGTCAACAAAATCATTTATAAACTGTCTGGGTTAGTGTTATAGATTTATGTGCATGGTTGCAAGTGACAGTATTTTGCCATGTTTCGATTCCTCTGTGTCATGATTGAAAATTTTACATATGCATTGTGATTTAATTTTGTATGATAAATGAGGGGTTATAAAATTTGATTAGATGAAGAGTTGTGACTGCCGTAAGTTTCCTAAGGTTCTTTTGATTAAAGCGTCGAAGTAGCTCATTTTACTTTGTTTTTGCCTGAAGACATGCAAAAGTTTTAAGTTGAGGGTGTTGATGTGCCTTGATTTTACGGCACTTTTGACACTTAAAACCAAGAAACTATGCACATTTTGGGTATGTTTATGTAGATATGATGCGTTTGTGTAAAATATTGCAGGAAAACAGGTCCGGAACAGGAACTGGTCAAAGTAAGGCAAAAATGGACAAAACTGTAGGCTGAGACCCAGGCCACGAGTCATCGTCCCAATGAACGACTCATGCTTGGAGTCGTGGGAAGAAATTGAGTTTGATGAAGAAGATCCAGTGTACCTCACGAGTTGAAGGAATGACTCGTTACATCTGGAAATGAGTCGTTATGACAGTGGTGGAGATTGGGAGAAGAATTTCGGAAGAATGCCCAGTGAAGACGATGAGTGACGTAACGAGTCGTCAAGTGAAGTGACGACTCATTATTAGGTACTGTGAGCATCAATCAAGTGCACTGGAGGAATTGGTAAGCCAGGGTCACGAGGGACCTAACAACTAGGGCCCAAGACTAACAATTCATTAGGTGACCCTTCACCAAGACTGGACAAATTGCTGAGAACGAGTCAAATTCACTGGCCACGACTCGTTGGGAGACCCAACGAGTCATTACTTGGCCCATTACCCCTGCTAACCTGGAGTCCAATTTTAGTTAGGATAAGATTTTTTTAGAATTATAAATACAATATTTAGGTTTATTTTTCGAACACAGTTTATTTTACAAACTTTCCACGTAAATTTTGGTGTTTTTAGCGATCATTCTTGGTTCAAGGAACAAAGTTTGTAATTTTTTCTTGATTTTGGGAATCAAACGACATTGAAGTTTTGTTCATCGGTTTTGGTGTTTTATTCAATTCACGTGATTTTCTTCTACGAATCTTTATAAGTTACAATTATGATTTATTCTTTATTCTGTGATTGTGATCATTCAAATATGAGTAGTTAAACCCATAACTAGGGTTGTGGGAACCATGATGAATTAACACACATAGGTAAAAAAACACTTAGTGATTCTTGAATGGGGTTTAATGCATGTATTGTTTTCCTTCGTTTTAATTATTTCTTAATGGTTGCAAAAGTTAGAATTTTCCTTATTCTTACTTAATGGATCAAGGGGTAGTGAATGGGAAAAGGTATTAACAATGGATATTTGAGGTTATCAACCCTCATCTAATAGCTTGAACTTGTTCGGGAATAGCTAATCCGATATTAAGGGTAAGGGTTAATTAAGCATACACCCATATATGGACTAAGTTTCATGGTGATAATCATCTAGATAAGAGACCAACCATTTAGGTGAACTTAAATTTCCAATATTGCATGCTAAACACCAGAATATATCACTAGTTCACAGAGACACAATCCTAGTCACTTTATTGATTGAATACAACTGAAATTGATTTACTAGTCATTACTCTTGTTTATTATTTTGTTTTCAAATCTTTCCCCCTTAGGAAATAAGTAAGTCAATAGTACTAGCCAAATGCATTAACTCAAGTTCTTTCCATATTCCTCGTGGGATCGACTCCAACCTTTGTTGGGTTCTATATTTGACATCGACCGCTTTATATCTCATTTATGAGGTGTAATTTGGGCAACATCAATACACCCCATCGGAGAAAGCCCACTGTACCTTGCCAGGATATAGTGACTGAGTTGGGTGATCACAAGTCTGGGGCCCGTTAGGCCAATAACCTACAATGGCAACATAATTCTGGGAATCTAGGTGTGTTGGAACCCCGGTCCACTCAGTGCTGAGTACTACTCCCACTGGATAGCCCTAACTTGGCTACTAAGATGATATCTCAAAGCTGAGATTCTGGAATAAGTCAAGAATACTTATCTGGAAGTAACTTGAGAATATGTAGGATCGGATAATTGAAAACTGGTGTTCTAAGACTTGTTAGAGCTGCTTATCTAGAAGCGTCATAACCGTCTAAAGAACTAACTGATAATTGATACTGGTGGTTCTAAGACTGGTCAAAGCCGCTTATTTGGAAGCATCGTAACCATCTAGAGAACTAACTAATAACAAAAACTAGGGAGCATTACTGAACTGAACTCCTCAAAGAACTAACTATCGTCAAACTGATCAGCTAACTTACTGTAAGATACTGAAAAAGGCTAACTGGTAACTGAGATTGAACTAGCATTCAAACTGACTGTGAATCCATAAAATGGTAATAACATGAAAATTCAAGAACTAATAGAGTCAAGCAGTATTTGTATCTAAACAATTATGCAAGACCTGATTTACTGTATTCACAGAACTAGGACTAAGCAATATTTCATAAAGAGAATAACAACATATGTGATAAATGATGAAAAACATTGCAAGAGTTCATAAGAATTTCAAATTCACAAGAATATTCATAATCTGACTGAAGCTAACCCTATTTCTGATACTCAGGACTAAGACTGACAAGCAATTACAAAAGGGTTTTGGGGCACAAGGGAAGGACAATTCCCTTGTTGAATTCCCATATACCTGGATTAAAATCCTTAGGAGAAATCTGGAGAAGTCTTGAAGAACACTGGAAGCCCTAGCTTAGCTCTACACTGTTTGTTTGGAACTTCTATGTTCTAAGAATCGAGAGTTGAGAGAAAATGAGAGAGATTAAGTCGATCACCCCTTTAATTCTCTTCAAAACGTGCCCAAAATGATTTAGTTTAGGAATTACAAAAATATCCCAAAAAATCTAGAAAATTGCCCGACAGGAACCAACGGGTCACACACCGAGTCATTGTGTGACACCTCAACTCATTGGGACCAGTTGTTGGTCCTGGGCCTGACTATGATAACTGGAAGTGGGCCACGGAAGGAAACCATGACTTGTTGGATGGACCAATGGGTCGTTGTTTCCTCTCATGGTCACTGACAGGAAATGCTTGGTCCCTCTGCTAACGGATGACATAACGACTCATTCGTAGAAAAAATGGGTCATTGTGTCTGCTCATGGACATCACTGCCTTGACCTGAAGGGTTGATGGTTCAGGAAATGGGTGGCAACAACGACTTGTTGGTATGTACCACGAGTCGTTAGTCTCACTCATTGGTATAAGGGAAGGTCTGGCAGGTTCTGGACTTGGGATACAACAAACGATAAGACAACTCGTTACTCCTGCCAATGGGTCATCCCATTCCTCGTTGGTCCCCAAAAAGAAATCTGTAGGACTAAGAATGACTCAGATAATGGTGTGTTAAAGGTGACAACGACTCGTTGTCTGGGTTGCTCTGTGATAAAAATTTTCTGGTGTTTTCTGGTTTTTCAGGTAAAGTCTGAGTTTGGTCTAAGAAAGTTTTTGGGTGTTACATTTTCTTCACAGACAAAGTTGTATCATTTTATTTTGTCAATATTCCATTAGAGCTCAACTGTTTAGGCTCGATTTTAGGGAAGTCAGGGTTTTCGGGGAATATTTTGTTGATACTTCTAACACATTATGATTTATGTAAATTCGTGATTATGGTAAATACTTTATTTTGTTGTTAAAAAAGGGTTCTCCTATTGAGCTGGAGTCGATGTAGGTGCCTGCACAACTCACCTATTTAGGTCGTGACATAGGCGGTACTTGGTGGGCTCAGATGCTTATTTTGGGTGTGGTAAGCCAGTCACATATTTAGAGATCATCCTTCAGCCGAATAGGGTGATGGTAGAGGTTGTGCCCTAGCCACCATGTTAGCAACCCCAATATCTCACCCGCCTCAGTAGGGCACATCATTTAGTGCCAGTGGCGGGCAACGCCAGAACTAGTTTGATACACTATCATCCCGCCATGAGCAGGAGAGCTCACCATACGTGGTTATTGGTATGTTACAAGTTTTTCATTTTGATGTTGATGCATTACTAGACCGAGGAGTCACATTATCTTTCATGACTCCTTATGTTGCTATTAGTTTTGGTGTCAGTCTCAAAATACTATAAGAACCCTTCTCAGTCTCTACTCCTATCGATGAGTTAGTTATAGCTCAACGGGTATACAAAAATCTTCATATCAAAGTTCATTAGAGAGTTACCTCAGTTGACTTAGTAGAGTTAGATATGATAGATTTTGATGTTATTTTCGATATGGATTGGTTGTATTCATGTTATGCCTCGATCAATTTTAGAACCCAGTTAGTAGAGTTACAATTTTCTAGTGAACCGGTCCTAAAATGGAAGGGTAGTTTAGTTGTGCCTGTAGGTTGCTTTGTTTCTTATCTTAAGGCCAGGAAGATGATCTCCAAGGATTGTGCATACCACTTAGTTCAGGTTAAGGATTCTATGTCCGAACCTCGACTCTCCAGTCAATCCTAATTGTATGTGAGTATCCAAAGGTGTTCTCAAATGATTTACCAGTAATCCCTCCCGAGCGGAAGATTGACTTTGGTATCAACCTTCTCCCTGATATGCAACTCATATCTATTCCTCCTTATAGAATGGATCTCGATGAGCTTAAGGAGTTGAAAGAACAGTTGAAGGACCTCTTAGATAAGGGTTTTATCAGGCCTTGTAGGTCCTCGTGGGGTGCTCTAGTCATCTTTGTTCGGAAGAAAGATGGTTCTTTCAGGATGTGCATCGACTATCATTAGTTGAACAAAGTCACAATCAAGAATAAGTATCCCTTCCCTAGGATTGATGACTTGTTCGACCAACTTCAGGGTGCTATGTGCTTTTTGAAGATAGACCTTAGATCCGGCTATCACCAGCTTAGGGTTAAGGAGAGTGACTTTTCGAAGACCTCCTTTCAGACTCGATATGGTCACTATGAATTTTTAGTTATGTCTTTCGAGCTAATGAATGCTCCCGCAGCTTTCATGGATTTGATGAACAAGGTGTTCAAGCAGTATTTGAATATGTCCATCATTATCTTTATAAATAATATCCTTATATACTCTCGAAGTAAGGAGGAGCATGTTGTCCATCTGAGGATTGTGTTGCAGACTCTTAAGAACCATTCACTATTTGCTAAGTTTAGCAAGTGTGAGTTTTGGCTACAGTCAGTTGCATGTCTTAGTCATGTGGTGTCTAGTGAGGATGTTCAGGTAGACCCTCAGAAGGTAGAGACGGTGAAGAACTGGCCTACACTTGTTAGCCCTACCAACATCTTGAGTTTTTTGGGTTTGGCTGGCTCTTACCGGAGGTTCATAGAGGGATTTTCATCCATTGATGCACCTTTTACTAAGTTGACTCACAAGAAGGCTAAATTTCAATAATCTAATGCTTGTGAGAGAAACTTTCAGGAGTTAAAAACTCGAATTATTTTTGCTCGAGTATGACCATTCCAGAGGGCAAAAATGGCTTTGTGGTATATAGTGATGCCTCTAGGATTGGCCTTGGGTGTGTGTTGATGCAGCATGGGAAGGTCATTGTTTATGCCTCAAGATAGTTTAAGACTCATAAGAAGAATTACCTAATGCATGACCTCGAGTTAGTAGCAATGTGTTTGCCTTAAAGATTTGGAGACACTATTTATATGGCGTGCATATGGATGTGTTCACGGATCACAAGAGCCTTTAGTATGTGTTTACTCAGAAAGGCTTGAATTTGTGGCAAAGTAGGTGACTTGAGCTTCTCAAGGACTATGACATGAGTATCCTTTACCATCCGAGCAAGGCCAATATAGTAGCGGATGATCTTAGTAGGTTTTCCATGGAGAGTGGGTCCCATGTTAAGGATGGGAGGAAAGATTTGGTGAAGGATGTCCATCGACTTGCACGCTTGGGGGTTTCCTTACTAGTTCGGCAGATGGTGGTGCCATTGTTCAAAATGGGTTTGAATCCTCATTGGTGACGGCAAGGAAAGATAAGGATCCTATCTTAGTGAAGTTAAAGGAAGTTGTTCGTAATTAGAAAGTGGAGGTTTTCTCCCAAGGGTGAGATGATGTACTTTGATATTTGGGCCGATTATATGTTCCAGAGGTAGATGACTTGAGAGAGGCTCATGGCTCTCAGTATTCTGTTTATCCAGGTGCCACCAAGATGTACTGAGATCTATGAAAAGTCTATTGGTGGAATGGCATGAAGATGGACATTGCAGAGTTTATGGCTAAGTGTCCGAATTGCCAGCAGGTGAAGGTTGAGCATCAAAGGAGGTATGCTACAGGATATTTGTATCCTCACTTGAAAGTGGGAAGAGATCAATATGGACTTCATTACAAGTTTTCCATATACATGCCGACAACATGATTCTATATGTATAAGAATATACCCATAACCCTTGGTTAGTTAATATAGATAATTTTTCACATGCACTTCACTATCGATCGATGATCATAGAAATATAAGTACTAGGAATAGTCGAGTAGTCTTAGAGACTTTGGACATAAGCTCAAGAAGGGATATTAACGAGCAACTAGTAACTCAGAAAAAATAAATTAAGTGCACAACTTGAGAATTCAACTTGAATTCAACCAACTATAACCCTGGATCTTTTTCTCATCTGATATGAACCAATGAAATTTGGCAAGTTAGTTTACATTTTATTTGTTTTCAATTCAAATAGTTAGTAATACAAACTTTTTCCAAGAATTATTTCCCCTTTCTGAATAGTTGAATAGTTTGACAAGTCCTGTGGGATAGATATTAACCTCCTATATTACTTGTCAATCGCGTACACTTGCACATAGTTTAGATGCAATAAGTTTTTGGGCGCTATTGTCGGGGACTTTGGAAAGATTGTTTTGCTAGTTTTGAGTTGATATTTTCTTTTCAATCTTCACGTAAGTTGTTGTTTTTATATTTTTTAGGCTATAGGTTCGCTGTAAAAACACCAGGAATTAGGAAAAACCCTTGGCTCCTTTTGATCCAAAGATTGATAAAACTTTTCAAAAAAGAGTGAAAATGGCAGATGATGCATGTGATAAAATTCGACTGATAATTTGAATGCATTACAGCCGGAGAGGAATGCACAAGAATGGATTTTTTTGTTAAACTTTGCTAGGCCCAAACTAGAAAAAGCTTCAAAAGCTATTATGAATCCAATCATCACAGGAAATTTTGAGTTGAGGAAAGAAACAATGCATCTGGTATAGATCACATTCCAGTATCAAGGTAAACCACATGAGGACTTACATAGACACCTGATTGAATTCTAGAGCTAGATCTATGCCTAGGATCAGTATTTAGCCTCTAATCAGCCTAGATGAGTAGATTAGACCATGCCAGGTAAAGTGAAAACGCCTGCACCCCTCTCTTTCAAGAGGATTCGCGGCATGTCAAGCCCTAGTAAGGTTCTTCACTTTGCAAAGGAGCTACAATTGAATCAAATAGGTTCTTTGCAAGTGAAGAAGAAAGAATAAGTTGTGATAGAATCAGCTGTTACAGCATAGGCTGTTGAATTAAGGGAGAACATTCTATCAGAATATTTTTGATGAGTATGTGAAGTTGAGATCATTGTCATTGCTTGGAGAAGCGAAGGAATGGTTATAAAGTGAGATGGAAGGATCCTTCACTTCATAGATACCTTCTCAAAGAAATTTCTTAATAGATTCTTATCATCCAGAAGGACCAAAGAACTGAGAGGGAAAATTTATGGGTTCACTTAGAAGGATGGAGAATCATCACCCCAAGCATAGAAGAGTTACAAGGGTTATCTTCGAGATTGTCCATATCATGGACAATCCACAAAGATAATTGGACATACATTTATAGAAGGATTGAGGCAGGATTCCAAAGCATTGTTAGATGCAACAACTCAAGAATAAATATTTTCAAGAGTTATAATGAATTGGAGGCCTGCTAAATCTCATGTCAGTAGGTTATCGAGATTATCTAGATACTAGCAGAGTCTTTGCATTGTAGAGAACACTAGGCAGGTTAGAAGTTCATTGAGTCTCAGCAATAAGAGCTGATATTAATTAGCTATGTAATTTGATGAGATAGTGTTTGGCACAGAAGACTGCAGGATCAGTGTAGCAGGTCCACCAAGTATACAAAATACCACCATCTTGTAAGATGTGTGGGGACAGTAATAATTAGTAGGGGGTGTCCTTGGAATCTAGAATCATTTTATTATGTAGGGCATCAATATCATAGTTAGTGTTATTTGGGAAACATTTATATCAGAACTACAGGAGCCACCCAAATTTCTCTTGGGGTAGTTATCAGAATGTTTAGAGATCTCCATACCACCCTTATCAAAGTCAGTAGCACCGTCAGCCCCACAAGTAAGTAATTCTTTGAAAAACATTCTAAGTAAATTTATGTCATATCAGCAGTAGTAGCAGGTTAACACTGAGATGAATAAGGCACTGAATGACATGCACATCTACTGGGGAAGTTAGCCAATGAAAACAGGACAGACCACTGGTAGCACCATCCAATAACATGGAGCAATATCCTATAAAAGCTGTAAGGATAATTTTTTTGAGAAGTGGCAAAGAATTAGTGGAGACACCATAAACAAGTAGGGTGTCAAATGCTAAATTTACACCAGCTGAGAAGCCAGAGACATAAAAGGAAGGTGGAAACAAAATCAACCATGAACCTAAATCCATAATTGCAAAACCTCCACCACTATGTCCACAGAGGTTCAGAAAGTAGAAGATCAAAGTTGGATATGAAAATTTTATAGAAATGTTAAAATAGGTACATGTTAATATACCTTTGGTGGAATTATTGAAGAAAGTTCCCAGTTATGCAAAATATCTCAAAGATATTGCTGCAAATAAGAGAAGGTTGATGGAATTTTAAATAGTAGCTCTCACTGAGGAATGCAACTCAAGAGTAAGGAGCAAGATACCCCTCCAATCTGAAAGATCTGGGGAGCTTTACCATTCATATTATGATTGGTGATTGAGAGATCGGGATAGCACTATGTGATCTTGGAGTTTAGAGCTAGTATCAACTTAATATCTACCTCAGTCTTTAACACTTTGGGTCTTGGTAAGCCTAGACCAACCATAGTGACACTACAACTTGTAGATCTTAACTGGCTTATCTGGATAGGATTATTGAAGATATACTTATAAAATTAGGACCATTCATTCTTTTGATGGACTTCATTGTTCTGGATTATGTGGTATATAGAAAAGTCCCTATCATCCTTGGTAGAGGATTTTTGGACACAACTAATGTTGTGATTTGAGTGAAATAAAGTAAGATGATGATGACAATTAATGGAATCGAAGCTACTTTTAATCTGTCTAAGGCTACAAGGTTGCCACCCCATTGTGAGGAGTTAAAGGGTGTTATTGTGGAACCTCCTAACCTTACTAATGCAGAAGTAGATCACTGTGTGGCATAGAAAGATTTCCTGGAAATCCCTAATTCATGATAAAGAGCTTATTGAGGATGAAGGAGTGGAGAAATTCCTTCAGAACCTAGATATATATGCTTTTGTGTGAAAAAAACAAAGATGTGCGGAACTAGAAAGGCCAGCTACATGGAAGTAGCCAAAATCTTCTATCGAGGAGAGTTCTTGAACTCAAATCTTTCCCCGCTCATTTATGTTATGCTTATCTAGGCAATAATAACACACTTCTTAGAATCTTGTTTGCATTTTTAAATGATATGCAGATTGATAGGGTGTTGCGGGTCTTGAGGGACAAAATTCAAGTCATTGGTTGGTCAATAACATATATTAGAGGGATAAAAAAAACTTTTTCCGCATGCATAAAATTCTATTGGAGGAGGGACACAGGCCGAGTGTTGAACATCAGTGCAGGCTGAACCCGATAATTAAAGAGGTAGTGAAGATGGAGATTCTAAAGTGGCTGGATGCAGGTGTAATCTATCCTATTTCCAATAGCCATTGGGTGAGGATAGTTTAATGTGTGCTAAAGAAAGATGGCATTATTGTAGTTTAAAATGATAAAAATAAATTGGTGCCACAATAGATAGTTATCGGGTAGAGAATATACATTGATTACCGGAAACTAAACAATCTCACTAGAAAAGACCATTATCCGTTTCCATTCATGGATAAGATATTAGATTGCCTAGATGTACATGATTATTATTGGTTTTTGGATGGCTACTCCAGGTACAATCAGATTATGATAACACTCAATGATCAGGAGAAGACTAATTTCACTTGCACATATGACACCTTTTTTTATTTCGAATGATGCCATTTGGTGTATGTGATGCACCAAGAACCTTCCAGAGGTGTATGATGACCATTTTGATTGACATAGTAGAAAAGTATTGATAATGCTCAATAAATCTCTCCATTTTATAGGAGGTGGCAACAGTCGTTACAAAATATAAATTTCCCAACGGATGACGGGGTCGAATCTCACAAAGATTTAGAGGAGATCATCCAAGAATCTTAAACTAATTCAAATTTGCAAGCATCATTGTTTAAATTTGAAAGTTAAAAATTAGGGGGAAAAGGAAACAAGTATTGAGTTCAAATTTGTAAATAAAACAAGGAAAATCACTTGTTGCTATCGATGAGAAAAGACTAGAGATATGTAACAGATGGGGTGTCAACTATATTGGGGTTGATTGAAATGCCTTAGACTCAATTATAGCGTGGATAACAATGGATCAAACTACATCCTCTTGTGTTTTAACCACAAGAATGCTTTTGCTTTGGGTTTTCTCAAACCCCAAAGCCGCAATCATAAATCAACCACAATGCTTAAGGAGGAGTTAAGCTATCTCTAGACTTAACCCTTTAATGCTGTGGGGATGTGGTCTTGATTATCTCTATCTCAACCTGACACATCTACACTCCAAATCCTCCAATTGATTCCTCAACCAAATCTCACTCCTCTTTCTCAAGCAAAAGTAAAATAAGCAAGCTAAATTACTGTTTGTAACCACTATTTTTTCAATTAAAACTTAGAGAAAACAATAGATCGGTTCATATTCTTCATCGAATTTAAGAAAATCATCAACATCCGCTCTAGTTTATACACCCATCATGTACACATCCCTAGCTAGAAATTTATCTACTCATGGTGAAGAAAAAGAAATTATACTCATGATAAATTCCTCAACAATCATCATATTGAATAACAAACTAAGCTTTCAAAATCAACAATAATGGTGGTCTCTTCCCATGAGAAAAATGGAAGAAGAAGAAGATAAAGTAAGATGTATTCTACTCTCTATCTCTAACTTCTCTCTACCCTATTCAATGAGAAGTCATATGACATTGGTGTGTACAATGGGGGTAAAAATATGCAAATTCCTCTTGCATAGATTTTCAAATTTGCCCTTGGAAGCTTCTCAAGTACCTTTGTGCCAAAGGTGGATAATTTTTTCGTTGTCAACATTCAGGTCACTTGTGCGGCACCTGCGTTTCGTAGGTGCCCATTCGCGGATCACAGGTGCTTTGCAGGTCAAGACATTGTTGTTTGAAGCCATTCTACATTTGCACCTGCATTTTGCAAGTGCCAACCTGCGTTTCACAAGTTCAGCTGAGCTATTACTCCAATGCCAACTGCGTGGCACCTGCGTTTCGCAGGTGTCTATATGCATCATGCAAGTCCATTTTTCTTCCAACAGAGTGCTTTTGGTTCAATTTTTCTTTTCTTTATCTAAGTTAAAGGTCTGCACAAATAAAGTATAAACCTTTCCTAACTGATGTGAAAAAAGCGATAGCTCATGCTTAAAAGCCTAATGAGTTGGTAAATTACCAACTCATTAAGTATGTGGAGGTACATAGATGATTTCTCTATTTTTGGTGATTCCTTTAATCAATGCCTCAGGCATCTTGATACAGTGTTAGCCAAATGTGTGGAAACTAACCTAGTGTTACATTGTGAGAACTGCCATTTTATTATGATAGAAGGCATTACGCTTGGGCATAATATTTCTCAAGCTAGAATCAAAGTTGATAAAGCGAAGGTGGAGGCAATAGAGTAATTGCTACCTTCACTATCCATCAAAAGGTTGCGCAGTTTCCTAGGTCATGTAGGCTGTTATTGCAGGTTCATCAAGAACTTCTCTAAAATTGCAAATCCTATATGCAAACTACTTAAGAAGGACAAGAAGTTCGAGTTTGATACAGCTTGTGTAGCAACCTTTGAGGAGCTAAAGAAGAGGCCGTGACTGCTTCTACCATTATAGCACCACATGGTCCACATCATTTATTTTGATGTATGATACTAGTGATTTTTCTATAGAAGCAGTTCTTGGGTAGAACAAAGATAAGAGGTTCCACCTGATATGTTATTCTAGAAAGACACTAGCCGAAGCTAAGAGAAACTACATGGTCATAGAGAAGGAGTTGTTGGTAGTTGTCTATGCCTTTGACAAATTTCGAGCATACCTAGTGGGCACCAAGGTGATTATCTATACAGATTGCACAACCATGCGGTACCTGTTCATGAAGAAGAATGCAAAACCAAAGCTTACTCTATGGATCTTGCTATTGCAGGAGTTTGACATTGAGGTTAGAGAAAAAAAGGGTATATAAAAATTAAGTTGCGAATCATCTGTCCAGACTGGAAGGCATGGATGATGCGGAAGACAAAGTAGAAATTTAAGAAATATTCCTTGATGAGCAGTTGTTATCCCTTAATACACTAGAATTACCATGGTATGAAGACATGGTAAACTTTCTGGTCAGTGACGTCTACCCATCTAACCCCAGGGAAAGAAGAAGCTTAGGCATGATAGCAAGTTCTATATCTGGAGTGAAACGTATTTGTATAAGCTATGTATAGATTAGTTGATAAGAATATGTGTTCCAAGTGAAGAAGTGTACGGCATCATTGAGAGTTGCCATCCTTCACCATATGGGGGTCATCACAATGGTGGCAGAACAACAACAAAAATTCTGCACTCAGGGTTTTACTGGCCCAAATTCAAAGACACAAACACATTTGTGAGAGTGTGTGACAGTTGTCAAAGAGTTGAAAACATTTTGAGACATCAAGAGATACCTCTAAATGGCATCATGGAGATTGAACTATTTGATTATTGGGGAATCGATTTTATAGGACCCTTCATTCCTTCAAAAGGGGATAGGTATACTTTGGTGGCTGTGGATTATATGTCCAAGTGGGTGGAAGTTGTTCTGCTTCTCACTAACAATGCGAGTGTAGTTTCCAGATTTTTGAAGAAGCACATTTTCTTTCGTTTTGGTACCCTAAGAGCCATAATAAGCGATGAGGGTACCCATTTATGCAACAGATCGATTATTTAACAACTTTATAGCTAAGCACAATGTTAAACATAAGGTGGTAACTTCATACCACCGCAGACCAGTGGGCAGGTGGAAATCTCAGCAGAGAGATCAAAAAGATATTGGAGAAGATAGTTTGCTCTAATTGGAAAGATTGGCCAGATAATCCTGACATGGCTCTTTGAGCTTACAGAACTGCCTGTAAAATATCCATTGGGACATTATCCTACCAATTAGTGTTTGGTAAGGCATGTCACTTGCTAGTCAGCTCGAGCATAGGGCCCACTGGGCCATTAAAAGGTTGAATATAAACATGAAAGCAACTGGGGAAAGAAGATTATTACAGTTATATGAGTTAGACAAATTTCATCTGAGCGCCTATAAAAATGCGAAGCTGAACAAAGAGCTAACAAAAAGATGTCACGATAAACATTTTCAACGTCGTATCTTTTGAGGCAAAATAGAAGGTGTTGATTTACAACTCTAGACTTAAGTTGTTTGGTGGAAAGCTGGAGTCTAAGTGTATTAGGCCATTTGAGGTGATCTGTGCCTGCACATGGACTGGTGGAGCTAAGAGCTAAAGACTCAAGCAGCACGTTCCTAATGATAGGCAAAAGGTCAAACATTATTATGGAGGTGATATTGAATATGAAAAGACCTCCATCACCCTTAAATATGATTAAAGAGGATTTTATTATGTCACGAAATTAAATTAGGTGGTGATCGAGAGGCGGCCTGAAATTTATATCTATAGTTATATTCATTATAAAATGTTTTCAGGCTAACGGGTATTTTAGGATGCTTTTACAGGTGTTCTGAGCCTAAAATAATGAAAGTTTAGAAGGCAAAATACCAGCACGATATTCAACTAATAAAAAATAAAACTAATGCAGAAATTATACTGCCATGACACGGCCTACCTCATAGACAGCGACACCGAAATGTAATTGGGCAAGACACATATGGATATTGCTAAAAAAACACTATCCCGACATGGTAGTTTGTTTGGCCGTCAGGTTTGACTTTTTGTAAATGTTCGCTCGCCCCTTTCTGAGGATTAATGATGAGCCCCCACTTCCACCAGAAAAGGATGTGAACATAGAGAAAAATGACAATTCTTGGAGCCTCCAGAGAAGTTCGTTGCACCTTATGCTTTATTTTGTTTAATTTTGCAGTGAGGCACTGTAGAAAATTAAGTATAGGGCGGGAATTTATTACTATACTGATGAGTTGTTGTACTGTTATTACTGTACTTTTTGTTTAAACTCTTGATCTTGAATGGTCATGCTAGTCTAATTTTTAATTTTGTTTAGGTTAGCTGTTATTATTATTTTTTTTAAAAAAAATTAATTTTTGTGGTATATCTCATTCAACCCCCCCCTCCCCCCCCCCCCCAATTTTTCTTTACACTATGGTTCTTTTTTGGAGGAGAGCCATTTGAACGAGGTAATTTCTTAATTTCTAGAAATAAGTTTTTAGTCGTAGTTAAGGCTTTTTGCGATGATGTATGGATGACGAGCGTCTTGAGGAAAAATTAGTCACATAGGTAGGATAGTTCAAATCTAAAATTAGCTTGAATGCTAGGTACATAGCTAAGATGCTAAGTTAATTAATTAACACAAGTCTTGAAGTACACATGAATACACATGATGAAACAAAAATGACCTTTTGTCTTTCAAAATGCCTAGTCTCACTTTCTCAACTCATGTTAATAATATTAGCCTTGTTGTGGAATTCATTATATTGTCATGAAGCCGAGTTATCTGCATGAAGTTGTCCTTGTTGATTGTGTGCCATGTGAGGGAAGAAATTCTTGCATATAGTTAATGTTTCACATGTTAGTCTAGAACTTCCCCCGCATGTTATTGAAGTAGAATAAAAGTGTTGCTTAGTCTGAAAAATGATAATATACTTTTTTTAATTACTCTTGTGAAAATTTAGCCAGTTCAAATATTGCTATCACTTGTTATACCTTTGAGCCTTTAGCCTGTTATTTGTTAGCCGTATTACTAGCATAATCCTTTTTGTTGAATTTTTTATTTTTGCATTCTGCTTCCTTAAGTATTGTAGCATAATGTGTTGATATTATTAAATCAGATGAAAAAGAATGTCAAGTCTATATGGTGATCAGTGAGACTCACTTAAGATGAAAAGGCTCTCATTAAAAGAATGTGACAAGAAAAAAAGGATAAAAATGCTTGAAAAAAATAAAGATAATTGGAACATCCTTTTTATGATGAAAACTATTTGTAGTTCTAAGTGATTAGTAGAGGGCCAAATAGCTAAAGTGAGAAAATAATGGGTGTTATATATGAAATTGCGAAGTGCTTAGAGAAGTGTAAGTCACTTTCACGTAGTTATCCTACCCGTCCCCTAGTCAACATTATAACCCAGTAAAGTCCTATTTGATTTTAGTCTAGCACACTCAATTAGTGGATATGTATATAACAGACAAGCTTATGGTACTTTATGCATGCATGTGACTCTTCTTTCTGAGTGCGAGAGTATGCATTGTTTCTAAGTCGATAGAATATAATTGTCTTGTTGAGTTGAGTTTATGGACTATTCATTCCTGTGAGGGCACACTATTGATATATGACATGTGGAATGTGTGAATCTTTGAGTTTATAACATGAAATTAATTGTAAACTCTTTAAATAGATGAGTGATTGTTTAGGTTGAACTATTTTGAGAAAGATCGTTTGAAAAAGTTTCACATGATTGCATGATTAAGAAGACTTGTTGTTCATTGAATGCATATTTAATTTTGGTAGACATGTTTTAGTTGATTATTGGAAGAGCTAAATTAGAAGTTAAGTGTAGAGCTATAAAAGCTTGCTTGAAGACGGTTGATGAAAGGCCAACAATACGTATTTTAGTCTCTATTTTTCATGCATTTTAGTACTTTTGTTATCTCTTTGAGTATATTTCTATGGATTATGCTTGTATTCCTATGTTTTGACTTTTTGGGTGCTTAATAGGTGAATGTGGTGAAAATCGACTCAAAAAGAGCTATAAAAAAGGGTTTGGAGCTTTAGAGAAACTTTGAAGGTGTTTCTGGACAAAACCAAACTGGTGCACTGACTGGCGTGGTGCATAGAGTCCAAACTTCAGAAAAATATAAGTTCACAAGTTGGAGCATTGGCTGGCATAATGTGCCAGGCCACAAACTTTAGAAGAAAAATTCTAACACTCTAGCGAGATAGCTGGCATGGAGCGGCAAGTGCAGATGTAGCAGAATTTTTCTAACACCTAGGTGAACTAGGAGAAGTGGCGCACCAGAGCCCAAACTTTAGAAGAAAAATATTCTAACACTCTGGTGCTTTTAGAGAAGTGGCGCGCCAGCCTTTTTCCGGGGAGTATTTTTCTAAGTCTAAAAGCCGAAATTAAGTTGGGCTAAAGGGGTCTTTGTTTATTTACTATATAAACAAACCCTATGACGTTTTTGAGGTGATTCAATCATTATTCTTGACTAGGGGATGACGAAATTGGAGAGGAGAGAAGGGCACAACGAGTTTCTCTTTGGGTTACTTCTTCTCCTAACTTTTTAGCAATTTTCTCTTGTAAACTCATGAATTCCCTTCATCTTTTGGGAATCATGAGTGCCTAAATAATATAGTTCTAAGGTTTTGGCATGAACATGAAGGTTGAATGTTGATTATTATTTGTATTTATTAAAGCTTTCCACTATTGAGTTATTTATTTTTTCTTGCTCTGAATTGTTTGATTATTTGAAGAAATAATTAAGCACTATCCATGACTCATTAATTAAACTTGAAAAGGGAATTGAGAGAGAAATAAGAAGAAATAGGGCTTGTTTGTGAACCTTATAGGAAAAGGGGAACGATTCGCTAATATGAATAGGAATATACCCATTAGCCTTGCTTAGTTGATACAGACAAAATCTTACATGCACTTCACTACTTTCCTACGACCATAAGAATATAGGCATACGGATAGTCAAGTAGTCTTAGAGTTATCGGGAATGATGTTCATTTAAGCGATATCAACCTGCAACTAGTAACTCAGGAAAGCGAATGAGTATAACAATTTGATACTTCAACTGGATTGTAAAAATTTCCAAGACCCTGGATCTTCTATATTATATGAGAACCAACCAACCATTTATACATTTTCTTAGGTCCTGAATTTGTTTAATTAGTAGTATAAACAGTTCTTCAAGAATCATTTTTTCGTTTTTGAATAGTTTGAATAAGAGTTTGAATTGGATGAGCAATCTAACAAGTCCCTATGAGTATAATATATGGACTTCAAGGTCCTATATTACTTGACGACCATGTACACTTGCGTGTGCATTTGGATGCACCAAGTTTTTGGAGTCGTTGCCAGGGATTTGAAAAAGATTGCTTTTCTAGTTTGAATTTTTATTTAGCTATTCATATTTTATTTGTTTTCTTTTTTTAGTGAATCTCAGGTCACAAGTTAGTGTATGTCAGAACTCGGAGTCAAGGCCATCCCTTGATTCTGGTTGACCCTAAAATTGAGAGAACACTTCAAGAGCAAAGACTAATTACACAAGAAATTCATAATCCTAACCTTGTAGAGAACTGGGAAGTGAGATTGGCTCGTGAGATGGCACTGGAGAGGATTCCTGTGTTAATATTTGCCAGGACTAGCTTGTAAAATGCATCAAAGGCTATTGTCAAGCCTGAGATCACATGAAATTTTGAGCTAAAAGAAGGTATAGTGCGGCTGGTGTTGAATATGTGCCAGCGTCAGGGTAAACCACATGAAGACCCTCATAATCACTTGGTCACATTCATTAAGCTGAGAAAAATTTTGATTATCAGAATGTCTCAAATGAATATATGAAGTTAACGCTCTTTCCCTTTTCACTGATTGGGGAAGCAAAAGAGTGGTTACAGAATGAGCCTGCAGGATCTATCACCTCTTGGCAGATTTTGTCAAATAAATTTCTCAAGAGATATTTCTCTTCAAGAAGAACAAAAGAGTTGAAAGGGAAGATCTTAGAGTTCTTTCAGAAGGATGGAGAGTCTTTGGCTCAGGCTTGGGAGAGGTATAAAGGCTATCTGAGACATTGTCCACATCATCTGTATCCCAAGGAAATTATTGGTCATAACTTTATCAAAGGACTTAGGCATGAGTCTAAGATATTATTAGATGCTACAACTCAAGGGCAAATTTTTTCCAAGAGGTATGATGAAATTGAGGCATGTTGAATTTGATGTCTACAGGCAGTCAAGAATATCAGGAGTTGAGTAGAGCTTTCACCAACAGAAGGGACCAGGGAGGTTAGAGGTTGATGATGTCACAGCCATCCGGTCAAGACATTGGTCAGCTTGTGAGCACGATACATAAGTTGGTAGCTGTACCATAGGTTCAACAAGTTAAACAGGTTCCAATAGCTTCTGAGCTCTGTTGAGAGGGTTATGCTTATATGTGTTTCCCATTAAATCTAGAATCAATTTACTATATGGGGCAACATAATAGAGGCTATGGTAACTAGGGACACTAGGTTAGCAACAATTTCAATTAGAATGAAAAGAGTTAAGCATGGGGTGGAACTCATAATGGTTACAAACCTCAGACAAGCTTTCAGTAGCCTCCACCTCAAGAAACTAGTAGTTCTCTAGAGGAGATGATGACGTAGATGATGGCACAACAATAGTAGACTGCAACACAGTAGCAACATGTTGCAGCTCAACAACAGGCCATTATAAATGAGATGTAGAGTCCATACATGAGCTAGAGAAGCAGATGAGACAGATGGCTTATTTGCAACATGCTAGGCCTGGAGGCACCTTACCGAGTGACACAGAGAAGAATCCTAAGCAGTTGATGGCCATTTTATTGAGAAGTGGAAAAGAGTTATCTGTAGCTCCACCTTTACATGAAGAAGATACAACACTGCCAGAAGCAAAGCCAGAGAGCAGAAGAAAATTTGGGTGGAAGAAAAGTACAGCTCCCCCTCCATTCCCACAAAGGCTAAATCTAGTGCATACCGTAGAGTCTACATAGAGAAGAGAAGATTAGGGAAAGGTGGTTGGGCGGCCTGAAAATGTAGTTGAGAGACCTTCGCCACCATTTTTGCAAAGGTTGTAGAAAAACAATTATAAGAAATGCAAAGAAGAGGCTGGGTTCAAGAAGTTCCTTGATATTTTCAAGGAGATATACATAAACATTCCTCTAATTGATGCTCTGAAGGAGATGCCAAATATGAAAAGTATTTAAGGAATGTGGTTCCTTGCAAATGGAGATTGACTGATTTTGAGATAGTTACACTTACTTAAGAGTGTTAAGGAAGATTCTGTAAAAGCTATAAAACCAATAGAGTTTCACCCTCCCCTTACAAATTGGTGAAAGTAAAGTGGGGCGATCTCTCTGTGATTTGGGGACAATTATTAATTTGATGCCTTTATCTGTGTTCAATACACTTGGTTTGGGAGAACCTAGGCCCATTACTATCACTCTGCAGCTGGCCAATAGATCATACATCACTCTAGATAACATCAATGAGGATGTGCTTATTCGAGTTGATAAGTTTGTGATTCCTGCTAACTTCATAATTCTTGATTTTAAAGTAGATAAAAAGGTGCCAATCATATTGGGGCGACCATTCCTAACTACTATAGGGGACATCATCGATGTCAGAGCAAGAAAGCTCAAGATGAGAGTACATGATTAGGAGGCCACTTTTAATGTGTACAAAGCTATCTCTACACCTTCACACTATAAAGACTTATGTATGATCACAGAGGTGGTCCAAAATAAGTGTGGGGTGGAGAAAGAGGAAGAGGAAAACCTCAGTGTTGATGTAATAGGAGAGAGTAGAGTCAAGTTGCTCATAGTTGGTACTTGGGCAGAGTATGAGCTAAGTGGCAGTGAGGTGGAGAAAAAGAGAAGAGGAAAAGAATTTAAAAAACCTCTGAAAAAGAGGAGAAAATGGAGGAGGGTGTCTTGAGGTGAGACTTGCATTGTGCCACGATGTTAAATCAAGTGCTGGTTGGGAGGCAATCCAATCTATAATATTGTAGTTTTTTCTATTTTATATATAGTGTCACTTTTGCATTTTGTTTTTTTTTTGTGAAGGGAAAGGGAAGTTTGAGTACCCAAATTTCAAGATAAGGAGTGTGTCTTGAGCTTAAGTGGGGGTCATACAACCCGTGTATCCAAGTGACAAGATACTAGCTAGGCCCTAGAGGCCTTAGGGAGTATTTCTCATCAATGTTTGATTTTTATTGCATAGATGCTCTGAGGACAGAGCATGACTTTAAGTGTGGGGGTGAAGGTATATGGCATTTTGAGGTTAAGGGTGAGTATGCCATCATGTTTTTAATTGAAGAAAATTGAAAATGGCATATCATACCTCATACACCCCTCGATTTTTCTTATTGCCTCGGTTCTCTTCCGAGGAGGAGACCTTTGAACCGAGAATTTTTTCCTTTTTAGGAGTAGTTTAATTTTCTTTAGGAAAACAAAAGGATTTTCCCGACGATGGATGGTTGACGATCATCTTGAGGTAAGTTAGTCATTAGAAACCCATTTGAATGCTAGGTGCTCAGATTATGTACTGATGTGGCCAAAGATGTAGGTATTGGTTTGGAAAGTTGGAAATATGCTGTGAAAAAACTATGAATGACCTTTTTGAGACACCAGGCTCATTTACTAGACTCTTGTGTGATTGTATTAGTTTGATATGGAACTCTTTCTATTGATTGCCTAATTGAGGATCTATATGATCAGTCTTGAGTTGAACATGTGTCATGTGTGTGTGAGATAATCTGTAAACATTTCATGTTTCCATATTGATGTCTAGAACTTTCCTGGTTTGTGTGCTAAACGAAATGAAGTGTGTTGAATTTAGGAGATGATATAGGCATTTCTTTGATTAGCCTACTTTTATCCTTTAAACTAGTTAATTTGCTCGCGCTTCACGCGATCATTTAAAAATAGAAGTGAACTTGCTAAGGTGATCATTTAATATGAATTAATTCATAGAAAAATAATAAATATGAAATATACTTCAACTAATTTTTATCTATAAAAGACATGTCTAAAGTCTAAACTAATCAAATCTCTTTTTAAGTAAAATTTGAAAGTTTTATAAAGTAATATCGAATAAATAAAGCTTCCAAAATTATAGTAAATCAATAAAAAATAGAAAATTTTTCCATTGTTGCTCCCTCATCAAAATAGTGTCCAAAATAATCTTAATAAATAAATAAAAAGACACAACAATCTTGATTTGAAAATCCACAAGCATAAATATAATCGTCTTTCCTCTCATTAGGGTGGAAAATATGTAAGATATATCATATATGAATAGCAATCTTCTAAACAATGCTTACAATATTTTCTTTTAATATTATTATTTTTGCACTTCCATCGATGCACCAAATCTGAAAAATATTACTATATATTATCGTTAAGAGAAAGCCAGCTAAACAAATAAATACATGAAAAATAAAACAAATGATAGTGCTTCTAGAACTTCTGAATTCTTTATCCACTTTAAGCAAAGAGTGATTTTCTATGAAAGATGGTACCATGCCAGTAAAATACTGCTATATTTTATTTTCTACTTCAGAGATATGCAACCCTGAATGATTAGATCAAATAACTTGAATGGATTACATAACCTAACTTATGCATGCTTGGATTCATTTTGGTGAGTGAGATGTTCCTACGAGTATCTTTTAACTATTTATGCATGAAAAATGACATCATCAAATAAAATTAATAAGCATGTGAATTTACCAATTAAAGTAAATATTTAAACATCTTAATTAGATTAATATAGGATGAAATATCTTGGAAGTTAAAATGAAAAAAAAAGTTGTTTAATTTAAAACAGTCATGTGAAGTAGCTCAATATCAACTCAGGACGTTAAAATAATTTTGATATCCCATAACAAATCATACATAAAACTTCAGACTAATCAATTAATGAAAAGATTATACTTGACTATTTAATTTTATGTTGGCAAAAAAGCAGAATTACTTTACAAAGTAAAAAAAAATTATACGCATATACTAAAGTCATAAATAATTTGCGAAGGATCTATTATCTACTAATTACAAAGAAAAAAGAGCATGCTTCGAAGAAAGAGCATTAACTATTACACAAAAAAGATGCTGGATAAACTTTTTACCAGGACTTGAATAGATTTGTAAGATATAATTATTGAACCAACAAATCTAACTATATTCTTTTATCTTGATAATATTCTCCTCCAAAAGCTATATATTTTTGGAAGATCAACACGATTGTGATAGCATTTATGGAGGATCTGAGCAACATAGGTTGTAATCATAAATTAAAAGTGATAGGCACGATGACTATTCATATAACTAACTTATGTGTGTTTGGGACAAGGACTTATAGTTGTTGTATTGAGACATTATCGAGGTACAATAATTTATCCTAACATTATCAGGTTAAACTAGGAAGACACAACTAATATATTTCATACTTTACACAAAATAGAAAAATAAAAAATTGTGATAGACTTTATTGGTATCCCAGTTCTTCCAACTTGAATTTTGAAACTAATTCTTGATTCAATTATTCCTATTCAAGTTGATAAACGAAACTAATTTTTTCTTTGGAAACCAACTTTTAGAAATAATATAAGTAGCAATATTTCATCAATATCTAATTTAAGGCACATAACACTTGAAAGGCCCACACCTCCTACATAAGAGTCGTCCTTGATTCTCTTTTTTGTACTCCTTCCTTTATTTCTATTAGTAGAATTTAAAATCTTATTGATCACCTTAATTATCATAGTTAATGAGTATATCATATGACTTTTAAATTTCTTGCAGAAAATGTATCCAAGTAAGATAGCGAGTAGATGACCCCTAAGTTGGTTACAAAATAGAACTATTAAATATTTAATTACATCAAATATTTTTAAGCATATAAGTGCTAAGAATATATAAAAGAGAAACGCAGGAAAAATAATGGATGAAATTAATGGCAATGGTTAATATTATTGGTGATCTACAATAATTAAAAAACTACAGGAATAACATACAAAAATCAAAACAAGAGAATGATATATATTATCATGCTTAAAAGTGAATACATAAAGGTCATTGCGTTGTCCAGATTTTAAGTAATTTACTAATTTTTGTAGGACTAATCCTCTCTATTTTCCTTTCATGTTCCTAATCAAAAATTCAAAACCACCATCAAAATCACAAAGTTAAGTGAAAACATTACGCAGATATCTTCTTTTTTTCTCATCATCAAGTCATCCCTCAATCCCAAAATTTATTTTGAGATCCTCAAGTAGTCGTCAATCTGTAAATTATTTATATGATCAAAATTTGAAAGTAATTCTACAAAAAATAGTAAAATGAGAAGCCCATCATAATTTCATGAACTGCCTAACAAATAAATTGTAATGATTGACAAATTAGTTCACAAAATTTAAAACCTAACAAAACAAGAAGTAGATTTGCTCCTTTAAGAGTTGAAATGTGATTTAAGAAATATACAGAAATCTGCAAAGACCTAAACACCCATTTACTTATATGATCAAAACCTGAAGGTAATTCTAATGAGAAGCCCATTATAAAAAGATGAACTGCCTAACAAATAAATTGTAATGATTGAAAATTAGTTCAAAAAATTTAAAACCTAACAAAACGAAAAGTAGATTTGCTGCTTTAAGAGTTGAAGTGTCATCTAAGAAATAGACAAAAATTTGCAAAGACTTGAACACACCTTTCTTATTTGCTCCACAAGACACACTAGTCATGTATGAAAAATCTCTCAACTTATATTATAAACTAACATATACCATCGAAAGGATTTTTTGTTTGTTTGTTTGTTGGGGTTATAAAAGTATAAAACTTGGATCATGAGTAATAGATGAAAAGAACATAAAATTGATGGTAAATCATTTTAAAACTTTCATAGAAAAAAGAGAATAGATGTTCCTCACAACAGAATTACAAATCTCTGACTTGTTTAATATTTTTTGGGCCCTATATACACGTAACTTGAAGCTTCTGGTAGAGACACAAAGTTATCTTCTTTTTCATCATCAAGTCATTCCTCAATTCTAAAATCTATTTTTGAGATCCTCAAGTTATTGCAAATCCATAAAATTATTTGTATGATAAAAAAATGAAGGTATTTCTACAAAAAATAGTAAAATGAGAAGTCCATCATAATACCACAAACTGTATAACAAATAAATTGTAATGATTGACAAATTAGTTCACAAAATTTAAACCTAACAAATTAAAAAGTAGATTTGATCCTTTCAGAGTTGAAGTGTCATCTAAGAAATAGATAGAAATTTGCAAAGACGCAAACATACCTTTGACATTTGCTCCATAAGATACTCTAGTCATGTATGTAAAATCTCCTGACTTTATTATAAATTGATTGAAAGTTTTTTTTGATTGTTTGTTTGTTGGGGATATTAAAATCTGGATCATGAGTAATAGATGAAAATGCTTGAAATTGATGGTAATCATTTAAAAAGTTCCATTGAAAATAGAGATTACATATATTTTCATAGAAAGAGAAAAGACTTTTTGAGGAAAAAAAATTACAGGGGAAAAATATTATAATTGTTGAGGAAGAGCAGAAGATGGAAAAGTGGTATGGTGTAATAAATAGGAGTTAATGAAAGTGACTTTTGGATTTTCAAGAAAGCATATTATAATAAAAAATAGAATTAAAACTCTAAAAATCTGAGAGATATGCAAAAAAAAAAAACAGGAAAAAAAAATTATACACATATACTAAAGTCATAAATAATTTGCAAAGGATCTATTCTCTACTAATTACAATGAAAAAGAGCATGCTTGGCAGGACGACCATTAACTATTACACAAACGAAACTTCTTGATAAACTTTTTAACAGGACTTGCATAGATTTGTAAGATATAATTATTGAACCAACAAATCTAACTATATTCTTTTATCTTGATAATATTCTCCTCCAAAAGATATATATTTTTGGAAGATCGACACGATTGTGATAGCATTTATGGAGGATCTGAGCAACATAGGTTATAATCATAAATTAAAAGTGATAGGCACGATGACTATTCGTATAACTAACTTATTTGTGTTTGGGACAAGGACTTATAGTTGTTGTATTGAGACATTATTTATCGAGGTACAATAATTTATCCTAACATTATCAGGTTAAACTGGGAAGACACAACTAATATATTTCATACTTTACACAAAATAGAAAAATAAAAAGTTATGATAGACTTTATTGGTATCCCAGTTCTTCCAACTTGAATTTTGAAACTAATTCTTGATTCAATTATTCCTATTCAAGTTGATAAACGAAACTAACTTTTTCTTTGGAAACTAACTTTTAGAAAAAATATAAGTAGCAATATTTCATCAATATCTAATTTAAGGTACATAACACTTGAAAAGCCCATACCTCCTACATAAGAGTCGTCCTTGCTTATCTTTTTTGTACTCCTTCCTTTATTTCTATTAGTAGAATTTCAAATCTTATTTGATCACCTTAATTATCATAGTTAATGAGTATATCATATGACTTTTAAATTTCTTGCAAAAAAATGTATCCAAGTAAGATAGCGAGTAGATGACCCCTAAGTTGGTTACAAAATAGAACTATTAAATATTTAATTACATCAAATATCTTTAAGCATATAAGTGCTAAGAGTATATAAAAGAGAAACGGGGGAAAAATAATGGATGAAATTAATGGCAATGGTTAATATTATTGGTGATCTACAATAATTGAAAAACTACAGTAAATAACATACAAAAAGCAAAACAAGAGAATGATATATATTATCATACTAAAAAGTGAATACATAAAGGTCATTGCGTTGTCCAGATTTTAAGTAATTTACTAATTTTTGTGGGATTAATCCTCTCTATTTTCCTTTCATGTTCCTAATAAAAAATTCAAAACTACCATTAAAATCACAAAGTTGAGTGAAGGCGAATATTGCTCACAATAAAATCACAAATCTCCTATTTATTTAAAGTTATTTTGGACCTATATACATGTAACTTGAATCTTCTGGTAGAGACATAAAGTTGGATGAAAAAATTACGCAAAGATTTTTTTTCTCATCTACAAGTCATCCCTCAATCCCAAAATTCACTTTGAGATCCTCAAATTATTGTCAATCCATAAATTACTTATAAAATCAAAACTTAAAGGTAATTCTATAGAAAAAATAGTAAAATGAGAAGTCCACCATAATACCACAAACTACATAATAAATAAATTATAATGATTGATAAATTAGTACACAAAATTTAAAACCTAACAAATAAAAAAGTAAATTTGATCCTTTAAGAGTTGAAGTGTCATCAAATAAATAGACAAAAATTTTCAAAGATCCGAACACACATTTCTCATTGGCTACACAAGACACTCTAGTCATATATGAAAAATATCCCGACTTCTATTATAAATTAACATATATGATTGAAAGATTTTTTTGTTTATTTGTTTGTCGGGGATATAAAAGCATAACATTTGGATCATCAGTAATATATGAAAAAGACATAAAATTGAAGGTAAATCATTTAAAAACTCCCATAGAAAATAACGAATACGTGTATCTCATAACAAAATCATAAATCTCTGACTTGTTTAAAGTTTTTTGGGTCCTATATACATGTAACTTGAAGCTTCTGTTAGAGACACAAAGTTGGATGAAAAAATTACGCAGATATCTTTTTTTTTCTCATCTTCAAGTCATCCCTCAATCCCAAAATTTATTTTGAGATCCTCAAGTAGTCGTCAATTTGTAAATTACTTATATGATCAAAATTTGAAAGTAATTCTACAAAAAATAGTAAAATGAGAAGCCCATCACAATTCCATGAGCTGCTTAATAAATAAATTGTAATGATTGACAAATTAGTTCACAAAATTTAAAACCTAACAAAATGAGAAGTAGATTTGCTCATTTAAGAGTTGAAATATGATCTATGAAATATACAGAAATCTGCAAAGACCTAAACACCCATTTACTTATATGATCAAAACTTTAAGGTAATTCTAATGAGAAGCCCATTATAAAAATATGAACTGCCTAAGAAATAAATTGTAATGATTGACAAATTAGTACACAAAATTAAAACCTAACAAATAGAAAAGTAAATTTGATCCTTTAAGAGTTGAAGTGTCATCAAAGAAATAGACAAAAATTTGCAAAGATCCGAACACACATTTCTCATTTGCTACACAAAACACTCAAGTCATATATGAAAAATCTCCCGACTTCTATTATAAACTAACATATATGATTGAAAGGTTTTTATTTATTTATTTATTTTTTGGGGTTGTAAAAGTATAAAACTTGGATCATGAGTAATAGATGAAAAGAACATAAAATTGATGGTAAATCATTTTAAAACTTTCATAGAAAATAGAGAATACATGTAATCTATAACAAAATCGCAGATCTCTTACTTGTTTGAAGTTTTTTGGGCCCTATATACATGTAAATTGAAGCTTCTGGTAGATACACAAAGTTGGATGAAAAAATCATGGAGATATCTTTTTTTTTCTCATCTTCAAGTTATCCCTCAATCCCAAAATTTATTTTGAGATCCTCAAGTAATCGTCAATCTGTAAATTATTTATATGATCAAAACTTGAAAGTAATTCTACAAAAAATAGTAAAATGAGAAGCCCATCATAATTTCATGAACTGCCTAACAAATAAATTGTAATGATTGACAAATTAGTTCACAAAATTTAAAACCTAACAAATCGAGAAGTAGATTTGCCCCTTTAAGAGTTGAAATGTGATCTAAGAAATATACAGAAATCTGCAAAGACCTAAACACCCATTTACTTATATGATCAAAACTTGAAGGTAATTTTAATGAGAAGCCCATTATTAAAACACGAACTGCCTAAGAAATAAATTGTAATGATTGAAAAATTAGAACACAAAATTTAAAACCTATCAAATAGAAAAGTAAATTTGATCCTTTAAGATTTGAAGTGTCATCAAAGAAATAGATAGAAATTTGCAAAGATCCGAACACACATTTCTCATTTGCTACACAAAATACTCAAGTCATATATGAAAAATCTCCTGACTTCTATTATAAACTAACATATATGATTGAAAGGTTTTTTTTTGTTTATTTATTTTTTGGGGATATAAAAGCATAACATTTGGATCATCAATAATACATGAAAAAGGCATAAATTTGATGGTAAATCATTTAAAAATCCCATAGAAAATAGAGAATACATGTAACCCATAACAAAATCACAAATCTCTTACTTGTTTGAAGTTTTTTGGGCCCTATATACATGTAACTTGAAGCTTCTGGTAGAGACACAAAGTTGGATAAAAAAATTATAGAGATATCTTCTTTTTTATCATCTTCAAGTTATCCCTCAATCCCAAAATTTATTTTGAGATCCTCAAGTAGTCGTCAATCTGTAAATTATTTATATGATCAAAACTTGAAAGTAATTCTACAAAAAATAGTAAAATGAGAAGCCCATCATAATTTCATAAGTCCCATTGAAAATAGAGAATACATGTATTTTCATAGAAAGAGAAGACTTTCTGAGGGAAAAAAATTACAGAGGAAAAAATTATTATAATTATTGAGAAAGTGCAGAAGATGGAAAAGTGGTATGCTGTAATGAATAGGAGTTAATGAAAGTGACTTTTGGTTTTTCAAGAAAGCACCTTATAAGAAAAAAAGAATTAAAGCTCTAAAAATCTGAGAAAAATGCAAAAATAGGGAAAAAGATAAATAACTTTTCTAATCAATGAAGCGTGCCACGTCATGGGGTTAAAGTCTCTCCTTTATATAGATATGTAGATTACCTACCCATTCATGATAACTGTAGTTGGCCATGTTGAGCCTTTGGCCTATTCTTTAGGTAGCCATGTTAAAAGCTAAATGTCACGCCTCGAGTCTACACCCTGGAAGAGGCACGACACTTGAAGCTATAAGTGACCCCAAGTCAATCCCTAATCTATCATACACTGGTATTCTAAGTAAAACAAATATAGCGAAAACTTTGAAATAATAGCATAAAAGCATTTATGAAAATAAAACTGAAAATATAAGGTTTTAAGAACATCTGGAGTCTGGAATTAATTGTGTGTCTGAAAGCCCTATAACAGATGAGTTGCTAGGACAAGCCCCCAGATAAATCTAAGTCTAGATAAAAATAATGAACTAACTAAAAGAAATAAAATAAGGGCCTCGAATGTTAAGGACTCACACTTCAACTGTTGAGGAGGAGGATCTGAGCCGCGACGACTAACTGTGCTGAGTCTGAGAACCTGCAACTGTATTATAAAATGATACAACATAAAAGTATGCGTCACTACTTTGGATGTACTGAGTAAGTGGGAGAAAAAATAACTGAATATAAAGTCTGAACTGAAATGACATGCAATGACCAACAAGTAAATCGAACTGAACTACTAAAGTAAACTAAAATGGTCAAGATGACCTTGTCTGATGGTCAAAGACATGTCCTAAGTCTGAAAGTTTTGAGTCTGAAATACTGTACTGAACTGGGCTAAACTAATAGAATTGGAACTAAACCGACCTACTTATTCTGAAGCTGGGACTGGACTGACTAGTGGGAGAGTCTATAACCGACATATAACCACGTAAGCTAGACGTGGCGTCTGATGTATACACCCCATCGGTAGGACCCAATATACCTTGCCAGGGTATAAAGGCATGAACTGGGTGATCACAAGAGTTTGGGGACAATCAGGCCAAGTAATACTGTAACCTACGCTGGTAACGTAGTTCTGGGAACCTGGGTGCACTAGAACCCTGACCTGCTCGATGCTAAGTCCTACTCCCACTGGAAAACCTAACTGAACTACTAGGCTGATAGTTTGAAAACTGGGGTTCAAGACTAGTGAGGAACATATAACTGAAAGTACCCTAAGAGTCTTGTCGAACCAGATTCTGAAACTGGGTTCTAGACTGGTCAGAGCTGCTTATCTATAAGCATCATAACTGTCTAAGAACAAACTGTAATCTGAACCGGGGTCCGGAGGCTAGTCAGAGCTATATATCTAAAATGTCATGACCGCTTAAAATGGACCAATAAACTGGATTCTGAATCTGATTTTGATAACTGGGAGGCACCACTAACACCTCAGGAAAACAATGGAGTCAAACTGATCAGTTGAAAAGTTCTGAATAGTTCTGAAGAGGTTCTACATTCTAACTGAACTGAACTACTAAGCAGCTAATAGAGAACCCAACTCATTCCAACAATACGAAAATTCCATAATATGGAAAAATTTCAACAATTAAAGAAATCTTATCCGACAAGGCTAAAGTCATTCTTATCGATGGAGTATTTACTCAACATATAAACAATAAGAAATATTAGAAAATTCAGCCCAAATCACACTTCACAAACTAGACAGAATTTAATACACAATTTGTCTTTACTCAAAAATTTAGGGCTTAAATTCACTTTGGCAAGAACATCAACAATGCATGTAAGAATTGATGGAGATCATATAATAACAAGAAAGGATATCGTTCTATGACAAATTGACGAAAAACAACATGTAATCTCCTCGTACTTGAAAGCTCAGGGCTAAAACTGATAGAGAAACGATGAGAGGGTTTTGGGGGACACAAGGGAAGGACAATTCCCTTGTTAAATTCCCACATACCTGAGTTGAAGTTTCTTGAAGGAGAAACCTTGGACTGCTGCAATGGAGGAAAACCCTAGGTTTGCTTGAAGGGCCCTTGAGAGAAGAGCTTATGATGACTTTTCTGAAAACTTAGAGTGGGAATGAGGAATGAACCATTTTCCCCTACTAATAGGTCAAAAATTATGACTAAAATGACGTAGTTTAAATCTTAGGAGAGTAGGAAGTTACTCAATAGACCTTAGAAAATCGCTGGAAAAATTTGATAGGTGACCCTAACGGATGACCTAACAGGTCGTGGTGGCTGACCACGACTCGTGGTCATGCTCATTGAGTACACTGCCTGAAATCCTCTGTAGGTCACCACGAGGGACCTAACGAGTCATGGTCACTAACCACGACTCGTGATCATCAATCGTAGACCAAACTATCTCACTTCTAAAGTTCTATACTAGGCTTGACCACGCACAACGAGTTGTTACCAGTGATAACAACTCGTGGTGACACTCGTTAGGTGCACTGCCTAACAACTGACTAGGGCTGGTAACGGGGGACATAACAAGTCATTTTAGGTGACCACGACTCATGAGGTCTTCCATTGGGAGCACTGCTTCTCCCTAATCCTATCTCAATCCTCCTTCCCACGACTGACCTAACGAGTCGTTAGGTCTCTCAACGACCCGTTAGGTGAGTCGTTCTATGGTAATTATTGCAGATTTTCAGATTTAAGACCCGAATCTAGTCTTTGAATTTTTGGGGCATTACAATATCTCCTCCTTGGGAACATTTATCCTCAAATGTTAGAAAACACACATGAAAGTAGAAAAATACAATCATAAATTTCAAATACTGTTCATTTGACTTCAAAACTATCCGAATGACTATTTCTGTTTCAAAATACATGACTGAACTAAAGTTACCTTTCATACGTACATTCAAAAACATAAAAGAGACTTGAACACCTTGACTGAATCATGAAAGATAAATTGAGTTCTAGGGCCAAAACTAATATCTCAAGTTGTGATAGAGCTGGTAGAGAACAAATGCGGGTATTTGGCTATCAAATTTTCTTCGGCCTCCTACGTAGCTCCCTCAACCTGTTGATTTCTCCATTAGACTTTGACTGAAGCTATTTCCTTGTTCCTTAGCTTACGAACCTGAAGGTCAAGGATATGGACTGGTACTTCCTCATATGAGAGACTATCTTTTATTCCTACACTGTCCAATGGCACAACTGAGGTTGGATCTCCGATGCACTTCTTCAAAAGTGACACATGAAAAACTGGGTGTACAACTACTAGTTCTGAAGGTAATTCTAGCTCATAGGCTACATTGCCAATATGTCTCAAAATTCTATAAGGTCCCACATACCTCAGATTGAGTTTTCCTTTATTGCCAAACCTCATTACCCTTTTCATGGGCGAAATTTTTAGGTAAACCCAGTCATCAACTGCAAACTCCAACTCTCTTGTCCGCACATCGGCATAAGATTTCTGATGGCTCTGAGCTGTTTTTAACCTTTCTTGAATGAGCTGAACTTTCTGCATTGCCTCCTAAACTTGGCCCTATTAAGGTAGCTTCACCAACCTCGAACCACCCTATAGGAGATCTACACTTTCTCTCATATGATGCTTCAAATGGGGCCATCTAAATGCTAGAGTGGTAGCTGTTGTTGTACGCAAACTCGATAAGAGGCAAATGGTCATCCCAATTACCCTTAAAATCGATCGCGCACACTTTTAGCATATATTATAGGGTCTAAATAGTCTGGTCAACTTGCCTATCAGTCTGCCAGTGAAAAGTTGTGCTGAGCTTGACCTGAGTGCCTAATCCCTTTTGAAAGGATTTCCAGAAGTGTGAGGTGAACTGAGTCCTTTTGTTTGAAATGATAGGTAAAGGAACCCCATGGAGTCTGAATAACTCGTAGATGTATATTCTGGCATAATCCTCAGCTGAATTTTTGGTTTTAACTGAGAGGAAGTGTGCTGACTTATTCATCCGATTTACTACCACCCAAATTGAGTCATGCTGCCGACGAGTTCGAGGTAGGCCCATAATGAAATTCATATTTACTTCTTCCCACTTCCATGTGGGTATACTGATATCTTGAGTCATGCCTCCTAGTCTTTGATGCTCCACCTTGACTTGCTGGCAGTTTGGGTAGTTGGCTACGAATTCAACAATGTCTCTCTTCATGCCGTTCCACCAGTAAATATCCTGCAGATCACGGTATATTTTAGTAGTACCAGGGTGAATGGAGTATCTTAAGCTGTGTGCTTCATCCAATATCTGCTGTCGCAACTCACCAACTTTCGGTACACACAACCTGCCTTGGTAACGGAGCACCCTATCTCCCCCTTGGGAGAAAGCTTCTATTTCTTTTCTGAGAACTGCTCCCTGAAGCTTAAGTAAAATGGGGTCCTCATCCTGTCTGGACTTGACTTCCACAACCAATGAAGAATCTGACCCACTCTGCATTACTTCTCCACCTTCAGCTGACTCCACTAATTGTACCCCCAACCGGGTTAACCGGTGGATATCCTTCACCATTTCTTTCTTTCCCTCTTCAACATGAGCTACGCTCCCCATAGAGAATCTACTTAGGGCATCAGCCACCACATTGGCTTTACCCGAGTGATACAACACATTCATGTCGTAGTCTTTTAATAACTCTAACCACCTTTTTTGTCAAAGATTTAGGTCTTTCTGAATTAACACATACTGAAGGATCTTATGATTTGTAAACACATCTATGTTAGCTCCATATAAGTAATGCCTTCATATTTTAAGCGCAAACACCACCGCTGCCAACTCCAAGTCATGAGTTGGATAGTTCTTCTCATGAACTTTGAGCTGTTTGGAGGCGTAGGCTATCACTTTTCCCCGTTGTATTAGAACGCATCTGAGTCCAATTCTGGAAGTGCCACAATAAACAACCAACCCATCTATTCCTTCTGGAAGGGTCAAAACTGGTGCGGTAGTGAGTCGAGTCTTCAACTCCTGAAAACTCTTCTCACATTCATCCAACCTATGAAATTTCACTTTCTTCTAGGTTAACTTAGTCAGAGGAGATGCTATAGAGGAGAAACCTTCCACAAACTGTTGGTAATAACCCGCCAAACCCAGAAAACTCCTGATTTTTGTAGGAGAGGTAGGTTTGGGCTAGTCTTTCACTACTGCTATCTTGTGGGGATCAACCTGAATTTCTTCACCTCAGACCATATGACCTAAGAAGGTCATGGACTTTAACTAGAATTCACACTTGCTGAATTTGGAGACCAACTGGAGGTATCTAAGTGTCTGTAATGCTAATCTTAGGTGATTGGCATGATCTTCCTCATTTCTGGAGTATACCAGAATGTCATCGATAAATACAATGACAAACATATCCAGATACTTCTTGAAGACTATTCATCAAGTCCATGAAGGCTTCTGGGGCATTTGTTAGCCCAAAGGACATCACCACAAAGTCGTAGTGACCATATCGAGTTTTGAATGTTGTTTTTGGTATGTCACACTCTCTGACCCTTAGCTGATGATACCCTGACCTGAGATTGATTTTTGAGAAACAGCTGGATCCCTGAAGTTGGTCAAATAGGTCGTCAATTTTGGGTATAGAATACCTGTTCTTGACTGTGACCTTGTTCAACTGACGGTAATCTATGCACATTCTGAGGGTGCTGTCTTTTTTACGCACGAATAACACTGGAGCACCCTAGGGAGAGATGATGGGTCTAATAAGACCCTTGTCCAGAAGATCTCTTAACTACTTCGTCAACTCGTTAAGCTCAGCTGGAGCCATTTTGTAAGGAGAGATGGAGATGGGCTGAGTATCTGGGAGAAGGTTTATCCCGAAGTCTATTTCCCGCTCAGGGGGAATTCCGGGAAGATCCTCAAGAAATACATTTGGGAACTAACTGACTATTGGAACTAACTGGATAGTTGGGGTCTCAGAGTTGGAATCCTTGACCCGAATTAGATGATAAATACATCCCCTAGAGATAAGTTTCTGGGCCTTAAGGTAGGAAATAAACCTACCCTTAGGCGTTGTACTACTGCCTGTCCACTCTAACACTGGTTCATTTGGAAACCGGAACTTGAAAACTCTAGTTCTGCAATCAACTGAGGCATAGAAAGAGTGTAACCAATCCATGTCAAGGATAAGGTCAAAATCGACCATGTCTAACTCTACAAGTTCATCAGGGATGACTTTATTCAGGACTGAGACTGGGCAGTTTCTATACACCCGGTTGGCTTTAACTGACTCGCCAACTGGGATGGAGACTGTGAATGGTTCTGAGAGGACCTTTGGACTGATATTGAACTGGACTGCTATGTAGGGAGTCACAAATGAAAGAGTGGCTCCTGGATCTAGGAGGGCATACACGTCTATATGAAAGAGATGTAATATACCTGTGACTACGTCAGGTGAACTCTCCCGATCCTAATGGGAAGACAGAGCATAGAAATGGTTTTGGTGCTGACCGCCATCCGTACTTGATGTGTTGGCCTGTTAGGCTGGTCAGCCTGCTGGAGCTGATGAAGTGGTGGAATGTGATCTCTCTCGCATGGTTAATGGGTACTCCCTGAACTAATGTTCGAGCTGTCCACAACCAAAACAACCCTCTCGACCCCGAAGGCACTCTCCCAGGTGGTTCTTGACACACTTGGGGCAAGCTAGATAGCTATTCCCAATGCTGTGGGTCTGATACTGAGTGCCGAATAACCCACCCCTCTGATCCTGGTGGGACCGAAAGGTTGTGGCGCTGGCTGAACTGGGTGCTGGGGCTCTCTGCTACTGTTGCTGCTATGGGCGCTACTACTGCTATACCTCTGATGGCCATAATCCGACTGGCCAGTCCTTGCCCGTTTGTTCTTTCTCTCCATATCCTTCAGCTTTTCGACCTCAATCTGTTGGGCATAGATAATCAAGCTGGAGAGGTCCATATCTTTAATCAACATTGCTGTCCTGCACTCCTTGAGGACAAGATTCGACACCCCATTCATAAATTTCAAAATGCGAGCCTTTGGCTCGGCCACCATCTCGCGGTCGTACTTAGGCAGCTTTGTAAACTCTAGAGCATACTCCTCCACTATTCTGTTGTCTTGTCTCAAATTTATAAACTCCGCCATCTTTGCCTCCCTCATCTCCCGAGGGAAAAATCTATCCAAGAAAGCTATGTGGAACTCTTCCCACTCCATTGGCCCTACTCCCGCTGGCCACCCCTCGTTCCACTGGTCATGCTAGACCTGAGCTACCCCTTTGAGCTGGTAGGCCGCTAGGTCAGCACTTTTAGAGGATCTAACACCCATAATACGGGTAATCTTCTTGACCTCATCCACGAACTCTTCGGGGATCCTCCCCTATTTTGGATTCCTAAAAAGATGGAGGGTCTATATAGGTACAGTCCCGCACCCTCGCAGCTGCTGCAGACCCGTTAGTGGCTACAATAACCACCTGTTGGTTCACCTAGTTGGTGACTGTTTGGGCTAGCAGTTGAATGGCTGCCTTGAATTCGACGATAAACACTGAATCATCTTAAGGATCTGTCAGGGCTAGTGGAGCAGGTCTATTAGCGTTACCGGCCCTTCTTCCGTTACTGCGTCTGGGAGGCATGATTCACTAAAACGAACCATAGCACGAGTTAGAAGGATGTTTCTGGAATTGAACTTTAATGCACGATAATGAGTATAAACAAAAGAGAGTTTTCCTAATAACATGTCGTAGCCTCCTCGTCATAAGTGTGGCGCGCTTCACACCCATGAAAAGGACTCTACTAGATGCGGCTTTCAGACATTCCGAGGATACTCTAAAGATAGTGCTCTGATACCAAATTTGTAACGCCCTGAGTCTACACTGTGGATGAGACATGGTACTTGAAGCCACAAGTGACCCTAAGTCAACCCCTTGTCTATCATACACTGGTATTCTGAGCAAAACAAATATAGTGAAAGCTTTGAAATAATAGCATAAAAGCATTTATGAAAATAAAACTAAAAATATAAGGTTTTAAGAACATTTGGAGTCTGGAATTAATTCAGTGTCTGAAAGCCCTCTAACCGCTGAGTTGCTGGGACAAGCCCCTAGCTAACTCGAAGTCTAGCTAAAAATAATGAACTAACTGAAATAAATAAAATAAGGCCCTCGAATGATTAGGAGTCACACTTAACTGCTGAGGAGGAGGATCTGAACTACGGCGACTAGTGATGCTGAGTCTGAGAACCTGTAACTGTATCATGAAATGATACAACATAAAAGTGTGGATCAGTACTTTGAATATACTGATTAAGTAGGAGAAAACATAACTAAATATAAAGTCTGAACTGAAATGACATGCAGTGACCAACAAGTAAATTGAATTGAACTACTGAAGTAAACTAAAATGGTTAAGATGACCCTGTCTGATGGTCAAAGACATATCCTAAGTCTGAAAGTTCTGAGTCTGAAATACTGTACTTAACTGGGATAAACTAATAGAAATGGAACTGGACCGAGCTACTTATTCTGAAACAGGACTAGATTGACTAGTGGGAGAGTCTACAACCAACATATAACCACGTGAGCTAGACGTGGAGTCTGATGTATACACCCCATCGTTAGGACCCAATATACCTTGCCACGGTATAAAGGCATGAACTGGGTGATCACAACAGTCTGGGGCCAATCAGGCAAAGTAATACTTTAACCTACGTTGGTGTTCGCGGCTGCTTCGGTATGTGTTAAAAACCGACACGCAAGTGTACGTGGTCAAACAAGTAATAAAGTGGCTAAGTAGCCAAGTATCGATCCAAGGAGGCTGCTCTGGATATGCAAAATTTCCTAGTTCACTATATTTCTATTCAATTTCTAACTATGCTAACAACTATCCAATCAAGAATTTAGGGAGTTTTGTTTCTAAACTAATTATATACTAAGCTTAACAACTATTATTTACGTTGAATTCAGACAATGGATATGCTCATGCCAAGGTTAAGAACGAGTAATGGAGTTGATAATTATGATAATTTGGTCATCCTCTTCTTCATATTGCTAGTCAAGAACGTTTGCCTAGAAATTAAAACTCTCGTATTTAATTTCACTTTAGAATCATAAACCATTCGTCTACATTTCTGTGATCAAATGAAATTTATGACCTAACACTACAATGCCGGTTCCTAAATTGACTAATACGGCTTTCAAGTATATTTCTATCAAGAAAGCACATCAAAACCCAATTTTCCCAAATCAAGTTAAGAACAATACCCTATTAATTCACAACTTTCCAATTTCATGCTCTCTCGAGTGAAATTGGACTTTTTAGATATACATTAATGGTGGCCAATCAAGAATGTACTAAGCACAAGAATTAATAGAACAATATGCAAGAAGAAGAAGAAACCATATCAATTATTACCAATAATCATTACACAAGTTCAAAACCTCAGCAAGAAAGGAATTAGCCACTCATTCTTGGATTAATCGTCCTAGAATGAGTGTAAATCATGCATACAATTGAAGGAAAAGAAGAAGGGAAGAGAAGAAAACTCTTATCTTTTCTATTCTTCAACTGCCACAAAACCACGTTCCTCTCTCCACTCCTGAACTCTGCTAAAAAAACTAGAACTAAAAAGAAGACGACTTTAAAAATAACCTAAGTGTGCTATTTATACTAGTGGGAAATTTTTCCCGGAATAACAAGCAACGTGTCACGGAGGCCAACGCGGAGCACTGCCTCCGTGACACGGCGTGGACGCGGACCCTCTCTGGAAATTGCAGGGTCCGGATAATTGGTCTCAACGTGGCACGGAGGCCATCGCGGAGGCCTATCTCCGTGCCACGGAACTGACGCGCAGGCACACTGGAAATTGCCTAATTAATTCCTGCCCAGGCAGTGTGCTACCGCGATGGCAGCGTGGCACGGCTCCATCGCGGAGCCAGTGTAAAATGTGCCATCCAAGGTCTTTTCCACGCTCGCATCCAAGTCCAACTCCGACATAGTTCCAACACGCATTTTAGCTCCTAAAAATCACATTATCCTGCAAAACAAATGCTAATCATGTTGGTTAGTATAAATTCGCATTTTATTACCAAATACATGATATTATATACACATTGCACAACAAACAAGGTAAAAATGATACGTTTGAGTATCACTTGGGCATATAAATCTGCCCAAGATCACTTACCCCACACTTAAATCCTTGTTCGTCCTCGAACAACACATACACAACTCATGCAAATTACATCCCAACCTTCGTCACTATGGTGCAACATTTTACGCTACGGTCATACCGATTATTCAATTCTTGCAAATCATCAAGAAAACATGCTTGGTCGTACAAGACAATGACCTTAATACATCGAGGCTTCCTAAACTTTTAAGAATTGATTCTTGATATCGGCAAACTCATGCAAATCAACTAATCAAGAAATCCGACACGAAAATCAATCTTTCATCAAGCATGTACCCTCACAACTCGAGAGAAACTTCCCCTTTTATGTTCGTGCAGCACACAAACATGCAAGTAGGGGCATATACAAATTAATTTCACTCTCTCTCCCAAAAGAATTCGCATGCATCATGTCATGACCCATAGGCTTGCCCTTAGTGTATTACTCCACTAATATAAAGAAATGCAATGTAGGATCAAATAGGACTTTTAATGGGTTGTAACTGGGCTATGGATCTAGTATATATATATTGGATTAGCCAATAATAGTCGCTAGCATCCTTAAGCGCCTTTTCAACTCATTCCTATCGACTCATGGACATTGTTCCTCTCTTTTCTCTTTTTCTCCCATTCATGCTGGTTTACTTTCATACAACCCATTTCATCGGCACACTTGACACAAAACAGAGGGTTTTCATGTACCCTCACTATCATTTAATTACAACTAGTGCCACTTCAACATCATCTTTTCTTTCCTTACTTTGCTTTTCTTTTCTTTTCACTCTTTTCACTCTTTAACACTTTGGGAAACATTTTCTGTTCTTTGTAAGCGCTTAAGAGCTTCTTATAGACTTTAAGGCTAATGAAAAGAAGGAATAAAGCTTAGTTCATACAATTCTGGACAAAAGAAAGAAATCGGCTAAAGGCTCAACGGGCTGACTAGGGTACACAACATATAAAAAGGTAGAATTTGACAAGAAAAAAATGGAAACTAACGGTTAAAACAAAGAAATGCCTACATCCTTTCCGACGCTACACCTCCTTCATTTCGTTTTGTATACACACCAGGCAAGTTATAGACAATTCACAATGACATGGAATAGCAAAACCTCACTCACACTTCATGCACATGCTCGAATCAAGATGCATTCACAGACTCTTTAATTAGTCAACTACATGAATTCAAGATTAAGCCTCAATCATAATGAACCAAATTCTCTAGCCTAGGTAACTCAACATATTTACAAAATTGCATGCTTTCAAATGAATCATTTTCACATTTTGAACATCAATTACAACACGCAACGAAATTTTAGCAACCATAAGCAACTACAGTTTATTGATGCAATCCACCAAAGAAACTAAAAACAAAACATCTACTCCTATCGACTACATTTCCCTTAAGACGGTCGTCATCCATCCATCATAGGGAATGGTCACTAACTATGACATCGGTTCAATGGGACTATTCTCGGTAAAAGAACCGAAAACAAACTCCGAGAAACCCAAAATTAAAACTTCCAAATTTTTGCAACACATCGATCATTTCGATAGAAAATATTTGCAAACTATGTTGATAAATGCAAAATCTTTTCGCAAAAATTTTGAAAAATATCGATCATATCGATAGAAAAAGAAAAAAATTTACAAAATTTACAAAATATTTACAAAGGCAACCATAACTTTTTAAAGACACACCTCATTAGCCACAAACAAATATATACACATCATTCACAAATCAGTTCACAAGAACAGGGAAAGCACAGACATACATAAACGTCAAGGAAGAATATACAGCAGATTTAGAGCCTATGACCCAGCACCTAACTACTCCCCACCCCACACTTAAATCGAACACTGTCCCCAGTGTTCACAAAAATACAAAGAACAAAATTTTGGGTGGTGGAACTCCCTGCTTAGTCGAAATATTCGACTTCCTCATCCGGTGCTGTGGCCTCGTCGCCCATATCTGAATCAGCTCCATCGCCGTCATCGGACTCTACATCAGAGTCCTCACGATGTGTCTCCTCATCAGTAGGGACGTCGTCGTCAGTCGGCTCCACAAAGGCTGGCCCCACCTTGCATAAAGCTCTGGCGTTCTCGCCGAAGGGGTAGTCCAGCTCCAGCTGCCATAATTCATCCTCGGTGGCTGGTCTCCCACCTATCCGTAGCTGCAACATCTGCATGCCGAACATACGGGCCATATACTGGTCGTCACGAGCATGTCGCTCGCCCAGAGTCAGCACAGGTCCGTGTGTAGTGTCAGGGGCCTTGGTTTTTGTCACATCAAGGGCCCTCCGCTCCAACTGCGGAATGTAATCCAAGGCTTCTTCCTCGATGTCAAGGCCTCGGAGGAAGGTGGTGATGAGTCCGCCAAACCCGTATCTGTGGCCCTGGTGTAGTCTGGCTCTCTTCATGGAGGATATTATAACCGCCCCCACATTAATCTCAAGCCCTTTCATAAGGGCATACACCAGACAGACACGGTCCCGGGTCACGTCTGTCATATGCACTCCCGGGATCAAACACGAACATACTATTTTTAGCCAGATTCTGGCCTCCTTGTTCATCTGCGAATAAGGCAGAGTCTGGTGGTAACCCCTCTCTTTGTGTCTCCTCCATCGGGCTGTGGATCGAGCCCCACACAACGTACGTCTGATGTCGGCGTACGGTGGGGTGATATTGAGCTGGCGGAGAACGTGGGCGTCTGTGTCCCGCGGTCCAACGATGGCATTCAGCTGCTGGGGTTCCAGAGTGACAATCTGCCCTCTGATTTTAATAGTATGGCTCCTGATGGCCGGGTTCCAGTTGGCGTAGAATTCCCGGACCAAGTGAAGGTTGCACTCCTTGGGCTCCTGAAAAATAAAACTGAGCCCAGCTGCCTCAATCCTCTGCACCATGCGAGGGAACTCCTGTGCAAGTGGTTCCCTTGCAATATATTCCTCCGGGAAGTATTTGCTTTCCTTGTGCTTATTATACCATTTCTTCCCTTCGTCGATGACCCATCGTGTTCCGTATCGGCGGTGTTGACTGCGTGGAACAGCAGGTGCAGCTGGGACAGCAGTGCCCAGTCTCATTCTCTTTCTGCCGGTGCCTGAGGTTGAGGCACCCTTGCCTTTATCTTGTCGGCTAGCCGTTGTACCTGTCAATTTACACAGACAAGCACAATATTAAGCTAAAAACTTGTTAGCTTCGGCTAAGGTCGGGTTAAACAAAATTTACCCCACACTTAGTCTTTAACAAAATTTACAACATTTTAGCAAGGATAACTCTATTTACACCCCCAAACACAATCAACTATAAACATGTTGCTTAGTGCGTTCACAAAATTTCGACAGCATAACGGCTAGCGAACTACTCAGACTTCATACAGCTAACCCAATCCTCCTATCGACAGCTATTCACCCACAGTACTTAGCAACAATAACCACAACAGAAATAAGAACAACAATACAAACCTATTATATACAACTAATCTAAGCAATTCAACCAATTCACACATTATGCACTTCCCCACAGAAATTTGAGAATTAGTCGTCTTTCCACAATTAAACAATAGTTACCACGACTTATCTCAACTACTAAACACACCCAGGCACCAATTTCATGAAACTATCAAGTTACCCACGTTCAAATCCAACAACCCAAGCCCTAGAACTCAATTCGACAATCAATATTGAATTATTCAATCAATCGATAAGTTCAAACGTCAACTACAATAATCCGAACATAATCAATCACAAAATAATTCACATCATGTTTAATTTTTTTACCTAGGGTGATATATCTCACCTCACATGATCAAAAGTGACAAAACTCGCCAGAAATTTGAGATAGAAGATGATAACATACCTTGGATTTGAAGAACCGAAAAAACTTGACGTTTTCCTTGCCTATCAACGTGGCACAGAGCTTGGGGGTAGGGGAATGGGTGTTTGGTCGCGGAGGGTAGAAGGAATGGGGAAATTTGGGCGAAAATCGGGGGTTTATTTAAAAGAAACACGCGGGTCACCCGGAAACCCGGTGTGACCCGGCACTGGAATAAGGGCAACGTGTCACGGAGGGTAACGCGGAGCCCCTCCTCCGTGACATGGAGCCAACGCGTTGGCTTACTGGAATTTTAAAAAAATTCCAGATTCGCCTTCAACGTGTCACGGAGGTCAACGCGGAGCATTGCCTCCGTGACATGGTGCCAACGCGCCAGTGCTCTGTTTCACCATCAAATTTTATTTTTCATACCTCGCCTCGTTTCCTCGATTCCAAGTATTTTTCCTCCGGTATACCTGAAAATCACCTCACTAAACAAAAATTGGTTAAATTAATAGATTCCCTACTAAAAAAAATAAATAAAATAAAAATTACTAATTAAAATGCAAATCTAAGCCTAGTCAAGAAAAAGGAAAGAAAATAGAATAAAAGAAAAACTTTACACTAAGGAAAGAAGGAAAGAAAAAAAAAATATTTTTCACGGGTTGCCTCCCGTGCAGCGCCTGGTTTAACGTCGCGGCTCGACAGCCTTTATGCTCACGTGTCTACTAGGGAGATGGACGATTTGTCTAGATCATGGTCATCTCCCCAGTAGTTCTCAACCTCGTCTGGTGGCCTACCTCGTAACTCTCGGAAATCACTCACTCCATTTGCATTCCCATGATCAATCACGTTGATCACCGAGAGTTCCTTATAGACAGTCGGGAGCTTAGGTGCCTTGTACACGTCGAACACCTCAACCTTGTCGTGTGCTCACATTGTGAGTTGACCCACAGCTACATCGATCAATGCCTTTCCGGTTGCCAAAAATGGTCGTCCCAAAATAAATGGGACTTCTGCATCTGGTTCAAAATCCAGAACAATGAAATCTACCGGAAAAATGAGGGAGCCTACCTGCACTAGCACATCCTCAACAATGCCATCCGGCTTAGCTAAGGACCTGTCTGCTAGCTGCAAGATCACTGTTGTGGGTCTAGGACTCCCTAGCCCTAACTTTCTGAATACCGAAGATGGCATCAGATTTATACTTTCCCCCAAGTCGCATAACCCACGAGCTCGGATACTTTGCCCAATCGTCAGCTGGATAGTAAAACTTCCAGGATCCTTTAGTTTAGTGGGCAACCTGTTCTGAATACGGGATGTGCATTCCTCTGTTAAAGCCACCATGGCATACTCAGTCAAACGACTTTTGTTGGCCACGATGTCTTTGATATACTTTGCATATTTCGGCACACCCTGCAAGACATCAACAAGAGGTAAGTTAACATGTACCTGTATGAGTACCTCCATGAATTTCTAGAAACACGCCTCCTCCTTGTGTTTCTTAAGTCGTTGAGGGAACGGGGGTGGAGGCCTTGCTGGTTCAGCTTCTTTGGTCTTCCCCGTATCTGAGGTTTGTTCTCCCTCAACATCTACTGCTCCTGACTTCTGAGGCGGTCTTTCAGGTTCCACCTCCTTTAATTGTAAACCACTCCTCGTGGTCACTGCATTTACCTGCTTAGGATTTGGATCCGTGTCGCTAGGTAGTCCTCCCCTGGGTCTAGTATTTTGGGCACTAGCAAATTGCCCAAACTGATATTCAAGAGCCTTGGTTGCCAATTGATTGTTCTTTACTTCGGCTGCCAGTTTGACGTAGTCAGCCTGCAATTGTGCCTGGTTGGCAATCATGGTCTTGAACATTTCCTCAATAGTCGGTGATGGTGGTGGAGGAGGGGCATTGTGATTTCTGAACTGATTCTGATAGCCTTGTTGCCCTCCTTGGTTTCTGTGCATACCCTGCCCTGAACCTTGGCCTTGTTGATTGTTGCTACCCCACGAAAAATTCGGATGATTCCTCCAATTCGAGTTGTAGCTACCACCAAACTGTTGTTGATTCCTCTGTGCATTGCCCACAAAGTTGACAGAATCAGGATTTGCACCACAGCACTCAGCTGAATGCTCACTACTACCACACACTTCACACCACATCTGTTGGACTGCATTAACTGAGGCTGAAGGCTGGTTCAAATTCATAGTGCTGAAGTGAGTGTTCAACTGATTTTGCAAAGCAGCTATCTGTGCAGCGATAGCTGTGAATCCATCCACTTCGAACACTCCCGCTGCTTTCCTTGCTCCACCCCTTGAAGAATCTGCATTCCATTCTGGATTGCCTTGTGAGATTCGGTTGAGCAAAGTGTACAACTCTTCATAAGTCTTCTCCAGCGCTTGCCCTCCAGCTGCTGAGTCTAACAAAATTTTAGTGTGGGGTTCCAAACCCTCAATAAAAGTGTGTACCAACACCTCATTTGACTGATGATGATGAGGACAGTCCCGCAACATGGACTTGAATCTTTCCCAGGCTTGATAAAGATTTTCTCCTTCCCTCTGTTTAAAGCTTAGAATCTGACTTCTAAGTTTAGCTGTTTTACCTGAAGGGAAAAATCTGATCAAGAACTTCTTTGCAAGATCATCCCACGTTGATATAGAGTTGGGTGGTTCAGCTTTTAACCACCTCTTGGCTTCACCCAATAAGGAAAATGGAAATAAGGTGAGCCGAACATAATCAGGTGACACTCCAACGGGTATGTACGTGTCACTTATCTCCAAAAAGTTCTAGAGATGTTGTTGCGGATCTTCGTGAGGGAGACCGGTGAACTGCCCGCTCGTGTCTGGTTTGCGGATGCTGGAATGTACATTATTAGCTTGTGGGATTGCCACCTCGCGAACCGGCCTGGCTGCTACTTCCTTGGGCACTAACACTGCCCGTACAACTGGTGGATTGGGTTGCTCCATCGTAGACTGTTTGAGCAACTGCAGCTTCTTCCGAAGAGCTTCTCTACGTTGACTATGCAATTCACGTTCTGGCTCTAAGTAAGATTCCACCAACTCCTTGTCCCTTGCCAGTGTTCACAGAAATAAAAATCTGCAAAATATAGGCTAAGACCAAGTTGTTAACACTTAAGAAAATAAAATACAAATACAGTAAATTTACACTAAACAAAATTTTACAAATCGCCTAGCCTCCCCGGCAACGGCGCCAAAAACTTGTTCGCGGCTGCTTCGGTATGTGTTAAAAACCGACACGCAAGTGTACGTGGTCAAACAAGTAATAAAGTGGCTAAGTAGCCAAGTATCGATCCAAGGAGGCTGCTCTGGATATGCAAAATTTCCTAGTTCACTATATTTCTATTCAATTTCTAACTATGCTAACAACTATCCAATCAAGAATTTAGGGAGTTTTGTTTCTAAACTAATTATATACTAAACTTAAAAACTATTATTTACGTTGAATTCAGACAATGGATATGCTCATGCCAAGGTTAAGAACGAGTAATGGAGTTGATAATTATGATAATTTGGTCATCCTCTTCTTCATATTGCTAGTCAAGAACGTTTGCCTAGAAATTAAAACTCTCGTATTTAATTTCACTTTAGAATCATAAACCATTCGTCTACATTTCTGTGATCAAATGAAATTTATGACCTAACACTACAATGCCGGTTCCTAAATTGACTAATACGGCTTTCAAGTATATTTCTATCAAGAAAGCACATCAAAACCCAATTTTCCCAAATCAAGTTAAGAACAATACCCTATTAATTCACAACTTTCCAATTTCATGCTCTCTCGAGTGAAATTGGACTTTTTAGATATACATTAATGGTGGCCAATCAAGAATGTACTAAGCACAAGAATTAATAGAATAATATGCAAGAAGAAGAAGAAACCATATCAATTATTACCAATAATCATTACACAAGTTCAAAACCTCAGCAAGAAAGGAATTAGCCACTCATTCTTGGATTAATCGTCCTAGAATGAGTGTAAATCATGCATACAATTGAAGGAAAAGAAGAAGGGAAGAGAAGAAAACTCTTATCTTTTCTATTCTTCAACTGCCACAAAACCACGTTCCTCTCTCCACTCCTGAACTCTGCTAAAAAAACTAGAACTAAAAAGAAGACGACTTTAAAAATAACCTAAGTGTGCTATTTATACTAGTGGGAAATTTTTCCCGGAATAACAAGCAACGTGTCACGGAGGCCAACGCGGAGCACTGCCTCCGTGACACGGCGTGGACGCGGACCCTCTCTGGAAATTGCAGGGTCCGGATAATTGGTCTCAACGTGGCACGGAGGCCATCGCGGAGGCCTATCTCCGTGCCACGGAACTGACGCGCAGGCACACTGGAAATTGCCTAATTAATTCCTGCCCAGGCAGTGTGCTACCGCGATGGCAGCGTGGCATGGCTCCATCGCGGAGCCAGTGTAAAATGTGCCATCCAAGGTCTTTTCCACGCTCGCATCCAAGTCCAACTCCGACATAGTTCCAACACGCATTTTAGCTCCTAAAAATCACATTATCCTGCAAAACAAATGCTAATCATGTTGGTTAGTATAAATTCGCATTTTATTACCAAATACATGATATTATATACACATTGCACAACAAACAAGGTAAAAATGATACGTTTGAGTATCACTTGGGCATATAAATCTGCCCAAGATCAGTTGGCAACATAGTATTGGGAACCTAGTTGCGCTGGAACCCCGACCTACTCGGTGCTAAGTCCTACTCCCACTGGAAAACCTAACTGAACTACTAGGCTAATAGCTCGAAAACTGGGGTCTAAGACTAGTCAGGTACATATAACTGAAAGTACTCTGAGAGTCTTGTCGGATTAGATTATGAAATTGGGTTCTAGACTGGTCAGAGCTGCTTATCTAGAAGCGTCATAACTGTCTAAGAACATGTAATCTGAATTGGGGTCCTGAGGCTAGTCAGAGCTATATATATAAAATGTCATGACCGCCTAATGGACCAATAAACTGGATTCTGATAAATGGGAGGCACCACTGACACCTCAGGAAAAGACTGGAGTCAAACTGATCAGTTGACAAGTTCTGAATAGTTCTGAAGAGGTTCTACATTCTAACTGAACTGAACTACTATGTAGCTAATAGAAAACCCAACTCATTCCAACAACACCGGAATTTCATAATATAACAAAATTTCAACAATTAAAGAAATCTTATCCGACAAGGATAAAATCATTCTTATCAATGGAGTATTTACTCAACATATACAAAATAAGAAATACTAGAAAATTCAGCCCAAATCACACTTCACAAACTAGACGGAATTTAATACACAATTAGTTTTTACTCAAAAATTTAGGGCTTAAATTTACTCTGGAAAGAACATCAACAATGCATGTAAGAATTGATGGAGATCATATCAATTATAAGCAAGGATAGAATTCTATGGGAAATTGACAAAAAACAACATGTAATCTCCTCTTATTCGAAAGCTCAGGGCTAAAACTGATAGAGAAACGATGAGAAGGTTTTTGGGACACAAGGGAAGGACAATTCCCTTGTTGAATTCCCACATACTTTAGTTGAAGATTCTTGAACGAGAAAACATGGACTACTGTAATGGAGGAAAACCCTAGGCTTGCTTGAAGGGTTCTTGAGAGGAGAGCTTATGATGACTTTTTTGAAAACTTAGAGTCAGAATGAGGAATGAATCATTTTCCCCACTAATATGTCTAAAATTATGACTAAAATGACGTAGTTTAAAGCTTAGGAGAGTAGGAAATTACTAAATAGCCCTTAGAAAATCGCTGGGAAAAACTGACAGGTGACCCTAACGGATTACCTAATGGGTCATGGTGGCTGACCACGACTCGTGGTCATGCCCGTTGAGTACACTGCCCGAAATCCTATATAGGTCACTACGAGGGACCTAACGAGTCGTGGTCACTGGTCGCCAGTCGTGGAGCACGCTGTCTCACTTCTGAAGTTCTATACTAGGCTTGACTACGAGTCACACAACAAGTTGTTACCAGTGATGATGACTCATGGTGACACTTGTTAGGTGCACTGCCTAATAACTGACTAGGGCTGGTGACGAGGGACATAATGAAATTTTTAGGTGACCACGACTCGTGAGATCTTCCATTGGGAGCACTGCTTCTCCCTTATCCTATCTCAATCCTCCTTCCCACGACTGACCTAACGAGTTGTTAGGTCTCTCAACGACCCATTAGGTGAGTCGTTCTATGACAATTTTTGTAGATTTTCAGATTTTCTAATTTAAGTCTTGGATCTAGTATTTGAATTTCTGAGGCATTCCACTAAATAACTTTTGTTCCATTAACCTTTATTGTATGAAAGGAGCATAAGTGAAGAAAAAAAAGGGAAGCTAAAGTGTGGTAGTTAGAATATAAGGTAAAAAGTGAAAAGTGTAAAATAAGGAAGTGATGTTAGTAGGAAGATGAGAAAACAGAATGAATAAGTTGAAAAGAATAAATATTGTTAAGAACTCCCAACTAGTTGATAACGCTCAAACCACACCTCTTACTGAAGTATGAAGCGGTACGTTGTCAATAAAGAACCCAACTAGAGGTTGGGGTCGAACCCACAGGGAATATGGGAGAACTAGATTATAGCCAATAAGTGAAGTTGTGAGGTAGTTACTTCAAAATTGAGGGGTTCTAAAGAAAAGCAATAATCAAAACAATTATCAAAAGTTCGGTTTTGAATCAATATTAAAGGATAAGTAGGGTTTGTATTCCCCATGGGTTCATAACTGCTTTGGGTATCACTCATGATTATTACCAATACTTACTTATAGAACTGATAACTTAGGTTCATTCAAATGACCGACCAATCCCTATTGAATGACTATACTCAATTACTCGACCAAGTCCATTGAGCGGTTTCAAACTATCCCTTATCACTAAGTTTCAGATTTAACTATCCTGCGACTATAGCTCAAGTTAATACAATGATTATAAGAAGGCTCTATTGTAATTCTCTTTTCCTAATCTCTACCTCTTAGTCTTAAGCAAGTAAAGAATTCGGGCATGTCCTAACGTTGTTCACCGTTATGAAACATTTATGCATGAAGAGAATATAATATAAGTATTTGTATTGGTTTTAAAATCACTTTGTGCAGCCCTAGCTTGTTAGTCCACCTTTTCCCCCACAACCCTAGCTATGAAGGTTTTAGCCTCTCATAGTTGTAAGGTTGTGAATTTCATTCATGATTAAAAACATAAATCAATACTTACAAGAATGAATGAGAAAAATACTTCCTTTAATTACTCAGCAACATCTTCAAGAGCAAATAGCAAGAACAAGAGGAATTCAAGAAAAGGTTGATCACAAGTCGAATCAACTCAATTCTCTCTTTCTCTCCTAAAAATGTCTACTTTGATTGAATCCCCCCAAAAAATAAAACCTAAAAAGTATTTATACAGACACAAGAATCCTTTTCTTATACTGACAGGGTGAATTTCCATATCTGGTTCTGCCTTCGTCACGAGTCAAACCTACAACCCATAGCAGCATCCTACGGCCCGTACCATTCTTTCGTACCTTGGATGACTGGTTGGATTTTGGCTAAGTGTTAGATCCTGGTACGACTCGTATCTCTATCCTACAATCCGTACTGAGCTCCCGTGGCTCGACTCTAAAACTTTGGAATTCTTATGAAGTTTATCATGACCGCCATGATATGACTCGTACCTTCTTCCCACTATGCGCACTTTCTTTCCGTAGCAGGAGTCAGCTTCTTATGCAAATTTTCTGATTCTTTTCATGACTTCATCACCACGACTCGTACAATCTTGGTACGACTCGTACATTGCATCTCTTCAACCTTAGCCTTCTGTAACTTTTCACGGCCATCAGTACGACACGTAGGACCTTCCTACGGCTCATACTGTCGACTGCACTTTGAGCCTATTCTGCACCCTTCAGGCTTTCTTTTGCAATTTTTTAACTCCAACACCAATTTGTCCTGAAACCAAAGAAAAAGTGTCTTATATCCACATAAACACACCTGAGTTCGTGTTATTTTCTAAGTTTTGAGCATCAAAGGTGCTGTAAATCTACAACACATCACACCCTCAACTTAAGACTTTTGCATGTCCTCAGGCAAAGAAAAGAAAAACTAAACACGATGCTCAACTAGAAAATAGACTTAAGATACTACAACCAATATCCAAACAAAACTTGCACTTTCTATACAAACTCTATTGACCCTTTTTTCTTGGAACAACATCAGCTAATACATTACAAGGAACCTCAAAACATCATAAACAGGGATCAAAACATGTCATCCAGCTATCAACAGGCAATCAAGTCATCACCAATGTTTTCCACACAGACCAATGGTAAAAGCAAACATAATCCATGTACCCTCACACAAATGAAGTCCCCACTCAGATATGAGATGTCAAACATAACATGGGACTAAACAAGTAAAGCTCTCAATCTCACTGAGAAGTTACAAGTATTATGTGTCAGATACCATAGGCTTTCCCTTATTTTCTCTGCTTTGGTTTATCAGATGGTCAAGTTAGGATCACTGTAGGACTTGATATAGCTTGCAATGTTGTCTTAGGGATGGACATGATAAAGTTGGTGGATTTTATAAGTGACTTTCCCTTCCTTGGCACTACATATATTGGCTATACTATTCACCTATTTCACCTTTTTACTCTTTCATTTCCTTTTTCTTCCCTTTTCACTTCTCTTGATACACATTTGTATGTGTGTGGTGAATTTTCAACTTTTTTAGCATTTTTATTTTCCTTTGAGTTTTTTTTCAAGATTTTCAGTATTTTTCATCTCTTTTCTTTTTTTCTTTTCACCACACCTCATTTTTCAACATTGTTTTCTCTTTTCTTTTCCTTTCTTCTGTTCCCACCATTTACGCACCCCTACTCTAGCCACCCTCAACTTAAGCATTTTGCTTATGTTGAGGTTCACAATATCCAAGGAAGGACCAGGTCCAAAACAGGTTCATTGTAAAAAAAATGTGTACAGTTAATCTGTAAATCAAAGAAACATGGTCATTTAAGGCTCAAACTTGGGATCAAGGGATTCATCCAACTTTGGTAGGGTAATATAGGCTAAAAGTGAGCTAAACAAAAATGGGCTATGGTCATATCCTAACCAACCATCCTTAGCCTATTCAAAGACCAACCAAGCAAGTTCTAGATCTTCAACACAATTCCGAACTGAATACTACACCTCACTAACACATGGTACATGAACTATTTTCACTTCACCTGTTTGGTTTATATATGGATTAACAAGACTATTCATGGTGACAAACTAAATGACATCAAAAGATCCACAACAATCATGCATGTTGTCACAAATACATAGCTAATGCATCCAAAATTTTTTTTAAACAGGGTAGATCTTTTTCAAGAACCAAAACTAGTGCATTTTTATTGGCTAAGTACTCCTAAGCTACTTTCTAATTAAGCAAAAATCACAAACTAAAAATAAATATCCTACACATGCCGGTTCTACTAGATAACATGCCTAAGGGAAAATAAACACGCCAAGAAAAACCCTCAGACGAATCAAAAATCCTGAAAATCACAAGTACACCCCCTCCCATTTTTAAAAAGTAAGCTTCGTCCCCGAAGCATCAGCTACAAGAACGTAGGGAAGAGAACATACCTGTGATGCACTAGGCGCTACTGTCATCTTGCGGAGGTGGTACCTCCACTGTAGTAGTGGTGCTAGCGGTGGCCGGTGCGCTCAATTGTGTTTCAATAGGGGGAGTGGTCCCCCCTCAATAATTGTGGCCACTTGGACGGCCTCTGTAATTGTCGTGGCTGAATGTGGCTCTCCCGAAGGGTTACGACCACTGGCAAGCTCAGGCTGAGGTATGGTGGAGCTGCCCGTTCCTCTAGCTCTCTCATGCAGCTCAGACATATGTGTGTCATGAGTCCTCATGCTCTCTGCTCTGGCCCGATTGTGCTTTTTTCTCTCCTTCTTCCTCCTCTTTCTAAGACTCTCCTCTCTATCATCCTCAGCAGCTCTTTTCTTACCCTTTTCAACAGCTGTAGTCAGCTCCCAATATGCCGCCAAATCAATGTCCTCGTCAGGAACAACATCCAGGTCTAGAAGAGTGGGGGCTGCTAAAACTATTGGTTGTCGTGATGACAACTCAACTACTTGGCTCCGAACAGCCTCCAACTCCGCACAGAGACTGCTGGTATCGGTCTTCTCCACCATCCTCTCATTGAATCGAATCTCAAAACTATCTAGGAGAGCATGTAGAGCCTGAGCTGCTGCCTCTATCTCTGAGTTGACCCATGGTTTTACATTGTCCATCATTGCCTGAATCTTTCGCTCTACCATGGTCAATCATTTTGCTAGCTTTTGGAGGAAGTCCTGTGGTACCAGGGTATACCCTGCTGGTGTCTGAGTCTGCATGCTGGGTAGTGGTATAGCTGAGGTGCTAGGAGTTGACTTTGAATGATTTACGTTTGTAGCCGGTGTCTCGCTCTGCTCCTGTGTAATGGAGACATTTACCTGTGCGTCCCCTACTGGCTAGGCAGCTGGAATTGATGTGGGAATCCTGGATCTGCTCACTGGGTTTATCTCATCCCGGATAAGACCTATGTCTGCAATCCTTTGGCCTCCAATCAACCGCTCATCACCTCTTGGAACTGCTGCCTTCATACATAATCTGAACACAATACTCGGGAATGGAATAGTAGTGCTCACTCCCACTTCCTGATCTCGTATATCATCTGCTATGATCCTCGGGATATTGATGGGGTAACGAGACATAAGGCATACCACCAAAGCTGCTCTGTCAGCACTCAATGTGTTATCATTGATCGTAGGTGCTAACCAATGGCGCACTAGTGTCCAGCAGGCTTTTGCTATGAAATTTAGTTAGTTCTTGGTCACCTGCTTTCCACCTGTAACCTATTCATCTTCATCCTTGTTCTCAGCAATCACCCCTACTAGCCATTGCAGCTGCCTCGTCGCTCCAGCACAGTCAGGGATCTAATCTGCTTCATTGCCTCCACCCTATAATCGTACTCTGGCATCATCCTTGTAGGTGTGAACTGTGGTTCGTACATCATTCGAGCGATGGTCCGCTCAGATATATCAGCCTCTCGACCTCGGACCATAACACTCTCCAGACGATGCTGCTCTTTTATCTTCTGCCCTTCCTTTGGCTTTACCTCCATGGTGGCCAAATAGTTGGCATAGAACTCCCGAACTATGTGTTTTGTGTACTGTGCCGGAGTCTTGGCCGTCCACTCAAAACCATAGAAGCTAAAAATCCGCTTCATCTCCTTAACTTCATTCAGTGAGGTTGTGAGGATCCGCGGTTCTTCTTGGATGCTTCTCCTTGGCTTATTCTTGGTGGTGAGAGAGATGCCTTGCTCATAGATTTCTTTAGCTCCTAGCACTTTCCAGTGAATTGTATGGCTTGCCCTGGGTGGGGTCTATTCTTGTGCAACATTAGGAGCCTCCTCCTTTAATTCTTCATGGCCGCTCTCTTCTCCACTTTGGGTCTCCCCTAACCCTTCTTCAGCATTTGAGTCATTTCCTGACTTCTATTGTTCCTCTCTAACTCCCTTCTCAGACTGGAGAGATCGAGCGGATGTGGCAGTGGTTGCATCATCTTGGACCTTTGCTTTTTCCCTAGTGGTTCTGGTTCCATCAGTGTCTGAAGTGTTTACTTGATACTCTTCAATTGAACCACTAGGTGAGTCTCTTGCCTTGTCAGACTTAGACTCAATTGTTTCATCAATCAGTGTCCTTCGGGCTTTTGTTTTATCTGCCTGGAATTGTATGTCATTGTACTTATAGAGAAAGAAGTTAGCATTCCATTTTTGAAAAAGAAGATTTAGAAAGGAGATGTTCAGATTCTCATTGTGGATCATCACTACGGGTTGTACCATGAGGGTACGACTTGTGAGAAGTCCTAGCATTACAGTCAACTTTTTGTACGACTCGCAGGTACGACTTGTACCATAAAGGTACGATCCTTACCTTGAGTCATTTGATGAAGCCCCTGCATTGGTATTCTTCTGGATTTTTCCACGAGTCATGGTACGACCCGTAGGTCGATTCCACGAGTCTTAGGAAAGGCATTTTTATACAACCTTATTTAGCTTGGTAGTATGAGTGCTCAGTACGACTCGTAGTAGCAACCTATGATCTGTTCTATGCCCTCATACCACTTCCAGATTTTCTTTTCTCAGTTTGCAAGGGTTCTCTTTTAATATTTTAAGGTACTCATATTTCCCCCCAGGTCTAGGCTCACCATTAACTCAATTTAACCCATGCTCAATCCTCCCCTTTTCGACCTACTACTCGTAACTCATTGTTTTTCAAGACCTAAGTTATCAAAATTTTAGCATCTCCCCAGTCTAAAAAGAACATTACACAACACCCTGATCATTGTCTCTTTTTTCAAAATCAATTTTCGAGCCTAGTGAATGACTCACAGGGGTTTTGACACCATCACTCTCAGTATATGAATATTAACAATGTTTAATACAACATACTTACTTGATTGGTGCTTCATCAACTGGATATCACCATATAGGGTTTTCAGAACTTGGGTGGAGCAAGATTTTTTCTTGATTTTTCGGTGATTTTGAGTTACGAGTGTGAGGGAGGTGAGTTCGAGTCGTGCTTTTGAGTGTTTTTAGCATGGGAGAGGGTGTTTTTTGGGTTTAAATAGGTAAGGGAATGTTTAAAAAATTTGTGCTGAGTTGGGTATTATTGCATTTTGACCCATCATGACTCGTACCACGAGTTGTAGGAAGTACCTACAGCTTATCCTTGGACTCATAAGTGACCTTGTTGAAGAAAACTTACCTGGCGACCTACGAATAAATCTTACAACTCGTACCACCGAGGTACGATCCATAGGATGAATCGTAGGTCAGAGCTTGGAGTCATTTTTTTCTGAACCTCTCCATGACTGCTGCTACAGACCGTAGGATCTCATACCGGGTCATACTGAGGGCCGAAGCAGTTGATGTTTCAGCCTCCCGTTTTTAAATTTCCCTGCACACTAAGCACACATTAGTTTAATAACTTGGGTTTCCTCCCAAGAAGCATTTGATTTAACGTCGTGGCATGACGTAGGTATCCTGGTTACTCAAACTTCACCAAACTACCACTTGGGTTGCCTCCCAAGAAGCACTTGATTTAACATCACGACACGATGCAAATCTCTTGATGACTCAGAATTCATCAAGTGATTCATACTTATCCTCCAGTGCTGAGATCACACTAAATTTCTTGGGTTGCTTCACTATCCTGCAGATGTTCAATGTGAACTCTTCTTGATTTAATCTAAACTTCACCAGACCAGCCTCCACATCTACTAGAGCTCTCCCAGTTGCAAGGAATAATCGTCCCAAAATTATGGGGACCTCAAAGTCAACCTAGCAATCCAAGATCATGAAGTCTACTGGGAATATAAATTTGTCTACCTTGACAAGCACATCGATTAGGATGCCCATCGGCTTCTTAACTGTTCTGTCGGCCATCAGTAGCCGTATGATGGTCGATGTGGGGGCTCCTAATCCTAATTTCTTGAACACGGCCAAGGGGATCAAATTAATGCTATCTCCTAGATCAGAGTGCCCTTGCGAACTCGACATTGCCAATCATACATGGTATAGTGAAGGCACCTGGGTCTTCCTTTTTCTGCGCTAGGATCCTTGTAGCTATGGCACTACAGTGACGCACATTGTCAATAGGCTCATAGATCACGGATCTCTTCTTAGTCACTAGGTCCTTCATAAACTTTGCATATCCTGGCATTTGCTCTAATGCTTCGACTAATGGTATGTTCACAGATAGTTGCTTAAGCATTGAAAGGAATTTCTGGAACTTACCATTCTCTGTCTTCTTCTTCATCCTTTGAGGGAATGGTGGCGGTGGTCGTGGGATAGCTTTATGCACTTGGGTTGCCCGTTGATCCATGTCTGGTTCCTTCTCACCTCACGGGACCTCTTGCAACTCACCATTCTCTCTCTCAACACTTGTATCATCTTCCTCAATTATGCTCTCTTTTTTCGACTCAACTTCAACTGGAAATGGGGGGTCAACTATGGTTTTACCACTCTAGTCATCACCTCCATACAATGTGCATTGTTCTTTGGATTTTGGACAGTGTTTCTAGGTAGTGTACCCTTTTGTCTAGGGTTCATTGATGCTGACAGTTGCCCAAGTTGGTGTTCGATCTGCTTGATGGCGGTAGCACGAGATTCCACTTTTTGACCCATACTTGAGTGGACCTCACCTTCTTCAACATCTCATCCATCATGCTCTCCAATTTTTATTGCCCAACCTCCCCTTCTCGTGTGTTGGGAGGCACATAGACTCTATCCCGGTCATTGCGGTATACATCGTTTCGTCTCCAATCTCCTTCGCGCTCACGACCTCGACTCCTGTCTCTGAACCCGTTTCTGTTGTAGTTGTCTCTATACTAGTTCCGACCTTGATTTCCAGAACCTTGGCACCAATTGCCTTGTCCAGACGCTTGGGCATTGGTTTGGAAACCCACCACCTGGCTATCTAGGAAGTTTGCCTCTTCCTCAGAATCAGAGTGATTAGCTCCTTGCTCCCTACTTTGAGTTCCCACTGCATTGACCTGTTTGGCTCCAGCTCCCATAATGTGCTTCGTAAGCAAGTCCAATGATGTGTGCATATGAGCCAACTCCTGGTCGCGCTCTTCTTCTTTTCTTTGTTGGTTTGCAATCAAACCAAAAACATATGTGCCTGCCACTGCATCAGTCTCCCTCGTATGCCAGGCTCTGTTTGTCTTAGTCACCCTGTCAAGAATGGTGGCAGCTTGCTCCTAGGTGTGACTCATCAATGCTCCTCCAGCCACCGTGTCTGCTACAACTTTGGTGCTATTGTTCAGAGACCTATAAAAAATTGCCAACAAACTATCATCTGGAATTTTTTTGGCTAGGGCACTTTGTAAACTTCTTTTTTAATCTCAACCAAGTTTCATGAAGTGCCTCAGTCTTAATCTGTCAAAAATTATAGATCTCATCCTTTAGCTGCAACATCCCGAATGGGGGAAAGAATCTCTCCTAAAAGGCCTGTTTGAGCTCCCTCCAGTTGGTTATGGAGTCATTGTGCAACTCCGATAACCACAAAGTAGCTTCCCCTGATAGAGGAAAAAGGAAGAGTCTGTGCTATATTGCATCCTGGCTTACTCCGGGTAGCCTGTACGCCTTGCATATTTCTACAAATTTCATTAAGCGCAGGTAGGCGTCATCCGCTGCGTGACCACTGAACACCCCTTTCATGTTTAGCAATTGAATCATGGTGCTCGTAATGTCGAATTTGGCCCCAGTGGGCAGTGGTGGTGGCACAATTGCTCCAGTTTGACCCAACTTCATCAATGTCTGGGTCGTCATCATCATCAAAGAGCTGAGGGGAAAATCTATGAGCTCTGTTGCCCCTCCCCTATCGACCAACATTTACTACCTCATCTCTGTCATCTTCCACATGCTGTAGTGCAGCTTGCCGAGCTAGCTCGGCTTTCCTAGCTTCTTCAGCTATGCGGGCTTCTCTTTGCTCATGGTTCTCCATTCTATGCAGCGCTCTCTCGATCTCTGGATTTAGTGGAACAAGGGGATCTCCTCTACTCCGAGTGCTTGGCATTAACCGGAGAACAACCTGTGGGTATCAAAAACACAAAAATAAATTTAATTAAGGAAATAACTACCAAAAAGTCAAATACAAGATAATAACCTAGTTTCAGCCGTATTCCCAGGCAATGGCGCCACTTTTTTATAATGCTCAAACCACACCTCTTACTGAAGTATGAAGCGGACGTTGTCAATAAAGAACCCAACTAAAGGTTGGGGTCGAACCCATAAGGAATATGGGAGAACTAGATTACAACCGGTAAGTGAACTTGTGAGGTAGTTACTTCAAAATTGGGGGGGTTCTAAAGAAAAGCAATAATAAAAACAATTATCAAAAGTTCGGTTTTGAATCAATATTAAAGGATAACTAGGGTTTGTCTTCTCTATGGGTTCATAACTGCTTTGGGTATACGCTCGTGATTATTACCAATAGTTACTTATAGAACTGATAACTTAGGTTCATTCAAATGACTGACTAGTCCCTATTAATTGACTATACTCAATTACTCGACCAAGTCTCATGAGCGGTTTCAAACTATCCATTATCACTAAGTTCCAGATTTAACTATCCTGCGACCACAACTCAAGTTAATACAATGATTATCAAAATCAAGGCTCTGTTGTAATTCTCTTTTCCTAATCTCTACCTCTTAGTCCTAAGAAAGTAAAGAATTTGGGCATGTCCTAATGTTGCGCACTGTTAAGAAACGTTTAAGCATGAAGAGAATACAATACAAGTATTTGTATTGGTTTTAAAATCACTTTGTGCAACCCTAGCTTGTTAATCCATCATGGTTGCCACAACCCTAGCTATGGAGGTTTTAGCCTCTCATAGTTGTAAAGTTGTGAATTACATTCACGATTAAAAACATAAATCAATACTTATAAGAATGAATGAGAAAAATACTTCCTTTAATTACTCAGCAAAATCTTCAAGAACAAATAGCAAGAACAAGAAGAATTCAAGAAAAGGTTGATCACAAGTCGAATCAACTCAATTCTCTCTTTCTGTCCTAAAAATCTCTTCTCTGATCGATTCCCCCCAAAAAATAAAACCTAAAAAGTATTTATACATAAACAAGAATCCTTTTCCTATGCTGATAGGGCGGATTTCCATATCTGGTTCCGCCTTCTTCACGAGTCAACCTACGACCTATAGCAGCATCCTACGGCCCGTACTATCCTTTCGTACCTTGTATGACTAGCTGGATTTTGGATAAGTTTTAGATCCTGGTATGACTCGTACCTCCATCCTACGAGCCATACTGAGCTCTGGTGGCTTGACTCTGAAACTTTGAAATTCTTCTAAAGTTTATCACGACCGCCGTGGTACGACTCATACCTTCTTCCCACAGTGCGTACTTTCTTTCTGTAGTAGGAGTCAGCCTCTTATGCAAATTTTCTGATTCTTTTCACGACTTTATCACAAAGACTCGTACAATCTTGGTACGACTCGTACTGAGACTCGTACATTGCATCTCTTCAACCTTAGCCTTCTCAACTTTTCACGGCCATCAGTATGACTCGTTGGACCTTCCTACGACTCATACTGTGAACTACACTTTGAGCCTATTTTGCATCCTTCAGGATTTCTTTTGCAATTTTTTAACTCCAACACCAGTTTGTCCTGCAATCAAAGGAAAAGTGCCTTATATCCATATGAACACACCTATGTTCCTTATATCCACATAAAGACACCTAAGTCCATGCCATTTTTCTTAGTTTTGAGCGTCAAAAGTGCTGTAAATCCACCGCACATCACTAGTCACCCAAGTTGCAAAAATTTCAATCAAGGGAAGGCATAAGGAGTAAAGTAAGAAGATCAAAGAGTGTGCTAAAACTGAAATGTTATGAAGTATTAAAGTGCTTAGGAAGGTTAGTCACTATTTTGGCCAAATAATCTCTACCCGTCCCTTAGCCTACATTACAACTATTTAAGTCCTACTTGATTCTAACTTTGACATTCTTATATTAGTGGAATATTTATACTAATAGCAAGCCTATGGTTCATCATATGTGCATGAGAAGTTCTTTGTAAGAGTGAGCATAAATTTCTTTATTTATACGCTCATACATGTGATTCTTTCATATTCTTGTGAGAAAGAGTTGGGCAACTCTCTTGTTTGAGAGGGCACATAGTTGAAAAAAGATAGGTTCTATCTCTTAATTAGGTGACATATTTTTGTTAGCCAATATTCACAGAGCTTGAGTTAGTTTTTGAGGTTAGGTTGTCTTAAAAGGTTATTCTTGAGCTTAATTTGAAAGTTGAGGCATGTTGTGTTAGAAGCTTGCAATGTTGATATGTTCATATTAGTCGTAGCCTAAGAAGACCTGTTCCATTGGTATGAGTTCATATAGGGATAACGTATAGAGTTTAAGTTGCTTGCTCGAGGACGAGCAAGGGTCTAAGTGTGGGGTGGTGATGAGAGGCCAAAAGTATGTATTTTTAGTCTCTATTTTCATGCATTTTAGTACTTTTGTCATCTATTTGAGTATTATTTCTATGGATTATGCTTGTATTCCTATGTTGTAACTTTTTAGGTGCTTAATAGGTGAATGTGGTGGAAATTGACTCGAAAAAGCTATAAAAAAAGGTTTGGAGCTTTGGAGTACCTTTGGAGGTGTTTCTAGACAAAACCAAAATGGTGCATTAGCTGGCCAATGCATAGAACCCAAACTTCAAAAAAAAAATACAAGTCCACAAGTTGGAGCATTGGCTGGAGTGGCTCATCAGGCCACAAACTTCAGAAGAAAAATTCTAACACACTAGCGAGATAGCTAGCACAGCGCGCCAGGTTAGATGTAGCAGAATATTTCTAACACCTTGGCAAACTGGGAGAAGAGGCACACCGAAGCCCAAATTTCAGAAGTAAAGTGTTCTAACACTCTGGTTCTTTGAAGGAAGTGGTGCGCCAACTCCTAAACTGCAGAATTTTTTATCAACAACATTGGTGCATTGGGTAAAGTGGTGCGCCGGCCATGTTCCGAGGAGTATTTTCCTAAGTCCAAAAGCCGAAATTAAGTAGTGCGAAAGGGGTCTTTTTCCATTTAATACATAAACAAACCCTATGATGTTTTTGAGTGGATTCAATCATTATTCTTGACTAGGGGATGACGAAATTGGAGAGGAGAGAAGGGCATGACGAGTTTCTCTTCGGGTTACTTCTTCTCCTAACTTTTTAGCAATTTTCTCTTGTAAATTCATGAATTCCCTTAATTTTTTGAGAATCATGAGTGGCTAAACAATATAGTTCTAGGGTTTTTGCATGAACATGAAGTTTGAATGTTGATTATTATTTATATTTGTTAATGTATTCCGCTATTGAGCTATTTATTTCTTCTTGCTCTGAATTATTTGATTGTTTGACGAAATAATTAAGCACTATCTATGACTCTTTAATTAAACTTGGAAAAGAGAATTTCAAGGGAAATAAGAGGAAATAGGGCTTGTTTGTGAACCTTATAAGAAGGGGAACAATTCGCTAATGTGAATAGGAATATACCCATTAGCCTTGCTTAGTTGATACAAAAATAATCTTACATCCACTTCACTATTGTCCTATGAACATAGGAATATAGGCGTAGGGATAGTCAAGTAGTCTTTGAGTTATCAGGAATGATGCTCAATTAAGTGATATCAACCTGCAACAAGTAACTCAGGAAAGCGAATGAGTATAAGAATTTGATACTTCAATTGGATTGTAGAAATTGCCAAGACCCTGAATCTTCTATATCATCTGAGAACCAACTATCCATTTTACACATTTTTTTAGGTCTTGAATTTGTTTAGTTAGTAATATAAACAGTTCTCCAAGAATCATTTCTCTATTTTTGAATAGTTTGAATAAGAGTTTGAATTGGACAAGAAATCTAACAAGTCCTTGTGGGTACAATATCTGGAATTCACCATTCTATATTACTGGGCGACTACGTACACGTGTGTGAGCGTTTAGACACACCAATGATCGAGGTTTTAAGTGTGGGGTATTGATGTGAGGCTAAAATGTTATACATTGAGCCGTCATTTTACCTCACATATGGGTGTTTAATCGTACTTTGAACTTTAAAAAAATAGGTGGCAAGCTTACCTTTGTTCTTTATGATGTGCATGATAAAAATAAAACATTTTGAGCTAAAAATATGGAAAAAGAGAGTTTTGAAATCTGAGTAGAAGCTACTTAAGCCAACTCGAACTTCATACGAGGTGCAAAACCAAGTGTAGGAGGCAAGTCCACAAGAAATCAAGTCAAAAAGCTAAAAATTACACTGGCAAATTGTTCCAAGTGAAGCGCTCAGCACCGCGATATTGCAAACGGTGGATGCCTGCACTGCTTGAATGAGGCCCTATTAATTATGCCTACTTCACGGGGAGCAATGCGGCAGTGTAAATTTTAGACCAGTTTAGTGCACTCATTCAAATAAGGGTACTTTCATTTAGATGCATTTTAAAAATCCTATATGTACTGCAAACACACAATTTTGAAGGCAATTCAACATTTTTACAGTTGGAAATAGAGTAGAAGAGGAGAACTCAAGCAGTTTACATAGGTTTTCATTTTTGTAATTTTCTTTTATCTTTGAAATATTTACCAGGCATGAATTCTTCTTCTTGTATCCAAATTATGAGTAGCCAACCATTTAGTTCTGGGGTTATTATTTGTACATGATGGTTGAGTTTTGAAAGTTGTACATTAATTCCATGATTTTTCATCTATTGAATTGCTTAACTTTTCTTGGTCATAATTATTTAATTTTCTAGCCAATTGTCAAATACTATATATGGCTTGTAGATTGAAATTGAAAGAGGGAATATGAAAGAGTAAGAAAAAAAAAGTAGGTCTTGTTCACAAATTCTATTGGGAAAGGGGAGTGATTTGCTAATATGTATAAGAATATACCCGTAAGCCTTGGTTAGTTAATACAAATAATTTTTCACATGCACTTCACTATCGATCAATGATCATAGAAATATAGGTGCTAGGAATAGTCGAGTAGTCTTTGAGACTTTGGACAAAAGCTCAGGAAGAGATATTAACGTGCAACTACTAACTCAGAAAAAATAAATTAAGTGTGCAACTTGAGAACTCAACTTGAATGTCAACCAGCTATAACCCTGGATCATTTTCTCATTTGATTGAACCGATAAAATTTTTCAATTTAGTTTACATTTTATTTGTTTTAAATTTAAATAGTTAGTAGCACAAACTTTTTCCAAGAATTGTGTTCCCCTCTAGATAGTTGAATAGTAACTCAAATTACTTAATCTCTTTGACAAATCCCTTTTGGATTGATACTAGAACCTACCTCCTATATTATTTGTTGACCACGTACACTTGCATGTATGTTTGGACGCAACAAATTATATTCTTGTATGTCCTGACCCAACAAAAACTTCCCAGGATTTGTCTTCTTAATTATATCAGCATGGTCACACAACCTAGAGAATTTCAAATTCCAATCACCCACAACCTGACTCATTACCCTACACTTGGCTTTATAATAGAAAGTCCTCCTTAAATACTACCCCAACTGATTCATAACCCACTCTTGAATCTTCAAATTTTTATGTTTGGTTGAGATACAATCCTATCTTGAAATTTATGTGTAGTGTACTTGGAAGTGCATGATTTGTTCTTGTTTTTTGTAGTGCCATGGTGAAAAAAGTGGTACTTCTTCAAAACAAAGTCACTAGATTCCCTGTCAATGCTTGTATATATCTCCTGTTTATATAGTATTTTGCTTTTACATTTGACTCTAATCCGGTGCATCTCATTGGGCTTACGTTTGAGTTGTATTTTGTTCTCTACAACATAAGATTGCATAATTTTTCTAAATTGCACAACACTCTCAAAGACCATGTCAAGTTCAAAAATAGTTATTTGACAATCAAGATCAAACCTTAATTTCCTACTCTTCTTCTAGCCGGTAAGTCAGCACTTCTTTGAACTAAAACATCTAACTCATCTTTAATATCATCACTACAAATATCTAAGCTATTATAGTAGTCCTCGTCCCCCAAATCTTCTAGCATATTTATTGATCTTAGGCATATTTACATGCCCAAATACTATTTTATACTCACGTTTTACCCATGTTGTACCTTAATTTAAGAATAATCTCATGTATTTTGTGTAATTTGTGGCCATGGACTAACAAATATGATTAGCTCTCTTTGTAGGTTGAAATTGCCAATGTATGGAGCTCAATGTGAATATAACGGTACTAATATTGAAGATAAATGTTAAGGGATGGATTATGGATGATGAGATAAGCTTAAAGGGACATTTGGAGTCAACTCCGTGCCACAGAGAAGCATTGGGGCATTCAACAACGTGCCACGGAGCAAAGAATTAATTTATATAAGCAGGGGCTACCAAACAGTGAACCTCCGCGTTTGTTCCATGGCACGGAGGAAAATCTCTGTGATAGTCTCCGTGCCACGGAGCTGTTCCACCACAGGCCAAATTTTGCATTTTTTCAGCTTAGTATAAATTGAACCCTTAGCTTCTAAAATCATTTGTCATGAAATATTTTTTGAAAAACGTAGAGGAGTGAAGGGAGAAGTAAAGAACTCACCTAGGGTTCACCAATTTTACATTCTCTTTCACCTATTCTTGTAAGTACACTACTTTAACGATGTTTTTGAGTATTTTTACAAATATGAGTGGTTAAAACCCTTCCTCTAGGGTTGAGGCCACGTGATATGATTGTAATTGCATGAATTCGTTTTGGTTTGAGTTGTTAATTATTGTTTTGTCTTACATTCTTCATTATTGTTGTTTTTATGCTTGATCACCATGAAAACAAATGGGTTAAGCTTAGGTAAAACCTTGAAAGAGTAACCCTAGGCAAGAACATAGGAATGTAGGGAGCAAGTTCTTATCTTTAGATATGATTCTCGGTTAGGATAGAAAATATACCTAATTTGCCTTGCTTGGTTGCTAAAACGGGATGAGAGCAAGACATCGGCTTAGAATTATCACTCCACCACTCGTAGAAGTAATTTTGCAGCTAAGTTGGATCAAATGATTAGAGGTATGAAAGTCTCTAATCAAGAGCATAACCCCGTAAACCACATCCATGTAGTTGAATTGCTCACAAACTACGTTATCACATCCCCGCTCAACGATGTAGTTGTGAGGCTAGTTTGTCGTGTTTAGAGGATCGAGAGACCATGAACATCACATTTTCAACTATGTGAGACAAAAATTGATAATATCATACTTAAACCATTACAAAATGTAGCATTGCATGATTATTCGGCCTTAACTCTAGTTGCTTCTTATATTGTTTTCAGATTATTTTGTGAACACCCTGAAATTTAAGTATAATTTACTTAAAACTTCTATAATCAACACTTGTGAAGGTTAATCTCACACTTGAACTTCATAATTTGCTGAATTGGTTCAGTCCCTGTGGGTTCGACATCCGGCTCTTGAAAAGGTCCACTGTATTACTTGTACGACCGCGTACGCTTGCGAGTGTGCTGGAGCACAACATTTATCTCTTTTGTTAACATGTTAATGTCATGAAAACCTTTGTTTTCTCTAGCCTCTTCTAGCTCAACTTCTGGTGTTGGAACAGTCACCTTCCTCTTCTTCTTCTTCTAATGATTTTTCTTTCTTCTTTTTGTTCTAAATTCTCTTAACTCCTCATCTAACTCACTATCATCTTCCTTTGGTATAATATCTAATACATATTCACTACTATCCAAATCTAAAGGCAAATAAGTGTTATCACCCTCGGCATTAATATTTTCATCTCCTATATTAATGGTTTCTTCATCCTTAGTCACATATGAGCTGTTTACTGCCTATGCAATAATAAATTGAGGGCGTACATTAGTTTGTTAAGAAATAGGTTGAGGGTGTACAATAGTTTGTTGAGCAATAAGTTGAGGTGTTCACCTAATGCAACCCTTGTGTCCCCACCCGGCTTGAAATTAGGGCCCCGGACTGTTCTAGAAGGATCTAGGGCGTTCTTGAGTACACTAGAGTCATCTAGCATGACCTAGAACATTCTAGGAAATGCTAGGAGGCATAAAAACGCCCCAACACTCACTAGAACATTCTAGGCTAGTCTAGGATGCTCTAGGACAAAGCATCTCTAGAAGGTCCCACCTTGTAAATATCTAGACTTGTTCTAGGATTTTCCATAGATTAGTATAAATAGGAGGGATGGCATTCATTTGCAACCATCCAAGAAGCAAGCAAACAAAGTCCTTCTCTTGTAAAGCATTCTTTGCAATATAAAAGAGTTCTTTGGCATTTTCCACCAATCCTCTCTTCTTACAAATCTTCCATACTTGAGTTCGTGTGAATAGCCAAGCGTAAACGGTTCTTAGCTAGCAAGGCTAAGTGTTAGAGCTGAACCCTTTCAAGGCAGAGTTAAGGCAACGATTGGGTGCTCCGCGTGGTCTAGATTTTGACCCCGTGACAACTGGTATCAGAGCTTTGGTCGTCTAGTGCGCAATGGCTGAGGAATCACACCATGTCGAGGAGGAGGTTCGTGAGGGAGAGGTCGTGGAAGCCAGGCTCTCTAAGAAGGACAAGGCTAAGGGTCGTGGTAAGAGTAAAACCAAGGACCCGACTCTCCCTCCGATCACCGACGTTAGGGCCACGGAGGCCGAACCTTCTTCAGGCATTGACATGTCCGAAGAATGGATACTTGGTGTTGAAGCCTTTCTTGGACAGCAAGCGCAAAGGCTAGAAGCGGTGGAGAACAACTTAAACAACCTGGAGTCAACAACATTTGATGGGTTGGACGACATCAAGGAAACTGTCGCAGAGCTGGCCGAAGAACACCGCGAGGGCATCAGGGTCCTAAAAGTAGAGCACCAAGAGGGTATGACGACCCTCGAACGCAAACTCATGGCAGCTCTCTTTTCTTTAAAGGAAGAGTTTGAAGCCAAGTTGGAAGCTTGCAAGAGGGAATTAAAAGCAGGCTCATATGGGGTAGAACGTGCCCCAGCACCCCGTGTAACGGCACCCCCGCCCAAAGAGTTTAGGGGCGAAAGGAATGCACAGGAGATAGAAAACTTCATCTGGCAGGTGGAGACATACTTCGAGCACCTCGCTATTGAGGATGAGGCTACCAAAATTCGAACGGCAGCCATGTACTTGGGAGATATGGCCATGTTGTGGTGGCGAAGGAAGAAGGCGGAGATGGACAGAGGAGACTGCACCATAGGGACATGGGAGCAGTTCAAGGAAGAACTCAAGAGGCAGTTCTATCCACACAATGCCGTCAGGGAGGCACGGCATAAGCTGAGGGAGCTAAAACAAACGTCCACCATCCGAGAGTACGTGAAGGAGTTCACTAAACTCTCTCTCCAGGCGCCCAGCATGACCAATGACGACTTGCTATTCTTTTTCTTGGACGGCCTACAGAATTGGGTCCAACAGGAACTAGAAAGGAGACAAGTACGCTCACTAGACGAAGCTATTGCAGTAGCAGAGTCACTAAAGGATTATCGCTCGGAGTCCACTAAGGCCAAGGATAAGTTTAAGCCTACCGCTACTAAGGCAGAAACGGGGGACAGGTATAGAAGCAAGGCCAACAACGGTAAGACAAACCGGAGTTCAACGTCAGACTTCCACAAAAGCTACTTGGACAAGAAGAAGACGGCCCCTTCTCAATTCAGAGGGTGCTATCTCTGCGGAGGAGACCATTTTGCCCGACAGTGTTCCAGTTGGGGCAAACTCGGAGCCATGATTGCTGCTAATCAGCAACAAAAGACTCAACAATCGGAGGAACAAGCAGGGAGTTCAAAGGGCTTCCCAAACCAGATGACTCTCAACGGTCACATGAAGCTGATGGCCATGGCAGCTCAGCCGCTCCGTGCCCAGCCGAGAGAGTCACTGTTTGTCGAGGCCGTGGTCAACGGGAAACACACGCGCATCCTTGTTGATACAGGAGCGACACACAACTTTATTACCAAGGAAAAAGCAGAAGCTCTTGGGATGAAATATGGTGCAACTCATGGCATGATGAAAACTGTTAATGCACCACCAGCAACAGTCAGCGGCATTGCTCCTCAGGTACCGATCGCTTTGGGAAACTGGAAGGGGCACGCCAATTTTGTCGTCGGGCCAATGGACGTGTTCGATATTGTACTAGGACTGGACTTCTGGTACAATGTGGACGCATGGATTTCTCCATGCCGCAGCCAACTCCTAATCCTTGAAAAGGGAGTTTCCTGCGTCGTGCCGCTTATCCGTGTTCCGCAAGATGGAATGCGCCTATTGGCCATACAGCTGGCTAAAGGCGTCAAGAAGGGTGAACCAACCTTTCTTGTTGCCATAAAGGAGGTTTCACAAGAGTCCCAGGAAGCTGAAGCGATACCTCAATGTGTGCTGCAAGTTTTAGAAGAAAACAAGGATGTTATGCCGGAAGAGCTTCCCAAAAAGCTCCCGCCAAGAAGGGAACTAGATCACAATATAGAGCTTGTTCCAGGGGCTAAGGCACCTGCTATGTCCCCTTATCGTATGGCTCCACCAGAACTGGAGGAACTCCGAAGGCAACTACAAGAACTACTTGAGGCCGGTCATATTCGACCATCAAAAGCACCGTTTGGAGCACCGGTGCTATTCTAGAAGAAGAAAGAGGGTACTTTGAGATTGTGTATTGACTACCGTGCCCTTAACAAAGTCACAATCAAGAACAAGTACCCTATTCCGCTCATTGCTGATTTGTTTGACAGACTGGGGCAAGCAAAGATTTTCTCAAAGATGGACTTGAGAAAAGGGTATTATCAAGTCCATATAGCTGAAGGGGACGAAGCGAAGACAACTTGTGTCACTCGATATGGAGCTTTTGAATGGTTGGTCATGCCGTTTGGACTAACCAACGCCCCTGCCACATTCTGCACGCTGATGAACAAGCTGTTCTATCCCTACCTGGATAAGTTTGTGGTCATCTATTTGGATGACATTGTTATTTACAGTAACAGCTTGGAGGAGCACTTGGAGCACCTTCGAAAAGTTTTTGAGGTGCTAAGGTAGAATGAATTGTTTGTAAAAAGGGAGAAATGCAGCTTCGCCCAGTCGTCAATACAGTTTCTAGGGCACACGATTTGCCAAGGGCGAATCAAAATGGATAGCGATAAAGTCGAAGCTATCCGCAGTTGGGAAGCCCCGACGAAAGTGGCCGAGTTAAGATCATTTCTTGGCCTCACCAACTATTACAGAAGGTTCATAGCGGGATATTCTACCATTGCCGCCCCGCTCACTGACTTGTTAGGAAAGGACCGAGAATGGGCTTGGTCCAATGCATGTAAAAAGGCGTTCGAAGATCTCAAAGATGCTATCACAAAAGAACCAGTGTTAGCATTACCCGACTTTTCCAAGGTGTTCGAAGTGCAGACGGACGCATCAGAATTTGCCATTGGAGGAGTGCTGATGCAGGACGGTCATCCAATTGCTTTTGAAAGCAGGAAGCTGAATGATGCCGAGAGAAAGTACACCGTCCATGAAAAGGAGATGACGGCCATAGTCCATTGTCTACGGACGTGGCGCCACTATCTTTTGGGAGCACATTTCATATTAAAGACAGACAATGTGGCAACCAGTTACTTTCAGTCCCAAAAGAAGTTGACTCCTAAGCAGGCACGATGGCAAGACTTCCTGGCAGAATTCGACTTCACCTTGGAATATTAGCCGGGAAAAGCCAATGTGGTAGCAGATGCGCTAAGCCGCAAGGCTATCTTAGCACCCATAATCAGTTCAGCAGGTAGCGATATCATAGACACCATCAAGGAGGGCATGCTGAACGATCCTGTCGCAAAGCAACTTCTTGACTTTGCCAAGCAAGGCAAGACCAAGAGGTTCTGGCACGAGGAAGGCCTGTTATACACAACAGGTAGGAGGATCTATGTCCCAAAGTGGAAAAACTTGAGACGTACTTTGATGAAGGAGGGACATGACTCCACTTGGGCAGGGCACCCAGGACAAGAGCGAACGACAGCTTTGATCGAGACATCGTATTATTGGCCACAAATGAGGGACGACATTGAAACATACGTACGAACCTGTCTTGTTTGCCAGCAAGACAAGACTGAGAATAAAGTCCCTGGAGGATTATTGGAGCCACTGCCCGTCGCAGAAAAGCCGTGGGACAGCGTGACGATGGACTTCATCACCTGTCTCCCCAACTCAGAGGGCTTTGGCACCATCATGGTCGTGGTGGATCGATTCTCAAAGTATGCAACATTCACTCCCACCACCGCCAGTTGTAAGGCCAAGGAAGCTGCCCGCTTATTCTTAAGAGATGTGGTAAAGCATTGGGGTGTGCCCAAACACATAATTAGTGACAGAGATCCAAGGTTCACAGGAGCATTTTGGAAGGAACTCTTCAGCCTTCTAGGCTCAGAGTTGTATTTTTCAACAAGCTTCCACCCCCAAACTGATGGACAAACGGAGTGAATCAATGCTTTGTTAGAATGCTACCTGCGACACTATTTGAGCGCCAACCAGAAAGACTGGGCCAAGTTGCTTGATGTTGCCCAGTTCTCGTACAATTTACAAAGGAGCGAGGCGACTGGTAAAAGACCATTCGAATTGGCTACGGGGCAACAACCCAACACCCCGCAGTCACTGCCCGCACAAGTTGGGATAAGGAACCCAGGCACATACTACATGGCCAAAGCCTGGGAAGAGCATCTAGACATGGCCAGGGCCTATCTTGACAAGGTAGCCCGCAAGATGAAGCGGTTTGCCGATAGAAAGAGGCATCCCGTGCATTACCAAATCGGAGACAAGGTCATGGTAAAGCTGAACCCTCGACAGTTCAAGTCCTTAAGAGGCGTCAACCAACATCTAATCCGGCGCTATGAAGGTCCCTTCGAGATTATTGCCAAGATTGGCAAGATCTCTTACAAGCTTGACATGCCTCGGCATCTGAAGATCTACCCAGTCTTCCATGCAAGCCGACTCAAACCATTTCATGAAGACCGGGAAGACGCAGAGAGGGGTCAGGCCAAAAGAAGCCAAATTTTCATCACCCTGCCTGCCATAGACAAGCAAATTGAGGCAATTATGGACTACCAGCTGGTTCGAGGGAAAGGTTGGAACAATCGAGCAGAGATGTTCCTCATACATTGGAAGGGCCAGTCTCCAGAAGAAGCAACCTGGGAACGCTATGAAGAATTATGGCAGTTCAAGGATCAAGTACATGCGTTCCTGAGGCAGCAGCAGCAGTTGCAGCAGCAGCACGGCGCCGAGGATGTCGCCAATTCAGGTGGGGGAGTCTGTCCCCACCCGGCTTGAAATTAGGGTCCCGGACTGTTCTAGAAGGATCTAGGGCGTTCTTGAGTACACTAGAGTCATCTAGCATGACCTAGAACATTCTAGGAAATGCTAGGAGGCATAAAAACGCCCCAACACTCACTAGAACATTCTAGGCTAGTCTAGGATGCTCTAGGACAAAGCATCTCTAGAAGGTCCCACCTTGTAAATATCTAGACATGTTCTAGGATTTTCCATAGATTAGTATAAATAGGAGGGATGGCATTCATTTGCAACCATCCAAGAAGCAAGCAAACAAAGTCTTTCTCTTGTAAAGCATTCTTTGCAATATAAAAGAGTTCTTTGGCATTTGCCACCAATCCTCTCTTCTTACAAATCTTCCATACTTGAGTTCGTGTGAATAGCCAAGCGTAAACGGTTCTTAGCTAGCAAGGCTAAGTGTTAGAGCTGAACCCTTTCAAGGCAGAGTTAAGGCAACGATTGGGTGCTCCACGTGGTCTAGATTTTGACCCCGTGACACTTGTCCCCTTGTCTATTGAATTCTAACTATTTTGGATGAACCCAAGCCCACTTGAAAATCCATATGGGACCCTCTATCAACAACATGACTAATAAAAAAGTCTAAAAAAAACATGTTTAAGGTGATATACAATATTTAAAATCTGCCTATCATTTTCCAACAAAAGAAATTCATTGGAATTGGAGTTAAATACACAGAAACTCCCAACAGATGCATATCCTATATTGTTTGTATAGGAACCCAATTCAACCAAAGAAAAAAGGTCTTTATTGATAGGAGTTACATTCATTTCTCTCTTCCCAACATATTTCGGGTTTGGAGCTTTGGTAAAAGTTCCACCATGATGAAACTAAACAAGAACATATACCTTTTTCATGAGTTGATTTACACTGACATGAAAAGAAAAGGGCAAAGAAAGGATATCGTCAGAAGAATCATGGTGAATCCCGAAACTAAAAATCTAATAATGAGAAGCACTAGAAAAATAAAAATAAAAAACTATAAAGCATGGCTAAATCTATTCACTTACTAGCAACGTAAGTTCCTTTTCAACAACAATCAAAGCAACTTTAACTTTTAGATGTAGCACAAAATACAAAAAAATAATATCACCAAATACGACTCCAGTACTCAAATGATGAGGATATCATTGATAATTGAGGGTTTCATCTCCTAAAGGTGTGAATTTGGGAATGATTGTTGGGTTGAAGAGTAGGTTAGGGACTTAGGGTTGTTTTAGAGAAAGAATTACACAAGAGTGTTTTAGGAAAAAATAATTATAAGAGTGTCTTTTTTACCCATATTGATGTTTGATTTTTCTAACCCACATTAGAGTTGAGCTAACCCTGATGACATGGAGAAAACCATCTAGGTGGATTTATTTAATTGGATATTTTTTATTTTTCTTATGTTTGTCTAAAACACATTGACAATTCACCTCTGGTAAATTTTTTGTGTTCAAATGATACATGGGCAGTAGGATTGGAGGATTAAAATGGAACATAGTTAAGATAAAGTGTAAAAATAAAATTTAAAGGCAAGTTAAAGGGATTTGTGTATGTATTTGGCCAAAAGAAAAATAAAAATAAAATAGAATAAAGAGAGGCAACATAATGTTGCATTGAAGATTTGCCTTTTGAAACTTGAAACAACACTTCTTTCAATGTTCCATTGTGAGATTTTCCTCATTTTCTTTCTCAAGAAAATAATATTGAAACGTTTTTTTCTAGTCAAATTTGCATGTTATTGTAACAGAGGATGTGGTCCTTTCATAATTTCATTAGACTACAAAAACGAATGCGACTATTTGTTTTGAAGTTCCTGCTAAAAGAGGAACAAGGTTCTTTCTTCAAAAATATCGCAATTCTTTGAAACAATGTAATGGATTGAAAAGTAATAGGTTGGAAAAAGTTATCTTATATGATGAAAACCAAACCATTTTAACATGTAATTAGGAAAATAGTGATGAAAAGTGCAAATTAGGTGATGTTTGGTTTGAGTAATTGACCAACATTCCATGAAAAAGGAGGGATACTGATGTCACCAATTAGTGCTAGAGCCGAAATATAAGTGAGGCATTATTTAAGATTTAACACTTTCACCCTCCCTCCCTTTTCTTTTAAAGGTTTAACTGCACTAGAAACAACAAAAACAACACCATAACTAGTATAGTCCCAAAAAATGGGGTCTAGGGAGGGTAGAGTGTACACAGATGTTACCTCTATCTCAGAGGCAGAGAGGCTATTTTTAATAGACCCTCGACTCAAGAATAAATAAATTAAAGCAATCCAAGAAAGAAAGAAGAGGATGAAAAAAATCATATCAAACATTAACTAAAGCAAAAAAGTATAAGAAACAATAAGTAATCAAGAATCTAAGGGGAAGATACTACACGTAATAGTGTTATGACTAGTAGTATGAGCAAATTAAATAAACAACACTCTAATCCCTACTAACCTACTACCTTGATCTGTGCCATCCAAAAACTCCTATCTAAGGGCATATCCTCGGTAAGCTGAAATTCTGAGATGTTTAGACAGGATCTTATCTAATTATCTCTCCCACCACTTCTTCGGCCTACCTCTACCTCTTATGAAATCATCCATCGACGATCTCTCATACCTTCACACTGGGAATTCGTACATATCATATTTATATGTCCAAACTACCTCAATATTGCTTCCTACATCTTATTCTCCATAGAAGATACTCCCACTATATTCGGGATATCCTCATTCCTAGTCCTATCTCTCCTGGTATACCCACACATCTATCGCAATATCCTCATTTTCAAAACCTTCATCTTCTGAAATGATAGTTCTTGATGGTCCAACACTCCATCCAATAGAACATAGTTGGTCTAACCACCGCTCTATAAAACTTTACTTTGAGTTTTTGATGCACCTTCTTATCATACATGACTCCAGTAGTGAGTCTCCTTTTTATCTACCCTACACTAATACATGACTGACATCCTCGTCATCTCCCCATTTTCTTGAATAATAGACCCAAGATATTTGAAACTCTCCATCTTTTTAATAGCCTATGTATCAAACCTTACTTACATGTCAATCTCCCGCATCACATCATGGAACTTGCACACTAAGTATTCTGTCTTTGTGATCTTTAGCATATGTATATGCCTAAGTGATATTTTATACCCATGTTTTTCCATGTTTGTACCTTAATTTAAGAATAATCTCATGTACTTTGTGTAATTTGTAGCAATGGACTAACAAATATGATTAGATCTCTTTGTAAGTTGAAATTGCCAATAGATGGAGCTCGATGTGAAGATAATAGTCCTAATCTTGAAGATAAATGCTAAGGGATGAATTATGAATGGTGAGAAAAGCTAAAAAGGACATTTGGAGTCAACTCCATGCCACGGAGAAGCATTGGGGCGTTCAACAACGTGCTACGGAGCAAAGAATTAATTTATATGAGCAGGGCTATCTAACAGAACGCTATTGGATCAAATGACAAATAAATTGTTGAGAAAAAGATGGTTTTTCCTGGATGAAATAAAAATTAGATTCATGTAACAAGAGAAAGAGTATCCGTGACAGTAGAGTGTCATGGAGGCAAATCTCTGTGATAGCCAGCATGTCACAGAGGCAAATCTATGCGATAACCGGCATGTCACGGAGGGAAATCTCCGCGATAGCCAGCATGACACGGAGCTGGTCCACCACGGGCAAAAATTGCAAAATTTCACTTTGTATAAATCCAAGACTTAGTTATTTTATTTGATCATCACACGCTATTTTTTAGGAACAGAAGAGGAGCGAAGGGAGAACAGAGGAAAATCTACCCAGGGTTCATTTTCTTTAATTTTTCTTTTCTACTCTTGTAATTACATGACTTTAAACATGTTGTTGATTTCTTGTATGAACATGAGTGGATAAAACCCTTCTTTTAGGGTTGAGGCCACCAAAACATGATTGTAATTGTTTAATTCGATATTTGGTTCAAATTTTCATGATTGTTTGTCTTGCAGTTTTGCTTTTATTATTTAATAATTAATCACCATTGAAATGCATTTGTTAAGATTAGCCAAAAACTTGAAAGATTAAAACCTAGGTTAGAACTAGGAATGCAATAAATAAATTCAAGTCTTCAAAACTTGATTCGCGTTTAGCATAGAAATATACCTAATTTTCCTTGCTTGGTTACTAAACGGGAAGATAGCAAGACACTTAGGATTAAATTGTCATATCACCACTCACAGAAGTAGTTGTGAAGCTAATTCTAGGGTAAATGGTTAGAGGTTCGAAAGTCCATAACCAAGGGCATTAACCCCGTAAACTACTCCACGTAGATAATTGCTTATGAATTAGATTGTCACATCCCCACTTAACGATGCAGTTGTGAGGCTAATTCACTTATGTTTAGAGGCTCGAAAAACCATGAACATCACATTTATCTTGTGAGACAACAAATGAAATCACATACTTAAGCCAATGTGAATGTAGCATTACATGATTGTTTTTCCTTAACTCTAGATGCTTTTTATTATTGTTCTCTGAATTACTTAGTGATCACCACTTAGATTTAGTAAAAATTACAAATCTTTAATTAACACATGAATTTGTAAATTCACTAAAAAGACTAGTCCCTGTGGGTTTGACATCTGACTATTAAGAGTCATTGTATTACTTGTACGATCGCATATACTTGCACGTGCACTGGAGTACAATAAATTTTTGGCGTCGTTGCCGCGTACCGGAAATATTTGGTGAATTTTTAGTTTTTATTTTATTTTTATTTTTATTAAGTGTTAAAAATCTTGGTCTTAGTCTGCTTATTTACAGGTAACAAGTTAGTCCTTGCAGCAAGCTGGCAAGGGATAGAGAGCTAGTTAAACCCTATCTTGAACCTGAACAAAAGTTGCGATAGCTAAGAAGGAAGGGTGTAGCTCTATACCCAATTCAGTAGGTTCAACAGGATGAGGTTGCACCAGCAGTAATGGAAGCCAGACCAGTGCACGAAGTGACAATCCCACTCGAGATAAATGTGACCTATAATATTTGAAGATCAGAGCCTAGAAGTCGATTCGAGTTAAAGCTGAACATGGTGCAGTTGTTGCACGCGAGTGGGAAATTTACTGAGATGACACATGAGGACTCATAACAGTACCTACAGAACTTTTTAGAGATCAGTGACACCTTCATCCCCACCGGAGTGTCAATTGATTATGTCATGCTTACCCTCTTTCCATTTTCACTGTTGGGAGAGGTAAAAAGGTGGTTGAAGGCAGAGCCACCGAAATCCATCACCGCATGGGATGACTTGGCCCATAAGTTCCTCATCTGATTCTTCCCCTCAGGTAAAACAGCAAAGCTGAGAAGTGAAATACTCAGTTTCAAGCAAAGGCCAGAGGAGAATCTTTACTTGTCTTAGGAGAGATTCAAGTCGCTATTAAGAGATTGCCCCAATCACTAGCAAAGCAATGAAGTGCTGGCCCATACTTTTATGAAGAGTCTAGACCCACATACGAAAATCTTGCTAGACTCTGCATCAGGTGAGAAAGCACTTGAGAAGACTTATGATGAGCTATACACTCTGTTAAATAGGATTGCACAAGAAAATCTAGAGTGGCATAGTGATTCATCTAGAGGGCAGACAAGAGAGCAATAGGGTTGATCAAAGTTAATAGCATAATGCATTGGTAGCCCAACTAGATTCATTCCAACATTAAATGATGACTAAGTTTAGCAAGCTGAGCTTAGCACACTGCCGGCACAGGTCAATGCAGTACAACCAACCCCTAGTTGGTGTAATATATGTGGCAATAATGGGCATAATGCAGACTCTTGCAGAGCTAACCCAGAGTCAGTTAACTTTGTAGGCAACATGCCAAGAGGTAATCAGAACTATAGGAATACCTATAACAGGAACTGGAAGAATCACCCCAACTTTTCTTAAGGTGGAAATCAGGGGAAGAGTCAGAGCTATCAACAACCGCAACAACAGTATCAGTAGTAGAATAGACATGCTAGTGGCCAATCTAACAACATTGAGGAGATGCTGCAGAAAATAATGGCCAATCAGACCCAGATAGCAGCTGATCAAGTAAAGATGGCCTTAGAGTGAAAGAATCAGCAGTTGGCTACCTACAACTTGGAGAAGCAAATGGGTCAGTTGGCAACTGCTCAACACAATAGACTGCCGGAGGGTTTACCTAGTGATACAGATACAAACCCAAGGAATGTCATGGACATCAGTCTGAGGAATGGCAAATAGGTGGTTGATGCACCATAGACAGAGAAGAAGAATGAGGTGCAGCTAGAGTTGGTTAGACCTGATCTGTCAGCTGATAGGAGCACAGAGAAGAGATCTACAGATAATAATTCACAATCATCAATGTAGTCTCTACAGTGACCACCACTACCATTCCCGTAAAGGCTCAAGAAGAGCAAGGAGGATTCCTGTTTCAGAAGTTCTTTGATATCTTCATAGAACTTCACATATATTTTCCTTTAATTGATGTTTTTCAAGGAATGCCTAAGTACGCTAAGTACTTGAAGGATGTGGTAGACAACAAGGTGAGGCTAGTGGATGTATAGACTATAGTGCTCACAGAGGAGTGTAGTTTCAGGGTGACGAGCAAGATACCTAAAAATCTCAAAGAGCTAGGGAGTTTCACCCTCCATTTACAAATAGGTGGAACAGATATAATGAGGGCCTTGTGTGATTTTGGGGGCGGTAGTGAATTTGATGCCCCTATCTCTATTCAACACACTTGGTTTGGGAAAACCAAGACCCACAAGAGTGATGCTGCAGCTGGCAGACAAGTCGAAGATGGCCTTAGAGGGGATTATTGAGGACCTACTCATCAAAGTAGGTAAGTTTATCATACCTGCTGATTTCATCATTTTAGACTTTGAGGTTGATGACAAGGTACCCCTAATCCTGGAATGTCCATTCCTGGCCACTGGTGGAGCGGTAATTAATGTTAGAGCTGGCACACTGAAAATGAGGGTGAATGATGATGAGGAAACATTTTGGGTGTATAAGAGATCCACCCCCTAACACTCTACAGAAATCTTTGAAAGATCAATGTAGTGACAGAGGATGAGAGTGGGGTGGTCAATGCCAAAGATCCACTTTTGCAGGATCTCTTAGAAATTGAGCCCAAGTCTGATGTGGGTAATTCTTTGAAGAATGTGATGGTGAAGGAAGTGATAGAAGTGAAGAGGGAGAGTGTGGAGGCTGTTCACTCTAAAGTTAAAAAGAAAATGATATGGTTCTCGAAAGGGAAGAACTATTTGAGAACATCTTAAAAAGGATGGTTCACGTCGTGCTGTGATGTAAAATTAGGATTGCTTGGGAGCAAACCAAGGGTACCACAGGTACAATTTCTTTTTCATTTGTTTTTAATTATTTATTTTCGATTCTCTTTGTGTTTTTAGTGAGTTGAGAACAGATTGAGGGAAGGTTTGAGTACCCTGTGAAGCAGAAGCTAAGAAGCATGGAAAGACATAAATGTGGGATTAATGACATTTGTGAGGAAAACTTGGACCAAACTTGCTGCTAGCTAGGCTTAGAGGCCTCAGGAAGTATGCTTAACCCTTGTTTGAATTTTAATTCATGCTTTGGGGATCTAGCATATTTTAAGTGTGGGTTGAGAAAAATTTCAAAATTTTGTATTGGTTGATTTTGGGTGAATTTTGTTCTTGGTCTACTAATGTTTGATCATAAAGCTTGAGTTGAGCATATTTCACCCACCTTTTGGTTTTTCTTTTTGGTTCTTTTCCGAAGGGGTACTTTGAACCGTGAATAGTGAATAACTGTTGTTATCTTAGTTAAGAATTTCTCCCGATGATGGATGGATGATAACTGTCTTGAGGGAAATTAGTCAGTAGGTTTTTGTTGTAGAACCCTTAACTAGTTGATTGCTTGAGGCTCTTGTTGAGTGTTGTACATGACTGGAAGAGGCAAGTAGAATTTTCATTGTATAGCATGTTGAATAATCGTATGACTTTGTTTAAGACACTTAGGCTCAGGAATATTACTCTATATACTATATGCTTAATTGTTGAATTCATTTGATTAGCTGTATAGAGAGTCTGTATGGGTCTGTCTTGAATTAAACATCTATAGTGAATGTGAGACTTTGTTTATTCCATGCTATCATGTGATGTCTAGAACTTGCCTGGTGTGTTTGCAAAGCGAAATGAGGGATGTTGATTGTAGGAGATGATATAGGCATTTCATTGAATAAGCCTATTTTCACCCTTTGCTTTACCTACCATTAACATCTATTCCTAGTTAGCCTCATTAAGACTTCAGCCTATTCTTTCTTAGCCACAATAAAAGCTTAATCATTTTCTTTCAATAGCCTTGAATTTGATCCAAAACTCCTAAACACTTAAGTGAAAATGCAAAAGAGTTAAAGGAGTGAGAATCTTGAAGAAGAAAGGAAATAGTTGGTTGTGGAAGTTGAAGAAAAGAGTGAAGGGTGCAACTGTTCGAAATACCTAAGTGTTGGTAGGGAGTAAAAAAGAACAAAAGAATAATAAATTGTTTAATTTTTTATTACTCCCTACTCATAACATAAGTGTGTTTAAAGAATTGGGAAAACAAAGAGGGAAGTGAAAGATGAAAAGAGTAGGAGGGGACGTAAAAGAAGATGATGTGCTTAATGAGAAGAAATGATGTATTAAAAGCGCTTAGGGAAGATAGACACAATTACTGGCCAGAATAGTACCTACCCGTCTCTTAGCCTACATTAAAACCCACAAAGTCCTATTTGATCTTACTTTTAGACGTTCCTAGATTAGCGGAGTAATACACTAAGGGAAAGCATATGGGTCATTATGTGTGGTATGTGAATTCTTTGTGAGAGTGAGCCTAATTGTATTCATATACCCATACGTGTTATAACTTGTACATTTGTGCCTAAAAATGGGTATCTCTCTTGTTGTGAGGCCAGATGTTTGAGGAAAGATAGAATTCATGTTGGACTTCTTGATTGGCTAATGTGAATGAGTTTGCCATGGTTGTAGAGTCGATTCTTGAGGCTAGGAGGTCTTAACTTGGTTGTATTGGATTTAAATTGTGTTATATGTATACCAGGCTCTATGTGATCTTGCCATCTAAATCAGTCAGTGTATCCTTAACTTGAGTCGTCTTGCGTCAATTAGTCATGTGTGAGCCTTCCTTGTGCATGAGATGTAAAGAATTTGTTCAAGGACGAATAAGACTTTAAGTGTGGGGTAGTGATCTTGGGCATATGTACATGGCCAAGTGATATTTTATAACCATGTTTTAGCCATGTTTGTACCTTTATTTAAGAATAATCTCATATATTTTGTGTAATTTTTTGCCATGGATTAACAAATATGATTAGTTCTCTTTGTAGGTTGAAATTGCTAATTGATAGAGCTCAATGTGAAGATAATAGTCCTAATCTTGAAGAAAACTGCTAAGGGGCGGATTATGGATGGTGAGACAAGTTAAAAAGGACATTTGGAGTCAACTCCGTGCCACGAAGAAACATTGGGGTGTTCAACAATGTGCCATGGAGCAAAGAATTAATTTATATAAGTAGGGGCTACAAAATAGTGAGCATCCGCTATAGCAGAGTATCACGGAGACAAATCTCTGTGATAGCCAGCATGCACGGAGGCAAATTTCCGCGATAGTTGGCACGTCATGGAAGCAAATATCTGCGATAGCCAGCGTGAAACGGAGCTGGTCCACCACGAGCAAAAATTGCAAACTTTAACTTTTGTATAAATTCAAGACTTAGTTATTTTATTTTATTATCACACACTATTTTTTAGAAATGGAAGAGGAACGAAGGGAGACCGGAGGAAACTCTATCCAGGATTCATTTTCTTTAATTTTTCTTTTCTACTCTTGTAATTACATGACTTCAAATATGTTGTTGATTTCTTGTATGAACATGAGTTTCTAAAACCCTTCTTTTAGGGTCGAGGCCACAAAACACAATTGTAACTATTTAATTCGATATTTGGTTCAAGTTTTCATGGTTGTTTGTCTTGCATTTTTATTTTATCATTTTAATGATTGATCGCCATTGAAATGCATTTGTTAAGCCTAGGCAAGAACTTGAAAGAGTAAATCCTAGGTTAGAACTAGGAATGCAAGAAGTAAGTTCAAGTCTTTAAGACTTGATCCACAGTTAGGATAGAAATATACCTAATTCTCGTTGCTTGGTTACTAAACGGAAAGGTAGCGAGACATTTAGGATTAAATTGTCATATCACCACTCACAGACGTAGTTCTAAAGTTAATTCTAGGTCAAATGGTTAGAGGTTCGAAAATCCATAACCAAGGACATTGGCCCCGTAAGTCACTCCACGTAAATAATTACTTATGAATTAGGTTGTCACATCCCCGCTCAATGATGTAGTTGTGAGGCTGATTTGCCTATGTTTAGAGGCTCGAAATACCATGAACATGTTATACCCCGAAAGCCCTAAGATTAGACCCGAGAGTTGAAATGGAGAAAATAGAATTTTCTTCACCAGGTCATAGGACGAGTCGTCCAGTAACCTATTAGGTGCATCACGAGTCGTTAGGTGACTCCTGGAGTGAAAGGTGAGTTGGTTGGATATCTTTTGTCAAGGATTTGACCACAGGAGAGGTCATGAATCATGGTCAGGACCACGAGTCGTTAAGTCACTCGTGGTCAGTGGTTGGCCTGAAGATGGAGATTTTGGGCAGTGCTCGCCACGACTTGATCACCACGAGTCGTTGGGTACACCACGAGTTGTGGTGTCCCTCACGGTGACCCTCAAAGGTATGAAATCCAGTGTTGGTAATGATAGGCAGGCCATGAGTCATCCCCTTAGTCCACGAATCGTCCAGTCCCTCGTTGGGACTCACAGTGTGTATTTTCCTGTGAAATTATTAAGGGATTTTCCCTAATTCCTAAGTTCCTAAGGCCTAGAATACATTGTTTTAATGTTAGTTAGGATTTTTTAAGAGGGCTTAGCTCATTCTAAATCACTCCTCTCCGTGCATGCAAGACTAGAAGGTTCCTAGGGGTGATCAAGTCTAATATCCATCAATTCTCCTTCAATTTCCTTTAGGCATTCAAGGAAGAGTGTAAGATCAACTTACCTAGGTATGTGAGGCTATGAATGAGAGTTCCTTTCATTTTCATGCTCAAAATTCTTCTCCATTCCATGAATCTCAATACTAGATTTAAGTTTTATGATCTTATGGGGTTTATCCCAATTCTTGTGAAATCCTCTATGATCTATCTTTGGGTCAATTTCTTTCATGTATCAAATCAAATTTTATAATATATGGACAAATTTTAAAACTATTTTTGAATATAAATTTATAGATTTTAATTTTAATTAAATTATGGCTAATTATGTACGCTTCGTGAAAAGTCAAGTTATGGTCCTATTATGATTTTGATCTTATTAAGTCTAAATTATGATTTTATGATTCATGTTATGATTTATCTTCAAGTGCTCATCATAGATTTATGAATATCAAGTATATACATGTTTTACAAGTATGCATGGACTTCATGAATTATAGATTTATGACTCTTGGCCAACTCATGGGCCCTTACTCCTGGATAATCATGTATTTCGAGTGAGATCCATCATGTTAGTACTTATTTGGCCATGAATTTCATGAATGATTTTACGATTATTATACGAGCCCTCATGTGCTTGTTTTTGGGAGCAGTGTCTAGCACCAAGTCGACCCGACGTTCAGGTAAACCCCGTGGTCTCAGAACTACATTCCCACCGTAGGTATATACATTTATTATTGGATCCCTGTGATATCACCATACTACACATCCCTTTCCTGGCAATCCTAGGACAGCTCTGCCCACTTGAGCGGATAGTTGGGGCATCATATAAGCTCTATCATGATGGTGTCGGTTATGACAAGTCCTCCCATTGTTTCTCATGATTTATGCATTGTCATGTTATGTTATTTCGGCTCAAGCTATGCTTATAAAGTTTCTCTTATAATTATGATTACAAATAAATTATGAATGCTTTGAAAACCTTGAGCCCTCATGTTATGTTATGACATTTACTTCACGTTCATGATGTCTTATTATTCTAAACTCTTATGTGTTTTTAACTGTCCATTTTACTTACCTTGCATACTCGGTAAATTCAAGTACTGACCGCATACTCTGTGCTATATCGTTTCATGATATAGGTCCAAGAGATCAACCTCAGTCTTACAATTAGTCTTGCTTTCCTCTCAGACTTGTGTTAGCTGGGATTGGTGAGTCTTCATCCTTCTAGGAAATTCAATTATCTATAGTCATGTTATTTCAGTTACAGATTTCTTTTATCGAGCTAGTTAGGGATGCTGTCCCATCAGCTCATTAGTTAGGTTAGAGGCTATTCAGACATTATGTAAAAGTCAGCTTGTCATTATTGACTTTGTTTTAGATCGACATGCATGTAGACTTTTGCTTAAGTATGCTTTATTATTACATCAGTATCTACTTATAGTACGCTCTTAGTTGTTATACTCAAGTCATGTGTCAACTTGGAGCCTCCTGGGGTTTTTTGTCCCGTGTCTCTATCCGAGCCTATGTTCGGATCGTGACAAACTTGGTATCATAGCATTAGGTTTGAAGTACCCTAGAGTGTCTGCAAGCTGCATTAAGTAGAGTCTTTTTCATGGGTATGAAGCACACCACACTTATGACGAAGAGGCTACGATGTGTTTAGGGAATGTTCCCTTTTTTCATGATCTATATCGTGCGATGAAATGTCTCTATATTCTTCTAACTCCTGCTATACGCATTTGCAGAATCATGCATTCTCGCTGAGTTAACGAAAGAAGAAATGGAAATGAAAATGGCCATGAGAATGGCAATGGGGATGGGCACCAGCAGGCCCCACCAGCCCCCGAGGATCATGTGCTCGAGCAAGTTTCCCAGGTAGAGTTTAAGGTAGCCATATAGATGCTAGATCAGGCTTAGACTGCCCAGGTCAACCAACAGGCGATAACGCATGTCCCTCAAAATGAGAATGCGGTAGCGAAGAGAATTAGAGATTTTCTGAGGATGAACCCTTCGGAGTTCCTTGGGTCAAAGGTGGACGAGGATCCACATGAGTTTGTTGATGAAGTTCTGAAGATCACCCAGATCATGGGGGTGACTGACAGGAAGTGCACAGATTTAGCCTCATATCAGTTAAAAGGGGTCACGCACATATGGTGCAGACAATGGAAGGATAGTGGGACAGTTGGAGCAGGCCCCATTGGTTGGAATGAGTTCTATACCGCATTTCTGAATCGGTTCTTCCCTCGAGAGATGAGGGAGATTAAAGAAGCCGAATTTGTGATCCTGAAGCAGCGTAACATGATAGTCCAGGAGTATGCTTTGGATTTCACTCGTTTGTCCAAATATGCACTAGAGCTAGTGGCTAATCAGAGAGCTCGGGTGAGAAGGTTTGTATGCGGAGTAGCAGACTACCTGGTCAAGGATTATAGGACCATTATGCTCCATCAGGACATTGACTTTCCTCGATTATTTTTGTATGCCCAGCAGATGGAGGCGGTGTATCAGAGAGAGAGAGGGAGGCCAAGAGGGCCAGGACAGACAGTTATGGTCTCTCAGCAGAGATTGGGAGACGGACATCGCCAGCAGTCTCATCAGAGGTCATTAGCTCCAGCGCCATCTTCAACCAGTATATCATCTAGACTGCGGGGTGATTAGAGAGGTAGAGCGTCAGGTTCGAGGGGCCAGAGGAGCATGCAGATAGACTGTACCTTTCCGGCCTGCGGAAAGTGTGGCAAGAATCATATAAGAGAGTGCTTGATGGGATCAGATATCTGTTTTGGGTGTGGTAGATCTGGCCACATGCACTGGGAGTGTCCCTTAGCTAGACAGGGTGATATTAGAGGCCGTGCTAAAGCTACCAGTTCAGCAGCATCCCTAGCTCATTAGGGTATGTCCACCAATACAGGTGGTGGCCAGTGCCAGAACAGGTTTTACGCCCTTGCATCGCGACAAGAGCAGGAGACTTCACTAGATGTGGTCACCGGTATGTTATGAATATTCGATTTTGATGTATATGCATTGTTAGATCCAGGGGATACTTTATATTTTGTGACACCTTATGTTGCTAGTAGTTTCAGAGTCAGTCCTGAAATCCTATCAGAACCCTTCTCAGTCTCTACTCTAGTTGGTGATTCAGTTATAGCTCGACGGGTATATAAAAATTGCCCTGTCACAGTCCTTCATAAAGTCACCTCAGCAAATTTAGTAGAGCTAGCCATGAGGAATTTTGATGTTATCTTTGGAATGGATTGGTTACATGCATGTTATGCCTCAGTAAATTGTAGTGCGATAGAGTTTCGATTTCTGGGTGAGCCAGTCTTAAAGTGGAAGGGTAGTTCAGTTGTGCCTATAGGTTGCTTCATTTCCTACCTTAAGGCCAAAAAGATGATTTCTAAGGGTTGTGTCGACCAACTAGTTAGGGTTAAGGATGCTACATCTGAAACCCTGACTATCCAGTCAGTTCCTATAGTGTGTGAGTATCAAGAAGTGTTTCCAAATGATTTACCGGGAATTCCTCATGAGCGGGAGATTGATTTTGGTATTGACCTTCTTCTCTATATGCATCCTATATCTGTTCCTCCTTACAGAATGGCTCCAGCTGAGCTAAAGGAGTTGAAGGAGCAGTTGAAGGATCTCTTAGACAAGGGTTTCATCAGACCTAACAAATCTCTGTGGGGTGCACCAGTGCTCTTTGTCTGAAAGAAGGACGGTTCCCTTCGAATGTGCAATGATTATTGGCAATGGAACAAGGTTACAATCAAGAACATATATCCTCTCCCCAGGAATGATGATTTATTTGACAAGCTTCAGGGTGCTAAGTGTTTCTTGAAGATAGATCTTAGATCTGGATACCATTAGCTCAGGGTTCGGGAGAGTGACATTTCGAAGACAGCCTTCAGAATTTGGTATGGTCACTATGAGTTCATAGTTATGTCTTTTTTACTAACAAATTCTCCTGCATCTTTTATGGATTTGATGAACATGGTGTTCAAGCCATATTTGGATATGTTCATGATTGTGTTCATAGATGATATTTTTATATACTCTCGGAGCGAGGAAGAGCATGCCTCTCATTTGAGGGTGGTGCTACAGACCCTTAAGGATTGCCAATTATATGTGAGGTTCAGCAAATGTGAGTTTTGATTAAACTCACTAGTATTTTTTGGTCATGTGGTGCCAAGTGAGGGTGTACAGGTGGACTCTCAAAAGATATAAGTGGTGAAGAATTGGCCTAGACCGGTGAATCCTTTGGATATCAGAAGTTTCATAGGTTTAGCTGGTTATTATCGAAGGTTTGTTGAAGTATTTTCATCCATTGCAACACCGTTGACTAAGTTCACCTAAAAGAAAGTGAAGTTTCAATGGTTAGAGGCCTATGAGAAGAGTTTCCAAGAGTTGAAGACTCGATTTACCTCAGCACCAATATTGACCCTACTCGAGGGTACCTATAGGCTTGTGGTATATTGTGACGCCTCAAGATCGACCTTGGTTGTGTACTAATGCAGCACGGTAAGGTTACAGCCTATGCTTCCAGGTAGCTGAAGCTCCATGAAAAGAACTATCAGCTCATGACCTTGAGTTGGTAGCAGTAGTATTTTCCTTAAAGATTAGAAGACACTATCAGTATGGGATCCATGTAGATGTGTTTACGGACCACAAAATCCTACAATACGTGTTAACCCAGGAGGATCTAAATCTACGACAGAGGAGGTGGTTGGAGCTTCTTAAAGATTATGATATGAGCGTCCTTTATCGTTGGGGCAAGGAAAATGTGGCGGCAAATTCTCTTAGCAGGCTTTCTATGGAGAGTGTGTCCCATGTAGATGAGGAAAGGAATGAGTTAGTGAAGGATGTGCATCGGCTTGCATGACCAGGATTTCATCTTATTGACTCGACAGATGGTGGTGTCATTATTCAGAATGGATCAGAATCTTACTTGGTGACCAAGGTCAAAGATAGACAAGAAGAGGATCCTATTTTGGTAAAGTTAAAGGATGCCATTCAGAATTAGAAAATGGAGGTCTTTTCCCAAGGGGAGAAGGTGTGCTTCGATATCAGAGTTATCTGTGTGTTCTGGGTGTTGATGATTTAAGAGATCGGATGTTGCATGAGTCTTATGGTTCCAGATATTCTATATATCCAGGTGCCACCAAGATGTACCGTGACCTATGGGAGATCTATTGGTGGAGTGGCATGAAGAAGGACATAGCAGAGTTTGTGGTTAAGTGTCCGAATTGTCAAAAGGTGAAGGTTGAGCATCAAAGACCTAGAGGTGTGCTCCAATATATTAGTATCCCTACTTGGAAGTGGAAGGAAATCAATATGGAATTCATTATAGGGTTGCCTCTCACTCATCGATATTATGACTCTATTTGGGTGGTTATAGATAGGTTGAGTAAGGCAGCTCATTTCCTACAGATTAAAACTACCAATTCAATGGAAGAATATGCCAAAATGTACATTCGGGAGTTGGTTCAATTGCATGGAGTGCCTTTTTCCATCATATCAGATAGAGGTACTCAGTTTACCTCCTAGTTTTGGAGATCATTTTAGAAGGGACTTGGTACTCAGGTCAAGCCTAGCACAACATTTCACCCGCAAATAGATGGTCAGGCGGAGCAGACCATTCAAACTCTGGAGGATATGTTGAGAGCGTGTGTGATTGTTTCAAGGGTAGTTGGGATGATCATTTGCCTCTCATTGAATTTGCATATAACAACAGCTACCGTTCCAGCATTCAGATGGTTCCATTTGAGGCTCTTTATGGGCGGAGGTTAGATCACCAATTGATTGATTTGAAGTCGGTGAAGCTACGTTGATAGGACCAGATTCAATCCACGAGGCTATGGAGAAGGTTCAACTTATAGGAAAAAGTTTGAAAATAGCTCAGAGTCGTCAAAAGTCCTATGTGGATGTGAGGAGGAGAGAACTTGAGTTTGAAGTTAATGATTGGGTGTTTCTGAAGGTATCTCCCATGAAGGAAGTGATGAGGTTCGAAAAGAAGGGAAAGCTGAGTCCCCACTATGTTGGCCCGTACTGGATTGTGAGGCGTGTTGGCAAGGTGGCCTATGAGTTGGAGTTTCCCTCGGAATTGGCTTCAGTTCATTCGGTGTTCCATATGTCACTTTTAAGGAAGTGCTTGGGTGATCCGGCTTTGGTTGTCCCGGCAGACAGTGTAGGTGTGAAGGATAGCCTTAGTTATGAGGAGGTTCCGGTGTAAATACTTGATCATCAGGTTCGAAAGCTAAGAAATAAAGAAGTGGCCTCAATCAAGGTTTTGTGGAGGAACCAGCATGTCGAGGGAGCTACATGGGAGCCAAAGCAGATATGATGGCTAAATACCCGCATCTATTGCCTTCCAGCTCAATTTCAGCTTGAGGTATTAGTTTCCTCCCTAGCACTCTATTCAGTTTCATGTTTAGTTCATGTTCCCCAGTTTCCTTTATGTCCATGTATGTGTATGTGATTCATGAATTCAGTTTAGTCATATATTTTAGTCCGGAGTCAGTCACTCCGTCAGTTTTCAGCTTTAGATGATCAGTATTTGGTATGGCAGTTGCATTTTTAGCTTTCAGTATGTTCATCCACATTCGAGGATGAATGTTCTCAAGGGGGAGATATTGTAATACCCCGAAAGCCCTAAGATTAGACCTAAGGGTTGAAACGGAGAAAACAAGATTTTATGCACTAGGCCACAGGACGAGTCATCCAGTGACCCGTGAGGTGCATCACACGTCGTTAGGTGACTCATGGAGTGAAGGGTGAGTTGGTTGGATTTTCTTGGTCAAGGAGTTGACCTTGGGAGAGGTCACGAATCTTGGTCAAGACCATGAGTCGTCAATTCACTTGTGGTCAGTGGTTGGCGTGAAGGTGGAGATTTTGGGCAATGGTCGTCACGACTCGTTAACCACGAGTCGTTGGGGACACCACGAGTCATGGTGTCCCTCATGGTAACCCTCAAAGGTATGAATTCCAGTGTTGGCAATGACAGGCAGACCAAGAGTCGTCCCCTTAGGCCACGAATCGTCCAGTCCCTTGTTGGGACTAGCAGTGTGTAGTTTCCTGCAAAATTATTAAGGGCTTTTTCATAATTTCTAAGTTCCTATGGCCTAAACAACATCGTATTAAGCTCAGTTAGGATTGTTTTAAGAGGGTTTAGCTCATTCTAAATCACTCCTCTCAGTGCATGCAAGACTAGAAGTTCCTAAGGGTGATCAAGTCTAAAACCCATCAATTCTCCAATTTCCTTTAGGCATTCAAGGAAGAGTGTAAGATCAACTTACCCAGGTATGTGAAGCTATGAATAAAACTTCCTTTCACTCTCGTGCTCAAAATTCTTCTCCATTCCATGAATCTCAAATTCTATATTTAAGTTTCATGATCTTATGGGGTTTATCCCAATTCTTGTGAAATCCTCTATGATCTATATTTAGGTCAATTCCCTTCATGTATCAAATCATGTTTTATGATCTATGGGCAAATTTTACAACTATTTTTGAATATAAATTTATAGATTTGAATTTTAATTAAATTATGCCCAATTATGTATGCTTCATGAAAAGTCAAGTTATGATCCTCTTATGATTTTGATCTTATTAAGTCTAAATTATGATTTATGATTCACGTTATGATTTCTCTTCAAGTACTTATCATGGATTTATGAATATCAAGTATATACACGTTTTACAAGTATACATGGACTAAATGAATTATGTATTTATGATTCTTGGCCAACTTATGGGCCCTTACTCATGGCTAATCATGTATTTCGAGTGGGATCCTTGTGTTATTACTTATTAGGCCATGAATTTCATGAATGATTTTACAATTATTATATGATCTCTCATGTGCATGTTTTTGGGAGAAATGTCTAGCACCGAGTAGACCAGGTGTTCAGGTAAACCCCATGGTCTCAGAACTACGTGCCACCATAGGTATATGCATTTATTATTGGATTCTTATGATATCACCATACAGCACGTCCCTTGCCTGGGACGACTCTGGACACTTGAGAGAGATAGTTGAGGCATCATGTAAGCTCTATCATGTAAGCTCGCTGAGCCCCTGACTATAACTATACCTGAGTCCGGAGGACTCCTGAATCAACACCCGGGCGTATTTGCTCGACGGGGGTGTATAAAAGCCGACCAAGGCAAAATATGGGGAAACTGGCATCCCATCTTCGTCCCCTTGGGGACGGCATGCCACTCCGTAGAGCGACGTATCCTCGTCCTCTGGTGGACGAGTCGATACAGCTATTAACCCTGGGGCGGTCATGGATGCAAGGTAGTCCAACCCCAAACAATACAACGGTCTCCACTAGTAATACAATACTGTCTGCATATCTCACATGCTGAGGCCAATAGGGGTAAGGTATCGTATATACTACATACTGAGATAATGATAGCAATTTGTACGTATATAATACGTACTGAGACTGGTAAGTATATATATGTGAATATGGTCTCCTGCCAGGCTGTACTGGGGCAAATTCTATACAAGATAGTGTTTCTGTTGAAAATTATGTTGTTTACTGAGTTTCTGTATTAACACGATTTACTATTCCTAACATGCGTTCTAAACTTTATTTTAGCCTGCCAATCTATTTCTAAAGAGCTTTACGGATATTGCATCACTTTACGGGGTTTCAACTAAATACAATAATATCTTAACATGTCATATTACATCGCATACTGAGCATGCTGAGCGGTTTCTAACACTTGTGCTGGAATCTATATCGTACTAGTAAGTCTTACGCAAGTTGTAATTTGATGCTTCTAATTCTGTATCAATATTCACAATAAATGTAATACTTAACTTCTGAACATTCTACTGGTCGGTAAATTACTACACTGCACTGATATTACTTAACTTGCCGAGGGAACGAGCTTTACATACCTTATCCTTAAACTATTCGTCCGTCGGACGAGGCTCGGCCGGTACTTCAACTATTTCCTCCCAACTGCATTCATAAATACGTCAATTAATACTAAATACAGCTTTATTATAAAGAGCAACGTTACTTTCGATATAGTTTATAGCCTAAACTTAGGCTTATCGAAAGACGGTCGAAAACTCGCTATTTTTCAGCGGTCCAGAAGGGAGAAATGTTCACTTCACAGCTAGGAACACATAGACACTAATTTAGAGCAATTCCACTTACCTTAGCTCGGTGGCTCGACGATTCGTCGGCCGTATTTTACGAAACTGAATCCGTAGGAATACTCTCTGCTGATAAATACTTCGGTATCTGGGATTAATTTGAGTTTGGGCAGCGTTTAGCAGCGTAATCGGACGAAAATATATATTCCCTCTTCGGCTTCCTCTGTTTTATTGCGTTTTTTGGAAATTATATGAATGATTAATGAATTTCAACCGAAGTGGGGCTTATATACTTGGGCCTGAACCTGGGCAACGTGTCACGAAGCCATCGCGGAGGCCTCACCTCCGTGACACGCTGCCATCGCGGAGGGGCTCTGCCTCGGCTCCTCCCGCGATGGTTTGACGGGTTTCTCGTCCGATCTTTTTCCCGGCCTTTCTCTAGCACGTATGGCCTTCTAATATGCTTAACCAACGTGCGAATAGGTCGTCTAGGTGCCGGGAATTCTACGGGGTATAACATTCTCCCCCCCTTAAGAACATTCGTCCTCGAATGTACATTGTTATCTAGAGGACTACTTACTTTACTTTCTAGAAAAATTTCGGCAGAGTTTCCCCTGTAATATGGACTATAGCAAAAACCTGAAATGCAGAAAAGTCCAACACAGGCACTGCACACAATATTCTAGGATCCACTGGATAACTAGATATCAATCTTTCTTTATCATTTACAAACATACAACCATAAGGCACTGTATAAGTAATAATACGGACATACCTGTCGCCTGACTAGGCCTGAAATAGGTGAGGGTATCTGACTTTCATATCTTCTTCTGCTTCCCACGTCATTTCCTCACGATTCCTGTTACGCCACAATACTTTGACAGATGCAACATCTTTAGTTCTCAACCTGCGAATCTGTCTGTCTAAGATAGCTATGGGAACCTCTTCATATGCTAACTCCTCTGTGACCTGGACATCTTGAACCGAAACTACTGTAGAAGGGTCCCCTACGAACTTCCTTAACATAGAAACATGGAATACTGGGTGAATAGATGCTAACTCTGGAGGCAAGTTCAACTCGTATGCAACTCGGCCTATTCTTCGCCGAATCTGATATGGCCCAATGAATCTTGGGCTAAGCTTGCCTTTCTTGCCAAACCTCATTACCCCTTTCATCGGGGACACTTTCAGATATACCCAGTCATTCACCGAAAATTCTAGATTTCTACGCCGCATATCTGCATAAGACTTCTGGCGGCTCTGAGCAGTCAGTAAACGTTCTCGGATAAGCTTTATCTTTTCCTCGGACTGCCGAACAATGTCTGGGCCAACTAATGCTGATTCTCCTATTTCAAACCAGCCCACCGGCGATCTACATTTTCGCCCGTATAATGCCTCAAAAGGCGCCATCTGAATAGCTGAATGGTAGCTGTTATTATAAGCAAATTCAATTAACGAAAGATGTTCATCCCAGCTACCCCCAAAATCTAACACACACGCTCGTAGCATATCTTCGAGCGTCTGAATTATACGTTCAGCCTGCCCATCTGTTTGAGGGTGGAATGCTGTGCTCAAGTTTATCTGCGTCCCCAAACATTTCTGAAACGACTGCCAGAATCTAGCTGTAAATTGTGCTCCCCTATCTGAAATGATAGATACCGGCACTCCATGCAATCTAACTATTTCTCTGATATATAATTTGGCATAATCCTCAGCTGAGAAGGTAGCCCTCACTGATAGGAAATGAGCTGATTTTGTCAGCCTGTCAACTATTACCCAAATGGAATCATTTCTGCGTCTAGTACGGGGTAACCCTGTTACAAAATCCATGTTTATCGCTTCCCATTTCCACATAGGTATCGTTATATCTTGCGTCAAACCGCCCGGTTTCCGGTGCTCTGCTTTCACCTGCTGACAATTAGAACATCTAGATACAAATTCAGCTATCTCAGCTTTCATACCTGGCCACCAGTAGATGTCTCTGATATCGTGGTACATTTTGGTCGCTCCTGGATGGAGGGAATAGCGAGCGTAATGTACCTCATGCATGATCTGCCCACGAAGTCCTGAGACATTCGGGACACAGAGGCGGCCCTTACAGCGTAGCACATCATCCTCGGTTATCTGAAAATCTGGCTCCTTACCTTTCTGAATTGTATCTCTGAGCTGGACTAAATCGGGATCCTCGTACTGTCGTTCTTTTACCTCTGTAATTAATGATGACCCCGCAGAATTCTGAATTACTGCTCCATTATTTTCTGTTTCCATTACTCGAACAGCTAGACCAGCTAACTGATGAATTTCTTTGGCTAACTTCTGCTTCTCAGGTCGCAAATACGCTAAACTCCCCATTGACTTACGACTCAGGGCATCTGCTACAACATTAGCTTTTCCGGGGTGGTATAGAATATTCACATCATAATCTTTTAGCAGCTCCAACCAGCGGCGTTGCCGCAGATTCAACTCCCTCTGAGTGAAAATGTACTGTAAGCTCTTATGATCTGTGTAAATATCAACATGGACGCCGTACAGATAATGCCTCCACATCTTCAGGGCATGAATTACTACGGCCAATTCCAGGTCATGGGTAGGGTAATTCTTTTCGTGTTTCCTCAGCTGTCTGGAAGCATATGCAATTACTCTACCATGCTGCATCAACACACAACCTAACCCGACACCTGACGCGTCACAATAAACTGAATAACCTTCTGTGCTTTTCGGTAATGCCAACACTGGAGCAGAGGTTAATCTGTCTTTCAATTCCTGGAAGCTCTGCTCGCATGTCTCGGTCCATTGAAACTTTGCTGCTTTCTGTGTCAATTTAGTTAGAGGTGCTGCAATGGTCGAGAACCCTTCAACGAATCTTCTGTAATATCCTGCTAATCCCAGAAAGCTACGAACTTTCGTCGGAGTGGTAGGCCTAGGCCATGACTTAACTACTTCTATTTTCTGCTTGTCTACCTGTATACTAGCATCTGAAACAATATACCCTAAAAAGGCCAATGAGTTAAGCCAGAATTCACACTTCGAGAATTTAGTATACAATTGGCGGTCCCTGAGAATCTGGAGCACTGTCCGCAAATGAGTCTGGTGATCAGCTTCAGAGCGAGAATACACCAGAATATCATCAATGAATACTATCACGAACAAGTCCAGGAAAGGTCTGAAAATACTGTTCATCAGGTCCATAAAGACTGCTGGGGCATTCGTTAACCCGAAGGACATAACTAGAAATTCAAAATGTCCATATCGGGTCCTGAACGCTGTCTTAGGAATATCTCTCTCACGTACTCGGACCTGGTGATATCCGGACCGCAAGTCAATCTTAGAAAAGTATCTGGCTCCCTGTAACTGATCAAATAAGTCATCAATTCTGGGGAGCGGGTACTTGTTCTTTACTGTAACTTTATTTAGCTGCCGATAATCTATGCACATTCGGAGCGAGCCATCTTTCTTTCTCACGAATAAAACTGGCGCACCCCACGGTGAAGTACTCGGCCTGATAAAACCTTTATCCAACAAATCTTTCAACTGCTCCTTTAATTCTCTAAGTTCTGCAGGAGCCATACGATAGAGAGGTATTGATATCGGTTGAGTGTCTGGTAACAAGTCAATAGCAAAATCTATTTCCCTTTCTGGGGGAATACCAGGTAACTCATCAGGAAACACATCAGGGAATTCATTCACCACTGGGACAGACTGGAGTGTTGGAGATTCTATTTGGACATCCTGAACTCTGACAAGATGGTAAATACACCCCTTAAATATCAACTTTCTCGCCTGAAGGTAGGAAATAAACCTACCTTTTGGCGTAGCGATACTGCCCTTCCACTCCCGCACTGCTTCTCCTGGGAAGTGGAATCGGACTGTCTTGGTCCAACATTCAACGTTGGCAAAGCATGGTACTAACCAATCCATACCCATTATGGCATCGAAGTCTATCATTTCTAACTCGACCAGATCTACTGTGGTCTGACGATCAGCAACCTCTACTGTACACCCGTGGTAGATTCGGCTAGCTGTGATAGAGTCACCGACAGGCGTGGATACTAAGAAAGGCTGCTGTAATGATTCTGGTACAATACTAAACTTTCGTGCCACAAATGGAGTAATGTAGGACAAAGTAGACCCTGGATCAATCAACACATAAGCAGGGTGTGAGCAGATGGTTAACATACCTGTCACAATATCAGGCGACGCTTCTGAATCCTGCCTCCCTGGTAAGGCATATGTGCGACTCGGACCCGCACCAGTACTGGAGGTCCCTGATCTGCCCCGACCCCTGCCTGCTGAAACTGAGGGCCTGCGCCCAGTCGAAGATGCTGTGGCTCGTGATCCTGCCGATGCCCTATCCTGTCTATCCCGGTCCTCTCGACCTCTGGCTGGGCAATCTTTCATCAAATGGCCTTCTTGGCCACAAATATAACATGCGGTGGAGCCATATCTGCATGCTCCAGGATGGAGTCGACTGCATATAGGGCAAAGTGGTAGGGTATGCCTACTCTGCTCCGCCCTCCTCTGTAATGGTGAATCTGCCATCTGCGAGCCCCTACCAGTCTCTGACTGCCCCCTGCGGCTGAATCTACCCCCCTGGGACTGCGGCGGAGGTGGGGGCCTGGGCGGCCTATCTAACAATCGTGGCCTGGGTCCTCCCCGGACCTCCCTCTGTAACTCAACTGGCCTGTCCCGGCGACGCTGTTCCTGACTGACCCTTCTGATCTCCCGTTTTCGCTGTCTGATGCCCTCAATATTTTGGGCAAATGCCTGGACCCGAGCAATGTCCATGTCCTCTCACAGGGTGGCTGTAATACAAGTCTCAACATATTTTGGATTCAACCCCATGATGAAACGGTGCACCCTGGATGCCATGGTATCAACAAAGGCCGGTGCGTATCGAGCCAAAGAATCAAACCGCAAGGAATATTCCCGAACACTCATGGCCCCCTGCTCTAGATGTAGGAACTGGTCTACCCGGGCCTGTCGAATCTCCCGCGGCAAATAGTGATCCAGAAAGGCTCTTGAAAAGCTGGACCAGGTGGGAGGGGAAACATCTCTCCCTCGGGACCTCTCCCAGCTTTCATACCATAACACCGCAATATCCCGTAACCGGAATGCTGCCAATTCAACTAATTCGATAGGCGTGGCATGCATAACCCTGAAGATTCTCTGCATTTGATCCAGAAAATCCTGGGGGTCCTCTGTTCGGTCCGTGCCTGTAAACTGTGGGGCATTCAGGGCTAAGAACTCTCGGACCCTCGAACTACTGGGCCCTCCTGATGACTCCGCAACTGTAGACGGCATTGGCTGACGCTGAGTAGCCATCATCTGTGCTAACATAACTACAGCACTCCTAACCTCCTGGTCGGAAGGTGTCGGTATAGGGACTGCTGAAGATAATGTCGCCCCAAGTGGCTCCCGACGTGGTGGAGACTGCTGAGGAGGCTTGGACGATGCCTCTGTAGTGCCCTCTGATCGGGCTGTCTCTAAACGAGGGGGAGGCATCCTGCTGGTACCTTCCCCTGCTGCAATATCTAAGCTCCGACCTGTGATAGGATGTTACTGGTCTGACATTATCTGTAACCAAAGAATATAGTAAGCTTTCAGGGACTCAACCCTATACTGTACCGCTCTACAGAACGACTGAATAAGAATAAAACACAACCATCCTATCATGCCTTGCAGCCTCCTATCCATAGTATGTGGTGCACAACACATCCATGGACAAGACTCTGCTTAGCACGGCCTGCAGACTCCCTGGGATACGACCTGCTCTGATACCAAGTTTGTCACACCCCGCCTTGGGGGGTATGACTGGCACCTGGTGCCCTACTGGAACCTGAAGTGCTGGACTACTAAGCCTGGGCACGTCTGGTGCCTGGCTGGCTCTAACTCATATTATTGGGAACAAAAGGCTATATAACGGCTGTAAACACAGCCCCCGGCCCATTGGCCTATAACCTCCTGTACCTGTACTAACAGCTGACCAGAAACACACCAATTCAGGGAAACCTATGCGGGCCGACAAGGCCACCATGCTGTCTAGTTATCTGTAATTCAATCATGAAGTACTAAAAAGCTACGTGACCGGCAAGGTCACCACTACTGGCAAATTATGGCCCCACACGGCCATCATAATAGAAAGAAAGAGTTTTAATAGCTATACAACTGCACGGCCTCACACGACCGGCTCATCTGACCACAGGGAATATATACAGACTGCAAGCCTATAGGAATAGCAATAGAACTGATCGGGACAGGGCCCCGACCTACCCGTACTATACAACAAAAAGGAACTGAAATACACCTCTGAAATTCAACCTCCAGAGGACAGGAGCTGAATACCCAATCGCTGACAGGAATCACGTAGTCTCGCCTGCTCGTCTATGAGTGCCTGCAGGCAAGTAATGCAGCGCCCCACCGGGCGTCAGTACCGCTGGTACTGAGTATGTAAAGCAATAACTGAAAGCAAAGTCTAAAAATAACAAAGTAACTAATAAACTGAAGTAGGAGGAATTAGATTACCTGCCTAATACTGTAAGTCATACCTTTTCTCATTTACACTGGAAAGAAATAGAAGTCATACCTGGAGACGTATCCCTCTACTGCTGATCTACTCGTGTCTAACATAACATGGCATAACATGAAATAGCATAACATGGCACACACAAACCTTACCCGGCCCCCATAAGCCGGGAGGTACAACCAGCACAGAATCTACACCCCTTCCCCGGTCATCCCATCTCCTATAATAGCTATAAGCATCCTGTCGGTCCCCTGGGTATGCACTTGGGCTCGCTGAGCCCCTGACTATAACTGTACCTGAGTCCGGAGGACTCCTGAATCAACACCCGGGCGTATCCGCTCGACGGGGGTGTATAAAAGCCGACCAAGGCAAAATATGGGGAAACTGGCATCCCATCTTCGTCCCCTTGGGGACGGCATGCCACTCCGTAGAGAGACGTATCCTCGTCCTCTGGTGGACGAGTCGATACAGCTATTAACCCTGGGGCGGTCATGGATGCAAGGTAGTCCAACCCCAAACAATACAACGGTCTCAACTAGTAATACAATACTGTCTGCATATCTCACATGCTGAGGCCAATAGGGGTAAGGTATCGTATATACTATATACTGAGCTAATGATAGCGATCTGTACGTATATAATACGTTCTGAGACTGGTAAGTATATATATATGAATATGGTCTCCTGCCAGGCTATACTGGGGCAAATGCTATACAAGATAGTGTTTCTGCTGAAACTTATGTTGTTTACTGAGTTTCTGTATTAACACGATTTACTATTCCTAACATGCGTTCTAAACTTTATTTTAGCCTGCCAATCTATTTCTGAAGTGCTTTACGGATATTGCATCACTTTACGGGGTTTCAACTAAATAAAATAATATCTTAACATGTCATATTACATCGCATACTGAGCATGCTGAGCGGTTTCTAACACTTGTGCTGGAATCTATATCGTACTAGTAAGTCTTACGCAAGTTGTAATTTGATGCTTCTAATACTGTATCAATATTCACAATAAATGTAATACTTAACTTCTGAACATTCTACTGGTCGGTAAATTACTACACTGCACTGATATTACTTAACTTGCCGAGGGAACGAGCTTTACATACCTTATCCTTGAACTATTCGTCCGTCGGACGAGGCTCGGCCGATACTTCAACTATTTCCTCCCAACTGCATTAATAAATACGTCAATTAAAACTAAATATAGCTTTATTATAAAGAGCAACGTTACTTTCGATATAGTTTATAGCCTAAACTTAGGCTTATCGAAAGACGGTCGAAAACTCGCTATTTTTCAGCGGTCCAGAAGGGAGAAATGTTCACTTCACAGCTAGGAACACATAGACACTAATTTAGAGCAATTCCACTTACCTTAGATCGGTGGCTCGACGATTCGTCGGCTGTATTTTACGAAACTGAATCCGTAGGAATGCTCTCTGCTGCTAAATACTTCGGTATCTGGGATTAATTTGAGTTTGGGCAGCGTTTAGCAGCGTAATCGGATGAAAATATATATTCCCTCTTCGGCTTCCTCTGTTTTGCTGCGTTTTCTAGAAATTATATGAATGATTAATGAATTTCAACCGAAGTGGGGCTTATATACTTGGGCTTGAACCTGGGCAACGTGTCACGGAGCCATCGCGGAGGCCTCACCTCCGTGACACGCTGCCATCGTGGAGGGGCTCTGCCTCGGCTCCTCCCGCGATGGTTTGACGGGTTTCTCGTCTGATCTTTTTCCCGGCCTTTCTCTAGCACGTATGGCCTTCTAATTTGCTTAACCAACGTGCGAATAGGTCGTCTAGGTGCCGGGAATTCTACGGGGTATAACAGAATGTCTCCCTTAGTCTATGATATTAGTTCAACTCAGCTCTGTATAATTTCAGATTTCAGTTAAAATCAGTTTAGTGGGATTCAAACTCAATCATCAGCAGATAGTCAGTACATTGTATGATATAAGTTACAACTTTAGTCCTCTGTATATGTACAACACATGACCCCTATGCATCAGTTTGATTATACTTCAGTAAATGTTTTTAAATAAAAGGTTTATGTCAATATATATGTATCTCAGACAGGGTTGTTGTATTCCAGCTCAGTTATATGTTGATGTATTCAGTTTACTTCCTTCTTGTACACTTGCATGTTTAGTTTACTTACAATTCCCGCATACTCAGTACATTCCAAGTACTGACCACATATTTTATGTGCTATATCATTTTATGATATAGATTCAGGTTTCCAGACTTAGCCACATGGTTAGATACACTCCATTCCCACCTCAGCTACTTATGGTGAGTCCTCATCTCCCGAGGATGTGATCTATGTTTTCTATTTTTTTATGTTTCAATTTTTAGACTTTAGGAGTTAGCTGGGGGCTTGTTCTAGTAACTCATCAGTGTAGTAGAGGCTTTCAGACTTATATAGACAGATTCAGCTTTGTATCATAATTTTGTTACATTCGTTCTTATGGATTTTAATTAGACTCTTTTGGTTAGCTTCCACTCAGTTATGATTTCTTTAGTTGTTGTCTTACTAATGTTATGCTATGATCATGCCATGGGTCAACTTGGAGCCTCTCGGGGTTCCTTGTCTCATGTCTCGATCCGGGCCTATGTTCGGGTCGTGACAACTGAAAGGCTACGGAAGGAGCTGCAATCCCAAAAGTGAACAATGATAATTGAAAACTGATTGATTGACCGACTTCAGACTGAAATATGTGGCTGAACTAAATTCATGAAACATACATGCATTCTATAACATGAAAGGAACTGAGAGACATGAACTTGACATAAAAATGAATAGAGTACTAAGGAGGGAACTGGTACCTTATTCTGGAACTAAGCCGAAAGGGAAAAGATGCAGGTATATTTAGCCATTATATTTGCGTCGGCTTCCTATGTTTCTCCATCAACAAGATAAGTTCTCCACAAAACCTTCACTAAAGCTATGTACTTCCTTGTTCCTCAACTTCCAAACTTGACGATCAAGGATCTCAATCGGAACCTCCTCATAATTTGACTATCCTTCACACCAATGCTCTATCAGAACAACTAAGGTTGTGTAATACCCCAAAAGTCCCTAAGATTAGACCCATGGGTTGAAGTTGAAAAAACAAGAAAAATGTTTATTCTAGGTCACAGGATGGCTCATCAGGTAACTCGTTAGGTCACTTGATGGATCATTCTGTGACCCGTGAAATAGTGGCCAGCTTGAGAAGAGTCATCATCAGGAGGTCACGATGGATAGTGTAATAAGTTGTTGTGACTCCCCACGAGTCATGGGTTGACTCGTCGGTTAGGTTAGGTGGAAAGCAATGTTGAAATATAGTGATCAGGATGAATGAAGGGACGAGTAATGGTGTCACTTCACGACTCATTGAGTGAGCCATTGTCAGGATGGATGAAGAAGGATTATGGAATTCTAATGGTGGGAACGGGTCAGGGGATGACCCATCAGGTCACCTCATAATTTGTCCAGTCCCTCCTTAGGATAGGCAGTGTCGCTTTTTCTTCGACATCAGTGAGGGAATTTTATAATTCCTAAGCTCCTACGTCCTACACTATATCGTTTTAATCCCTAAAAGAAGTCTACTTAGGGAGTATAACCTATTATGATTCATTCAACTCCTATGCATGGAAATTTAGAAGTTCCATGTTGAAGATCAAGCTTGAACCTTACCAATTCTTCCCCAAATCTCTTGGGCTTTCAAAGTAAAGTTGAGATTCATCTTACCCAGGTGTGTAGGCTATGAATGAGAGTTTCCTTTCACTCTCATTCCCAAATTTCTCCTCAAAGTTCATGAATTCAAGTCTTAATTCATGTTCATGATCTTATGGGATTTTAGCTCAATTTTCATGAAATTCTCTATGATTTGCTTATGGGTCTATTCCCTTCATTTTACAAAGCATGTTTAAAGATTCATGGGCAGATATGATATACAAATTGATTATAAATTTATGATTTCAAGTTCTAAAAAATTATTCCCAATTATGCAAGTTCCATGAAAAGTCAAGTTTATGGTTCATGATTTCAAGTATGATGAGATATCTAGCATGAATGAATGTTTATAAATTACCCATGTATGAATCTATAATTTTGACTTATGAAGTCTATTTCAAGAATGCATAATTTTAAGATTTAGGCAAGCGCACACATGTTACGTATGTTTTCATGATTTTAGCCAATGCTAATAAGATCAGCTTATCATATGTTTTGGAGTTAAAACTCCCACTACAGCGTATGATATATTTTGGAGTCAAGGCTCCCCATCTTCATATTTCAGACTATGCATGTGATTATGATTTCAGCTTCCTTGAAAAATAATGGGAGCACTATGCATGTTTTGGGGAGTAATGTTTAGCATCGAGTAGGCTAGGGGTTGAACGGTTTTCCAGTCTCAGAACTACGCACCAATATGGGTATATTTATACAGTGAGACCTCCCTTTAGAATTTTCCCCGCCAACCAGAGGGCCTTCAGCTTGATATCGATATCATGGTAGTGTCCTTAGCCCTAGCAAGGTTTTGGACGGCTTTCCCCACTTGAGTGTGATAGTTGAGGCATCACATAAGCTCTATCATGATGGTGTCGGTTATGACATGTCTCCCATTGTTTCTCATGATTTTAGTTATTTATGTTCATGACTTATAATATTATGTTTTACAACAGGTTTGACCCAACGATCAGTTTATGAACTTTTACCTATGGTTTCAGTTATGATAAGTCATATGATTTCTATTTTAGCTTTGTATTATTCTATTTAGATAGGATATTTAACTTGTTATTATACATGATTCAGATTCAGATTTCAGCATGCAGTCCTTACTTTCATGATCTTATGATTTATGTTTATACGTATGATTTCAATTAACATTTATTTTGTATGTTTTACTTACCTTGCATACTCAATACATTCCAAGTATTGACCACATACTCTATGTTGTATCATTTCATGATACAGGTCCAGACGATCAGACTCAGTTCCACGGCTAGTCCAGTTCCCGCAGCTTAGTCCAATTTCCCATCATTGGTGAGTCCTCATCTTCCAAAGACTCTTTAATTTAGTGTTTAGTTTTTCTATGTTCAGTTTCATACTTTAGCGAGCTAGTTGGGGATGTTGTCCCATAATCTCATCAAACAGTAGTAGAGGCTTATCAAACATTATGTAGATTTTCAGCTTTGTTGAGTGTTGACTCTGTTTATGATTGTTATGTTATTTAGACCCGCTTTTTCATGCTTCAGTTGTCAGATTACGCTTGATATATGCTCTTTAATTGTTATGTTATACCATGGGTCGACTTTGAGCCATTCGTGGTTCTAGGTCTCATGTCTCGGTCCGGGGTCCCAGCTCGGGTCGTGACAAATTTGGTATTAGAGCAAAGATTTAGGTATGTCCTAGGGTGTCTAAAAGCCGCATTGAGTAGAATTTTTTTCCATGGGTGTGAAGCGCGCCACACTTATAGGGAAGAGGCTACAAGACATTTTAGGAAATTTCTCTTCTTTCTTGATTCATGTCATGTGATGAAGTATCTCTCTATCGTTCTAACTCGTGCTGTATGTGATTGTAGAAAAATGCCTCCATGCCGAGTGAATGGAAGAAGGAATGGCAATGGAAATGACCACGACAATGGAAATGGAGATGGGCATCAGCAAGCCCCTCTAGTACCAACAAATCCTATACCCAGCAAGTCACAGATAATGCTCAAATCACGCTCCTGTAAAAGTATGACATAGACGTTGACAATAATGAACCCAACTGGTTGGGGTTGATCCTTTATTCCCAGTGTTTAAGCTTTTAAGTCTGTTATTCCCTAAAAGGGGGTTTTATAAAGTAAATACGTAACAATGTTGAGATTTGATTGTTGTTTATCAAGTTAATGCAAATAACTGGGGAAGTGTCCCCATGGATACATAACTACTTTGGGTTATACACTCGTGATATTTCCCAATGCTTTCTTGTAGAACTGATAACTAGGGTTATTCAAATGACTGGTTCATCCCTATTTGATAACTATACTCAATTACTGGATCAAGTCTCATGAGTGATTTCACTTCAACCGTTATCAATCTGTTCCAAATTAACTATCCTGCGACCGCAGCTCAAGTCATACAATGACCCATAAAGATCAAGGCTTTGTTGTAATTCTCTTTTCCTAAACACTACTCTCTAGATTCAAGCAAGTAACAAATTCGGGCAATTCCTAATGTTGCGCTCCGTTAAGAGACATTAAAGATGAAGAGAACACAGTATAAGCATTAGCATTGGTTTTAGAATCACTTTTGTTCAAACCCTAATATGTTAATTCACCATGGTTCCCACAACCCTAGTTGTGGAGGTTTTAGCCTCTCATGATTGTAAGAGAATTATAAGTATCCATAAACAAACACATAATTTAGAACTTACAAAGATAATTGTAAGAACACCCACTTGTTAATTGTATGAATTAATGAAGAAAAATTCAAGAATAGTGGAAGAATCAAAGTAAGAAATCTCCCAAAACTTGTTCCCAATAATCCCAAAAGTTGAATACTCCTCTCAAAAATCAAATTCTGTTCATTTCTAAACAAAAATAACCTAGAAAAGTATTTATACAAATAATTAGAATTTTTTTCAAAATTAATAGGAAACTACTAAACTGCCAGCGACTTCACTTACGACCCGTACCATGATTGTACGGGTTGTACCTTCACTCGTACATTGGTTTGCTCTTCTGATTTTGCCTAAGTTTTGGAAGGTGGTACTATTCATACCATAAACCTATGATTCATACTGTCTTGTCGTGGTTTGAACCTGAGACTTGTGGCATCCTCTGAATCTTTTCCCGAGTGGATTGGTACAACTCGTACCTTCTTCCTTCTACTCGTGACTTCTTGTTGTACCTTGAGATCTTCCATTCTTCAATTCTTCTAAAGTTTACCACGACTCCTTGGTATGGGGCCATAGGTAGATATCACGATTTGTGGTTGTTCTTACCAGGAGAATAACTTAATGCAATTTTCTCTGAACTTTATCACGACTGTCTTGGTATGGCTTGTACCAGGATGGTACGACTGGTACCAACAGTCATACTTTGGCTCTTTAGTTCATCTCATCTGCTAGACTTTTTCACTATTCTCAGTACGGCTCATACCAGGATGGTACGAGTCGTACTGAGGTCCATACTAGCCTTTTTTCTGCATTTTTTCACTACTTTTGCACATTTCAACTCCAACACCTAATTTCCCTAAAAACAAAGTAAAAGTGCATCATATCCGTATAGACATACCTAAGTCCATGCTTATTTCCTCAGTCTTAAACGTCGAAAGTGATGTAAACCCACAACACATCAACACCCTCAACTTAAGTCTGTTTGCATGTCCTCAGGCATAAAAAAAGAAAAACTATAAAACGATGCTTAATTAGAAAGTAAACTAGAAGACCTACAACCAACATAACCAAACTATGTACAGAAACCACAATCAACTTTTTACCCATTTTTTCATTCAAACCAAGTCAGCTATGCACTCATGAAACTATAACTCATGATATACATGGATCAAGATATGACATCCAACTATTAGTAGAGAATTAAGCTATCACTAGTGCTTCTCACACAGACAATTTGCAAAATATAATACAAATCAAATACCCTCACAACAAATGAAGTTTCCAAAACTCACAGATATATATAAATATGAAACTTGGGACTAAGAAAGTAAGACTCTCACTCTCACAACGAGTTCCAAATATTACACATTGGATACCATAGGCTTTCCCTTATTTTCTCTACTTCAGTTTTTCGGATAGTTAGGCTAGGATCGGTATAGGACTTTTCTCAGCTTGTAATGTACGCTTTGGGTTGGGTATGGTAAATATGGAATGTAGTGACTAAACCCTCCTCGACACTACATACTTGGCTTCACTTTCACTTTATACCCCTTTTTTCACTTTTTCCGCTTTTCCTCCCTTTTTCTCAGCTTGAACTGCAATATGTGAGTGTGGTGTATTTTTCTCATCTTTTTTCATTTCTTTTCTCTTTTTCATTTCAAATCTTCTTTTATTCATTTTTCTTTTTACACCACACCCCACTTTTTCTTTAGTCTTTTTTCTTTATTTTCCACCTCCTCACAGTCTACACACCCCTACTGTAGCCATCCTCAACATAGGCATTTTGCCTGAGTTGAGGTTCACAATGTCCAAGAAGGGACTAGGTTCAAACAGGTTCATTATAAACAATGGGAAAGGTGAATGGGTAATCAAAGAAAAATGGTCCATTTTAGGCTCAAAGTAGGGATCAAGGGATTCATTTATATTTGGTTGGGTCATTTAACCTAAAGTGGCTGAAATAGAGAATGCATATGATCCTTACCTAATCAACTATCCTATAACCTATGTAAAGACCAACCGGGCAAGTTCTAGATCCTCAACACAGTATTGAACTGAGTACAAATCCTCCCTCACTCACGGTATGGGTTTGCATTGATTCTGCCTATCCAGTTCATGCACAGCTAAGCTATAATTACACATGCTAACATACTAATTTCCATAAAAAGATCCACAAAAATCATGCATTACAGTCAACATACACAGCTAAACAACCAAAAACTTTCAGATAGGATCATTCTTTCAATATTTTAAAACATGTGCAGTTATTGGCTATTAAGTACTCCTTACTACTTCTAGCTAAACAAAACATAAAACAAAATCCTAAACATGTCGGTTCTACTAGATAGTATATCCGAGGGAAAAGAAACACAACAACAAAAACCCTTAGACAAAAGTCAAAATCCAAAAAATACAAGTACACCCCTTTTAAAAGCATGATTTGTCCCTGAAGCATCAACTGTAAGAATAAGGAAAGGGACATACCTGTGGCGCTTTAATGCTCCTGTCATCCTGCAGAGGCGGGTGTGCAAGCACACTTCCCTCCACTCCAAGCATATCCCTACCGGTGGCCAACACACTCAATGGGACATTACTTTGGGAAATGGTTACCCCCTCAACAGTAGCAGTTGCCTCAGCGACCTCAGTATTATCTCGGGTTGAATGTGGCTTAACCGAAGGATCTTTGCCACCCGCAAGCTCTTCAAGGGCAGTGGTGGAGCTCCTAGCTCCTCTGACTCTCTCATGCAACTCTAATATATGCTCATCATGAGTTTGTATACTATCCACTCTTGCTCGCTTGTGCTCTCTTCACTCCTTTTTGTTCCTCTTCTTCTTTGAGGACTTGTTTTTCACCACTTTCAAGCCCCTCTTTTTTCTCTTTTCCTCCATCGACCACTTTCGAAACACAATATTCCTCCAATCTAGCTCCTCATTTTGCTCAGCATCTAAATCTGTAATGATGGGGGATGATAATATTGCTGGCTATCTAGACGACAACTCAGCTACCTATCTCCGCAAAGCTCCCAACTCCTCTCTAAGGTTGCTTATGTCCGGTTGCTCCACCAGGCGCTCATTGAGGCAGCGCTCAAATCTATCTAACTGGTCGTGCAATAAACTCATTGCCAGATCAATCTCAGCCTTCACCTAAGGCTTGACATTTTCCATCATCGAGTTTACCTTCTTTTCAATCACTGTTAGCCTTTTGGCCATTTTCTAGAGGAACTCCTATGGGACCAATATGTAACTAGCTGGGGTATGGATGGGTATGCCCATCGGAGATGCGAAAGAAGTACTAGAAGCTACATCTGTGTGGCCATCTCTATAGCTGACATATCTCCATGCTCCACTGAAACGGGGGCGTCAATATGCTCACCCCCGAATGACTGTGGTATTGGGACTGCAGTAGGTAGTCTAACCCGCATCACCGGGTTCATCTCATCACATATAAGTCCTATGTTTGTAGTCCTGTGGCCTCCGATCTAACGATCTAAATCCTGGATCACCCTAAAACCTACCTCCAGGCACAATCTATATATGAGACTCAGTAATGGGATGGTAGCATTCAACCCTATAGCCCGATCTAAGATCTCCTCTGCTATTACCCTCGGAATATTGATGGCATATCTCGATATGATACATGCCATTAAAGCTATTCTATCTGCACTGAGGGTGTTTTCATTGACTATTGGTGCCAACCTATGGCGAACCAATGTTCAGCAAGCCTTCGCTATAAAGTTCAGTGAGGCTTTTGTGACCTGTCGACCACTGTTCACCCACTCTACCTCCTCCTTATCCTTTGCTATGAACACAGCTAGCCATTTTACTTAGCTTTGTCTTTGCTTGAGACCCAGCTACTTTTACATTTTTCAGAGCTTCTACTTGGTAATCAAACTCAGTTGTGGCCTCCGGAGCTCTGAACGTGGCCCATATAACATCCGAACAATAGTCAACTCGGAGATGTCAACCATGCATCCCCGAACCATGACACTGTCTAGCTTAGACTGCTCTTTCAATTTTTGCACAACTTTTGCTTTCTGCTCCATTGTTTCCAAATAGTTGGCATAGAACTCTCGGACTATCTCGGCACTGCACTTTTGGGGAGTTTTATCCATCCACTCGAATCTATAGAAGCTGAATATTCGCTTTATTTCCTCAACCTCATTAAGGGCACTAGTGAGGATCTACAGTTCCTCCTAAATACTCCGCCTGGGATGCTGCTTGGAGGTGAGAACAGGACCCTATTCGTAGATCTCTTGAGCACTGTGTACATGCCATCTCATAGTCTGACTCTCTCAAGGCGGAGTCCCCTCAGCTTCTTCCTCAATAGATTCTTCCTTAGAGACGGCCTCATCATTACCATCTGGGCCTCCTCAGACCCCTCCTCAGCATTTGAGCCACTATCAGACTGTTGAGTTTGATCACCTGCTCCCTCCTCAAACTAGGGAGCAACAGATGTCGCTTCGGCCTGAACCTTGGCCTATGCCCTGGTGGTCCATTGCTCGTTAGTGACAGTTGTATCCACTTGGTATTCTTCCCTCGAAGCACTAGTGGTGTTGACTACTTGGTTGGAGTCGGAGGGCTTATCTCTCAATGCTCTCTAAGCAGTAATTTCAGCCTTGTCCCTCTTGTCTTGGACCTTCTTGATTGATTTCCTTTTTACCGTCATTGTACCTGTGGAGAAAAGGGTTAGTATTTATGCTCTATGAAAAATGTCCTTTGAAATATTCCACTAGTCTACAATACGGGTCCTACCTTGGTGGTACGATTCGTACTGAGACTTGTAACATTTAGTGATTCTGGTACGACTCATACCAGGTTGGGACAGTTCGTACTAGGAGTTGTATAAGGTTTTACCTAGAAATTTGATGTTTTGTATTTTGTACTACTCAAGTTTCGGATCATGATTAGATTCTACGAGTCGTACAAAGGGTTATACTATTTCTTTTGAACTTTGACCCTTTCAAAATCTTGGTACGATCACCAGGTACGACTCGTAGTAAGGTACCAAAGGTTGTACAAGGATCCATATCATTTCTTTAAGTTAAAATGGTCTTTGAACAATCCCAATGAGCCCTCCTATGAGTCGTAGTTTGGAACCACGAGTTGTGAGAAAGCTTGTGAAGCCTATCCTCACCTGGGCAGTATCAATTATTCAGGCAAACAATTATTTTGAACTAGGTACTCAGAATTCCCCAGCTTAGATATGCAAACATAGTCAATTTTGACCTACCCAGCTAACTCCCAACACGCTTCACACCCTGTAACTCATTTATTGTAATCAAGTTTTTAATGCTTGAGCATTTTGAATTTCCACCCATCCAATACATTAGCACAACAAGCCGCTGATCACTTTTCTCTTCCCCATTTTCATGGGTTTTAAGGAGTCACAGTGTTCTTCCAATTTAAACAAAGCAAGATTTTTTTAAAATAAACATATTCACTTGATTTTTCAAGTTCTTTCTCAACTTTAAGCATTCTTCAATTTTGGTGTATGAATTCAAAAAGCTTGTACAGATTCACTTGTACAGATTTGAGCTTTAGTTACGGGTGTGAGGGTCGTGAGAAATAATCGCGGGTTAGAGTTAAGTTTTCGTAGGAGTTGAAGTTCGAAAGATTTTGATTTGAATAGGTTAGGGCAGATATTTTAAAATTCGTGGTCCAGTCGAGTCAATTTCATTGCTTTAGCCTGTCACGAGTCATAGGTTGACCTATGACTCGTCCTTAGACGCATAGCAGACGACTTGTAGGAACTTACTTGGGGACCTACAAGTACATGGTATGAATCATACCATGAGGATGCCTGCCGTACTATGTCTCGTAAGTCATTAATTTCTGCACTTCCACACTTGCCATGGTTCAGCATTACAATGGATACTACGACTTGTATAATGTAGGTACAATTTGTAATGACCAACCGTAACATGAACACATGTTTCTTATTTTTACTACGGACGTTACTACGAGTCATACAATCCTCTTACAAATCGTATTGAGGCTCGTAGTATAGGTCCGTTCTGTAATTTTTCACCCACCAATTTTTTTTCACCTGCACACTAAACACACATAAGTTAAGATACTTGGGTTGACTCCCAAGAAGCACTTGATTTAACATCGCAACATGATGTAGGTGGTTCGGTTACTCAGAATTCACCAAACCACCTCATCGGTTGCCTCTCAAGAAGCGCCTTAATGTTGCGGCATGGCGAAAGTCCCTTGACTACTCAAAATTCATCAAGACACTCATAATCATCCTCGATTACTGATACAACCCTAAACTCATTGGGTTTCTTTATTGATTGGTAGACATTAAAGGTTACCTCCTCCTTATTCAACCTAAACTTTAGTTGGCTAGCCTTAACATCTAGTAGAGCTCTCCCAGTGGCATGAATGGTCTCCCTAAAATAATGGGAACCTCAAAGTCAACCTCGCTATCTAAGATCACAATGTCTGCTGGGAAGATGAATCAATCCATCTTAACTAGCACATCAACTAGGATCCCCATTGGCTTTTTAACTTTGCGGTCAACCATTAATAGTCACATTGTCATTGGTATGGGGGCTCCCAAGCCCAACTGCTTGAATATAGCTAATGGCATTAAGTTGATGCTAGCTCCTAAATCACATAGTTCCTTCGCAAACTCAAAGTCACCAATCATACAAGGAATGGTGAAGGCACCTGGAGCCTCCTTCTTCTGGGCAAGGACCTGGTGAGGCAATGGCATTGCAATGATGCAAATTACCAACCAGCTTATAGCTCACGAACCTCTTCCTAGTCACAAGGTCCTTCATAAATTTGGCATATCTGGGTATCTGCTCCAATGCCTCGATCAATGGTATGTTCACAGATAACTATTTTAGCATAGAAAGAAGTTTCTGAAACTTATCATCTTACGCCTTCTTCTTCATCCTCTGTAGGAATGGTGGCGGTGGTCGAGGAATATCCCTATACACCATTGTGGCCCCTTGTTCCTTCCTTTTGTCAACTCTAGACCCTTTGCACCAATTAGAGTCTCAGTCAACTCAGCCTCACCTGCAAGCTCCGGGTCTACAACCTCATCAACCTCATTAAGCTCGATCTCCTTCTGTCTTTCCATTTCAACTACAACTGGCAGGGGAGGGTTAATAGTACTTTTTCCACTCCTAGTCATCACCTCCATACAATTACCGTCATTCTTTGGATTTTGGATGGTTTTTCTAGAAAGTGTCCCCTTTTGCCTCTGGTTTAGGGATGCAAACATCTAATCAAACTGCTGCTCAACTTGCTTTATTGCTGTGGCATGGGATTCGAATTTTTGGCCCATGCTGGATATGTAACCCCTAATATCCTTCAAGTTCTCATAAGTTGATTTGGCCCTTTTTAAGAGCTCATCCATCATACTCTCTAACTTTGAGGGTCCAGCATCACCCTCATGGGCCTTGGGAGGAACATAAACGCCATCGCGGTCGTTGTGGTAGCCATCATTCTTTCTCCATTCACCTTCCTGCTCATAACCTCTTCTCATATCCCTATATCCATTCCTATTGTAGTTGTTTGTATATTGGGTACGACCTTGATTTCCAGAGCCTTGGCACCAAGTGTCCTATCCGGATCCTTGGGCATTGGTCCGAAAACCCGCCACTTGGTTATCCAAGAAGTTTGCCTCCTCCTTGAAATTTGTGTTCTCAAACCCCTGCTCCTGACCTTGAGCTCTAACTGCATTCACCTTTTGAGCTACAGAGCTCATAATGTTCTTTGTAAGCAGGTCCAAGGATGTCCTCATGTGAGCTAGCTCCTGATCACGCTCCTCCTCCTTTTTGTGTTGTTCCACAGTCTTACCAATAGCATACGTACCCACAACTGTATCTACTTCCCTAGTGTGCCAGGCTCTGTTCGTCTTGGTCACTTGGTCAAGAATAACATTTTACTTATTCCCACGATTGACTCATCAATGCTCCTCCTGCCACTGTATCTACTACAGCCTTAGTGTTGTTTTTCAAAGACCTGTAAAAAATTTCTAACAAACTATCATCGGGAATTTTATGGTTCCGGCAATTAGTAAGCTACTTATTAATCTCAACCAAGTCTTATGCAGTGCCTCAGTCTTCAATTGTCGGAAATTATAGATCTCGTCTTTTAGCTGCAACATCCTTGAGGGTGGGAAGAACCTTTCTAGAAAGGCTTGTTTAAGCTCCCTCCAGTTGGTAATGGAGTCATTGGGAAACTCTAGTAATCATAATGTGTCCTCTCCAAAGAGAGAGAATGGGAAGAGTCTCAACCTTATAACATCCTGGCTTATACCGGGTAACCTGTACACCTTGCATATCCCGACATAATTCATCAAGTGCATGTTAGCATCATCAGTTGTCTGACCACTGAACACCCCTTTCATATTAAGGAACTGGATCATAGTGGTATAGATATCAAACTTTGCCACAGTAGGCAAAGGTGGAGGTACAATGGCTCCAGTTGACCCATCCACATCAACATCTGGATCATCATCATCATAGAGCTGAGGAGCATATGTTTGGCCTCTATTGCCCCTTCCATGGCAGCCATCATTCACTACCTCATCACGAGCATCCTCGGCTTCCTGAAGTGCTGCTTGCTGAGCTAACACAACTTGATGAGCTTCTTCAGCCACACAGGCCTCTCTCTGCTCAACATTTTCCATCCTACGTAGTGTTCTCTCTAACTCAAGATCCAATGGTAGAAAGAGGAATGTTTACTTTGAGGAATTGGCCAGAAAGACTTCAAGAAGAATAATGTTATGGCACAATAAATTTCTGTCATATGGAGGAAGATTTATTTTGATCAATCATGTGTTGCAATAAATGCCAATATAACTTTTATCAGCTATGAGTCCTCCTAAAGGGATCATTGATCAAATTCACAAAGTCATGGCCAGGATTTTTTGGAGCAAAATAGGGGAACAAAAAGGGAAGCATTAGATTGCCTGGGAGAACATGTGTTACCTAAAAGAGGAAGGAGGAGTGGGTTTTAGATCCCTACATGATGTTTCGAAGGCCCTTTTTGGCAAGTTATGGTGGAATTTCAGAGTATCAATAGGATCCTTATGGGGTACATTCATGTGGAATAAATACTATAAGAAATTGTATCCTTTGCTAGCTAAACCTATAGGGGGATCTCCGACTTGGAGGAAAATGTTGGAGGTAAGAGATGAAATGGATCAAGATATTTGGTGGCAAGTTAAGGCAAGTACTACAAACTTTTGGCTTGATAATTGGACCAAAAAAGGTGCTTTGTGCTATACAGAAGATACTGAGTGGGGAGAAGAGGAGATTGAAGTCAGAAGCTTTATCAATAGTGGGCATTGGGACAAGGTGAAATTGTTAGAGAATATTTATGAGGAGACAACTAATTATATTATAGATAATATTTCCCCTCAACTGAATTTGAGAATGATAAAGCTTGGTGGATGGGAAGTCCATCTAGTATCTTTTCAGTAAAGTCATCTTTCAATTTAATGAGGAAGAAGAGGGAGGAAGTGTTGTGGTTATCCAACATATGGGTGGAGGGTTTGCCTTTTAAAATAAGTTTCTTTATATGGAGATTGTGGAAAAGGAGAATCCCTACTGATGATAACTTGAAAAGGATGAAAATGAGCATAGTTTCCAGATGTCATTGTTGTGAAGTGTACCAATAGGATACAATGCAACACTTATTTCTGACAGCTCCTATAGCTACTAAGTTATAGGAACAATTTGCTTTTTGTGCAGGTATCACCATGGTGGGAGTTTCCTTGCAACAACTCATATTTAATTGGTGGGAATACTCAAATCTGGATAAGATGAAGATTATTTACAAGGTTATTCCATCTATCATTATGTGGGAGTTGTGGAAAAGGAGAAACAATCGGAGGCATGGAAAAGAGGTAACCTTCAATAGGATATCACTGCAATGTCAACAACTGATTTATCAGATCATAAGACAGAGATATCCATGGATTTCAATTCCTTCATAGTGGGAAGGAATAATAGCTTATTTTCAACAATACAAGCCTAGGTTACACTATAAGATCATCAAATGGGAGATGCCACAGAATCAGTGGTTCAAGTGTAATTCGGATGGTGCAAGTAGAGGAAACCCAAGTGAAAGTGCATATGGTTTTTGTATCAGAGATGTGGGAGGTGACTTAGTCTATGTAGAGGCTCAATCAATTGGGATCAAAACAAATATGCAAGCAGAGGCTCAAGTTTTTTGGCATGCCATCAAGTACTGTGCTTCAAGGAGGAAGAATGTTATATTTGAAACTGACTCGCTCAGTCTCAAGAAGATAATCAAAAGGGAATGGGAAATCCCATGGGAACTTGCTGAGTTGATGGATGAGGTGCAAGAGTTGATGGATGAAAACAGTATGGTGGTTAAACATATATTCAGAGAAGCCAATAATTTGGTAGATGCTTTGGCTACTCATGCTCTAACCCGGAGAGGAATCTACAAATACTACACTTTCAATCAACTAACAAGAAGATGCAAGCAGATCTTAAACACAGAAAAAGCAGGTATTTTATACATTCAGATTCGCACAAGGAAAATAATAAGTACGGAGAGACTAGATTTACTGAGATGAAGCAGTGTATCACAGAGATGTTTACAATGTTCAAGAACACAAATCATTGTGATAATAACTACCTTGATCTAGACTATGGTAGTTCACAAAAAGGTAGATCCAGCAAAAACAAGTTCAGGTAAATTAGGCACCGATGGTCATACCCACTACAGAAAACGAGTGAGGGAGAGACAAAGCGACACCATTTCCTCATCTCTACTTCATTGTTGGATAGCTTGAGCAACAATGAAGATCGACACCATCAATAAATCTTATCCACCAGAAAGCACCTAAAAAACACAAGATTAGAAGAGGTGAAAAATCAAAGAAATAAGGAATGAGCTCTACCTCTTTGTGCGGCATAGTCATTCAAGACAGGAACCTAGTTGATCACCAAAAACATCAAGAAGTAGAGCCCCAGATTGAAGCTTGGCTGGAGCATCTGATTTAGGAAACCCTACTTGGTGGGAACGGACAGAATATTCTAGTCTTTGTGAATAGACTTGCTGATTAGTATAGATGGCATCTTAGGTCGGATCAAGGTTTATGTATTGGTTTGATTTTGTTGATGAAATAAAAGGGCTTTACCCAAAGTTCTAAAAAAAGGAAGGGGTTTCTACTTCGTCAAGTACTTGGCATCCACCAGGTGACAACCTATGGGCGTCAAAAACAAAAGAAAATGTAAATGAGGAAAATAACGACTAAAATTCAAACACAAGCAATTACTCTAATCCTAAGTCATATTCCCCGACAACTGCGCCACTTTTGATAATTCTCAAATTACACTACTGTAAAAGTATGACGCGAACATTGTCAATAAAGAACCCAACTAGGTTGGGGTCGATTCCACAGGGAATAAGGTCAAGATATAGAATAACTCTAGTATTTAAGCTTTTACGTCTGTTATTTCCTAAAATAAGGTTTTATAAAAGCAAATACGTAACAATGTTGAGATTTGATTATTGTTCATCAAGTTAATACAAATAACTAGGGAAGTGTCCCCATAGATTCATAACTACTTCGGGTTATACACTCGTGATCTTTTTCAATGCTTGCTTGTAGAACTGATAACTAGGGTTTATCCAAATAACTGGTTCATCCCTATTGGATAACTATACTCAACCACCAGATTAGGTCTCATAGTGATTTCACTTCAACCGTTATCAATTTGTTCCAAATTAATTATCTTGTGACCACAACTCAAGTAATATAATGACCCATAAAGATCAAGGCTTTGTTGTAATTCTCTTTTCCTAATCTCTATTTCTCTAGATTCAAGTAAGTGAAGAATTCGGCTAAGTCCTAACATTGCACTTCATTAAGAAACATTAAAGATGAAAAGAATACAATAAAAGTATTAGCATTGGTTTAGAATCACTTTATTCAAACCCTTGTTTTTTAATTCACCATGGTTTCACAACCCTAGTTGTGGAGGTTTTAGCCTCTCATGATTGTAAGAGAATTATACACATCCATAAACAAGCAATAATTTAGAACATACAAAGATGATTAGAAGAAAACTGACTTGGTTATTGCAAGAATTAATGAAGAATAATTCAACAATAGTAGAAGAATCAAGGCAAGAAATCTCCCAAAAGTTGTTCCCAATAATCCCAAATGTAGAATACTTCTCTCAAAAATCGAATTCTCTTCCTCTCTAAACAAAAATAACCTAGAAAAGTATTTATACAAATATTAAAGACTTTTCCGAAATTAATAGGAAAACTGCTAAACTACCGCCGACTTTACTTACGACCCGTACCATGATTGTATGGGTCATACCTTCACTCATACATTGGCTAGCTCTTCTAATTTTGGCTAAGTGTTGGAAGCTAGTACGACTCATACCATAAACTTACGAGTAGTACTATCTTGTGGTGGTTTGAACCTGAGAGTTGTGGCATCCTTTGAATCTTTTCATGAGTGGCTTGGCACGACTCGTACCTTCATCCTACGACTCGTGACTTCTTATCGTATTTTGAGATCTATCATTCTTAAATTCTTCTGAAATTTACCATGGCTCCTTGGTATGGGTCATAGGTAGATAACATGATGCATGGTTTCTACCCGTACTAGGGACTGACTCAGTGCAATTTCCTCTGAACTTTATCACGACTGTCTTGGTATGGATGGTGCCAAGAGTCGTACTTTGGATCTTTGGTTCAACACATCTTTTGGAGCTTTCTATGATTCTCAGTACAGCTCGTACTAAGGTTCGTACTTAGCCCCTTTTTAGCATTTTTTTCACAGCTTTTGCACATTTCAACTCCAACACTTATTTCCTTGAAAATAAAGTAAAAGTGCATCATATCCGTATAAACACACCTAAGTCCATGCTTATTTCCTCAGTTTTAAGTGTCGAAAGTTCTATAAACCCACAATACATTAGTCAACTATGCCGAGTTTAGAGCAGAATTTCAGATGTTGGCACAAGTTATGACCGCTCAGGTCAATCAGCAGGCAGTGGCTCATGTCCCTCAGAATGGAAACGCAGCGACGACTAAAGTTTGGGACTTTCTCGGGATGAATCCACCTGAGTTTCTGGGGTCAAAATAAATGAGGACCCACATGAGTTTATTGAGGAAGTGCAGAAAATCACCAAAATTATGGGGATGACTGGAGAGGAAATTGCAGATTTAGCCTCCTATCAGCTGAAGGGGATTGCTTACATATGGTATCGCCAGTGGAAGGATGGTAGGGCAGTGAGAGTAGTTCCTATGAGTTGGGACGAGTTTGTGACTGCCTTCTTGAAAAGGTTCTTCCCTAGGGATTTGAGGGAGGCGAAGGCGGCAGAATTCTTCAGCTTAAAGCAGTACCACAGGACTGTCCAAGAGTTGGCCTTTGAGTTTACCCGGTTTTCTAAGGACACGCCGGAGATTATTGCGAATTAGAGGGCTCATATGAGCAGGTTTGTGAATGGAGTATCAGACTAGCTGGTTAAGGAGTGTAGGACCGTTATGCTAAACAATGATCTAGACTTCTCAAGATTGGTAATGTACGCCCAACAGATAGAGGTGGATCAAATGAAGGAGAATGAGAGAGAGGTCAAGAGGGATAGGACAGGGAGTTATGGGCAGTTCTAGTAGAGGTCTGGTGGGGGACATAGCCACCAATCCTACTAGAGATCTCTAGCCGCAGTGCCATCATCAAGTAGTGTCCTGTCTAGATTTAGGCTTGATTAGCGGGGTAGAGCATCAGGCGCTCGAGGTTAGAGGAGCATGTAAGTGGAGCTCAGCATTCCAGTTTGCAGCAGGTGTGGTAGGAGGTACGTCGGAGAATGCTTAGAAGGTTCAGGTGCATGTTTTGGATGCAGGAAGCCAGACCATCGGCTCAGAGACTGCCCTTCAGCCAGACAGGGCCATATTAGAAGCCATGACCTAGCCACCAGTTCAGAAGCTCCACTAACACGCTCAGATCAGCAGGGTGCATCCACTCGTGCAGGTGGTGGTCGCTGTCCGAACAGATTCTATTCCCTCTCATCTCTTCAGGAGGAGGAGGTCTCTGTAGATGCGGTCACTGGTATATTGCGAGTATTCCATCTTGATGTATATGCATTGTTAGATCTAGGGGCTACCTTATCTTTTGTGACTCCTTATGTCGCTATTAGTTTCAGAGTCTATCTTAAAATCCTATCAGAACCCTTCTTAGTCTCTACTCCAGTTAGTGACTCAATTATAGCTCAACAACTATACACAAATTGCCATATCACAGTCCTTCAGAAAGTCACCTCATCCGATCTAGTAGAGTTAGACATGACCTATTTTGATGTTATCTTCGGTATGAATTGGCTGCATGCATGTTACGCCTTAGTAAATTATAGAACCCGTATGGTAGAGTTTTTATTTTCAGGTGATCCAGCCCTAGAATGGAAGGGTAGTTTAGCTGTGCCTGTAGGTCGCTTTGTTTCCTATCTCAAGGCTAGGAAGATAATTTCTAAAGGCTGTGTATACCATCTAGTTGGGGTTAAGGATGCAACGTTCAAGACCCCGACTCTTTAATCAGTTCCTATAGTATGCGAGTATCCGTAGTTGTTTCCTGATGATCTACCAGGAGTTCTTCCTAAGCGGGATATTGATTTTGGTATCAACCTTCTCCCTGATACGCAACCTATATCCGTTCCTCCTTACAGAATAGAACCAGCTGAGCTAAAGGAGTTGAAAGAGCAGTTGAAAGATCTCCTAGATAAGGGATTCATCATACCTAGCAAATCCCCATAGGGTGCACCAATTCTCTTTGTTCAAAAGAAAGATGGGTCTCTTAAAATGTGCATTGATTATTGGTAGTTGAACAAGGTCACAATCAAGAACAAGTATCCCCTCCCAGGATTGATGACTTGTTTGACCAACTTCAGAGTGCTAAGTTCTTCTCAAATATAGATCTCAGATCTGGATATCATCAGCTAAGAGTTAGAGAAAATGACATCCCAAAAACAGCTTTTAGGACTTGGTATGGTCACTATGACATTGTAGTTATGTCTTTTGGACTAACGAATACTCCTACAACTTTTATGGATTTTATGAACAGGGTGTTAAAGTTGTATTTAGATATGTTCATGATTTTCTTCATAGACGATATCCACATATACTCTCAGAGCAAGGAAAAGCATGTCGCTCATTTGAGGATTGTGCTACAGCTGCTCTAAGATTGCCAGCTGTTTGCTAAATACAGCAAGTGTGAGTTTTGGTTGAACTCAATAGCACTTTTGGGTCATGTAGTGTCAAGAGAGGGTGTGTAAGTGGACTCTCAAAAGATAGAGTCAGTGAAAAATTGACCTAGACCAGTTAGTCCTTCAGATATCAGGAGCTTCTTGGGTTTAGCTGGCTACTACACGAGATTTGTTAAAGGATTTCATCCATTGCAATACTATTGACTAAGTTGGCCCAGAAGATAGTCAAATTTTAGTGGTCGGATGCCAGTGAGAAGAGTTTTCCGGAACTAAATACCCGACTCACTTAAGCCTTAGTATTGTCTCTACCCGAGGGCACAAATGGATTCATTGTGTATTGTGATACCTATAAGGTTGGTCTTGGTTGTCTGTTGATGCAACATGGTAAGTTCATTGCTTCTGCCTCTAAACAACTAAAGACTTACGAGAAGAATTACCCGATGCATGACCTAGAGTTGGCAGTGGTGGTGTTTACATTGAAAATTTGGAGACATTACTTGTATGGGGTGCATGTGGATGTGTTCACGGACTAAAAGAGCCTTCAGTATGTGTCACTCAAAAGGACCTGAACCTGCGACAAAGAAGGTGGCTAGAGCTTCTAAAGGACTATGACATGAGTGTCCGTTATCATCTAGGGAAGGACAATGTAGTGGCGGATGCCCTTAGTAGGCTGTCCATGAAGAGTGTGTCTCATGTTGAGGATGGGAGGAAGGAGTTGTTGGAAAATGATGTTCATAGGCTTTGTCGTTTAGGCGTTCACCTTGTTTACTCGGTAGACAGTGGTGTCATTGCTCAAAATGGTTCAGAATCTTCATTAGTGACCGAGGTCAAGGATAGGCAAGATCAGTACCCTATCTTGATGAAGCCAAAGGAAGCTGTATAGAATCAGAAGGTGGAGATCTTCTCCTAAAGGGGAGATGGTGTACTTCGTTATCAAGGTCATTTATGTGTTCCAGGTGTTGATGACATGAGAGAGAGGATGTTGGGTGAGGCCCATGGCTCTCAATATTTTATCCACCCAGGTGCCACCAAGATGGACCGTGATCTACGAGAAGTCTATTGGTGGAATAACATGAAGAAGGACATAGTGGAGTTTGTAGCTAAGTGTCCGAATTGTGAACAAGTGAAAGTTTAGCATCAGAGACCTGGAAGTATGCTACAAGACATTAGTATCCCTACTTGAATGTGGGAAGAGATTAATATGGACTTCATCACAGGGTTGCCCCATACTCTGACATTATGACTCTATTTGTGTGGTTGTAGACAGGTTGACCAAAGCAGCATATTTTTAATGGTTAAAACTACTTATTCAGTTGAGGATTATGCGAGATTGTACATTCGGGAGTTAGTTTGGTTGCATAGAGTTCTCTTGTCCATCATCTCAGATGGAGATACTTAGTTTACATCATAGTTTTAGAGATCATTTCAGAAGAGACTTGGTACTTAGGTCAAGCTTAACACGACTTTTCACCCGTAGATAGATGGTCAGACTGAGCGGACCATTTAGAATCTTGAGGATACATTGAGAGCATGTACGGTTAACTTCAATGGTAGTTAAGATGATCATTTTCCTCTCATCAAGTTTTCTTACAATAACAGTTACCACTCCAGCATTCAGATGGCTCAGTTTGAGGCTCTTTATGGGCGGAGATGTAGATCGCTTGTTGGTTGGTTCAAGGTAGGTGAAGCCATATTTATAGGATTGGATTTCATTCACAAGGCCATGGAGAATGTCTAGCTTATTATGGAAAGGCTAAAACAGCTTAGAGTCATCAGAAGTCACATGCGGATGTTAGGTGGAGAGAGATTGAGTTTGAGGTTGATGATTGAGTATTTTTGAAGGTGTCTCCCATGAAGGGAGTGATGAGGTTCAGGAAGAAAGGAAAGCTTAGTCCCTGATATGTTGGTCCTTATAGAATTCTAAGGCGAGTTGGAAAGGTGGTATATGAGTTGGAGTTTCCGGCGGAGTTAGCTTAGGTACATCCAATTTTCCATGTGTCTCTATTGAAGAAGTACATTGGTGACCCGGCCTTGGCTTTTTCGGTGGAGAGCATAGGGTTGAAGGATAGTCATACCTATAAGGAGGTTCTGGTTGAGATCCTTGATCATCAAGTTCTAAAGTTGAGAAACAAAGAAGTAGCTTCAATGAAGGTTTTGTGGAGAAATTAGCTTGTTGAGGGAGCTACGTGTGAAGCCGAAGCAGATATGATGGCTAGATACTCGAATCTTTTTCCTTCCGTCTTAGTTTTAGCATGAGGTATCAGTTTCATACTTAGTACTCCATTCAGTTTCATGTACAATTTATGCGTCTCAGTTTCTTTCATGTTTTATCGTTTATATATAAATCATTAATTCAGTTCAATCATGTGTATCCTTCCAAAGTCAATCACTCTATCAACTTTCAGCTTTAGTTGTTTAGTATTTGGGATTGCAGTTCTTTCCCTAGTTTTTTAGTATGCTTTACCCATATTAATGGATGAATGTTTCCAAGTGAGATATATTGTAATACCCTAAAAATACCTAAGATCAGACTCGTAGGTTAAAGTGGAAAAAGCAGGAAAAATATTTATGCCAGGTCATAGAACGTGTCACGCCTCACCTTGGGAGGCATGACTGGAACCTGGTTCCCTACTAGGGTCTGAACTAGCTTGACTAAGCTTATGCACCTCTGGTGCATGGCTAACACTAAATCTCAAATCAAGAAAACAACGGGTTATATCTCGGCTGTAAACATAGTTCCCAGCCGGCAAGGCCTTATAGCCACCTATAAAAGGAAACAGCTACCCAGAAGCAGATAATAATAGGGATTCCTATGCGGGCTGACAAGACCACCATGATGTCTAGTTATGACTGTAAAGTAAATCTAGCATAAACTAAACTATGGCCGACAAAGCCACCAACTAACAGCTAAACAAGGCCCCACACGGCCAACACGCAAGATAAAATACATATGGGCCCCACACGGACAACAACAACTAACCACAGTAAATTAGAAGCAGTCCGCAAGCCTCTAGGAGTTATATATTGGTCGAGATAGGGCCCTGACCTACCCATAAACTGTATACACAAAAATAGAGTCAACCTTCTAACTATGAGCTCTGGAGGAAAGGAGCCGACAGCACTGCTAATCTGGCTAAAACTCGGAAGGTCTTGGTCCGCGTCTATCAACACCTGCAGGCAAGTAATGCAGTAGTTCAGAAGGGCGTTAGTACTGTATGTACTGAATATGTAAGGCAGTAACTGAAGATAACTGAATAAACTTAAATTAAATTAAAAGTAACTGAAGATAACTGAATAAACTTAAATTAAATTAAAAGTAATTATTTGAAAAGGATAGAGATACCACCTAAATAGCAGAACTTCTTACTGTCTAATCTATTAGTAACTAATGCAAACAAGAACCTTACTTGGCCCCCATAAGCCGGAAGGTAAAGCCAGCACAGAATAACTCATTCGGGCCTCGATAAGCCCTGGTGAGTACACTTCAATCTATATATCCCTAAGAGGTCATACTGAGCCATCTAGCAACTATAGCCGACCTACCAGTCCCCTAGGTCTGCAACTGAGCCCTCTCGGCCTCTGAACTGTACTGTGTCTGAGTCCGGTGGACTCCTGATATCTGCACCCTGGGCACCAGGCTCGAGAGACGGTGTAATGTAGTGCCGATTGGTATATAAGTAGTCCATCCATGGAATGGACTGTATGAGGACCTTGTACCCCATCTTCGTCCCTTGCAGACGGCATGCCGCTCCTTGGAGCGACGTCATCTCGCCCCTAGCAGGTGTCGACATAGCTAGTAACGCTGGGGTTAGTCAGGGAAGGCTATACAGGTGTAATCAATCCCCAAACTAGACATGGAATACTGATCTCAGCTAATAACAACAGCTAGCCATAGTAGATATGCTTCTGATCTTCTTACTGGGATTCAGACTGAATTATAATACTAGGGAATTGACTTTCCGAAGATATTTGCCTTAACATACCTGGATCACCGATTCTAGATTAGCTGGTGAGTTTCAATCTGTATTCAACAGCTTTTTCTAACTATAATAGTATTACAAGAAGAATGAGGCTAGTTTCAGTACTAAATTTGAAAAAAATGATAACTTTCTATATAAATATTAATTATACTTCAACTTAATGGAACATGATCGAAAATGTATAATTTCTTGAATATCCAGAAGGAAGAAATGCTTACTTGAAGCCTGTGATCGTATAGAAATTAGTTTGGAGCAATTCTGACAACTTTTGCTCAGCGGGGCTACAATTTGGCAGGTGAATTTCGCGAAACAAACTCTGTAGTAATGCTCCCTACGGGCTTAAACTTTGATACCCGAAGTTAATTTGAATTTGGACGGCATTTCGTAGCGTAAACTAACGAAATTTGGTTGAATTCCTTATTTTCCTCTTCACTGGTCGGATATAATGTGAAAAATGGTTTAAACTTTAAAGGGAGGGTCTTATATACAAGTTGGGGTGGTGGTAGGAGGGGGCACCCCGCACTGCCTATCATGCCACACCATGCCCCCTCGTCGTACCCCTCAACGCACCAAGGGGGCTGGCGCACCGCGCTGCCCAAGGCGCCAGTGTGCCGGCACGTCATGCTGGCCCTTGCGGCCTGGCCTCGCTCGACCCAACTTTTGAGGCTTTTCTACACGCGTCATACTCTTACGCTTACTAATTGTCAACTTTCATGTGGTGTAACATCCTCTCCACCTTAGGAACATTCTTCCTCGAATGTTAACTACAATTCATAGGAGTTTAACTCTCTTAACTATTATTCTAATGAAATTTAGGTAGAGTCTCCCCTGTAATATCAACTATCTGAAAAACCCTGAAATGCAGAAAAGTCCAACACAGGTACATCACATAACACTATAACAACTATTTCACAACAAGGCTGGAGTCAACTGAGCAATATATATAGCACAAATCATGAAATAGCAACTAAAATCAGTAACTTACCTTAACTGCATAGTCTGGACTAATCATGGAACAAATGAGCATATCTGGATCTCATATCATCCTTAGCTTCTCAGGTCATCTCTTCTCTATTCCTATTTCTCCACAATACCTTAACTGACGCGACATCTTTAGTTCTCAACCTACCGATCTAATATGGCTACTGGAACCTCTTCGTAGGCTAATTCCTCAGTAATCTGGACATCCTCAATTGGCACAATTCGGAATGGATCTACTATGCATTTCCATAACATTGATACATGAAAGATGGAGTGAACAGATTCTAACTCTGTAGACATATTTAACTAGTACGCCACTTGGCCTATTCTCCGGAGGATTTGATACGGTCCTATAAATCTCGGGCTAAGTTTGCACTTCTTACCAAATCTCATCACACCATTCATCGATGAAACTTTCAGAAATACCCAGTCACCTACATTGAACTCTAGGTTTTTATGTCGTATATCAGCGTAGGATTTCTGGCATCTCTGAGCTGTCAGCAGGCGTTCTCTGATAAGCTTTACTTTCTCTTATGACTGGTGGATTATTTTTGGCCCAATCAACTCTGATTCTCCTATCTCGAACCAACTCACTGGGTACCTGCATTTCCGCCCATATAAGGTATCATAAGGTGCCATCTGGATTGCTGAATGATAACTGTTATTATAAGCAAATTCAATTAGGGGTAAATGTTCGTCCCAACTGCCTCTACAGTCCAGCATGCAAGCCCGTTACATATCCTTGAACGTCTGAATTGTACGTTCTGCTTGCCTGTCTGTTTGAGGGTGGAAGGTTGTACACAGGTTAACTTGTATCCCCAGGCCCTTCTGAAAAGACTGCCAGAATCTAGTTGTGAACTGCGCTCCTCTTGTCAGAAATGATTGATACTGGAATACCATGCAATCGAACTATCTCTCTGATATACAACTCAGCATAGTCCTCAGCTGAGAAGGTAGCTCTAACTGGCAGAAAATGAGCTGACTTTGTCAATCTATCGACAATCACCTGGATGGAATCAAATCTGCGTCTGGTACAGGGTAATCCGGTCATAAAATCCATATTGACTGTCTCCCATTTCCACATAGGCACTACTATTTCCTATGTCAATCCGTTAGGCTTTTGATGTTCTGCCTTCCTTTGTTGGTAATTAGGGCATTGTGCTACAAATGATGCTATCTCCTTCTTCATTCCCGGGAACCAGTAAATTTCTTTTATGTCATGATACATCTTTGTTGAACCTGGATGAAGAGAATAACGTGAATAATGCACCTCTGCCATGATCTGTTGGCAAAGTCCTTCCACATCTGAAACACAGAGGTGACCCCTATATATCAAGACCCCATCTGCGGTTACTTCGAAAGTTGATGCTTCCCCTTGTTGAGCTTTATCTCTAAGCTAGACCAGGTTAGGGTCTTCATATTGCAGTTCTTTCACCTCTACAACCAGGGATGACACCACAGTATTCTGGATCACTACTTTATTGTCTCCCGAGTCTACTATTCGAACGGCCAAACTGGCTAAGCGATGCAATTCTCAGGCCAGTTCTCGCTGTTCGGGCTTCAAATATGCCAAAATTCCATGGATTTGCAGATGAGGGCATTTGCTACAACGTTGGCCTTCCCTGGGTGATATAAAATGTTCACATTGTAATCCTTCAGCAATTCTAACCAGCGAAGCTGCCGCAGATTCAATTCTTTTTGTGTAAAAATATACTGAAGGATCTTATGATCAGTAAAAATATCTACGTGGACGCCATACAAATAGTGCCTCCATATTTTCAAGGCATGAATTACTGCAACCAATTCCAATTCATGGATGGGGTAGTTCCTTTCATGCTTCCTCAACTGTCTTGAAGCATAAGTAATTAACTTACCATGTTGCATTAGAACACATCCTAACCCAACGCCCGAAGCATCACAGTACACTGCATAACCCTCTGATTCTTCTGGCAAAGCTAATACTGGTGCTAATGTCAACCTATTTTTCAACTCCAAAAAACTCTGTTCACATGCTTCAAGCTAGTGAAATTTAGTCGCTTTCTGAGTTAACTTGGTCAAAGGCGCTGATAGGGTAGAAAACCCCTCTACAAACCTTTTGTAATACCCGACTAACCCCAGGAAGCTACGTACCTCAGTTGGAGTTGTCGGCTAGGCCATGTATTTACTTCCTCAATCTTCTTGGAATCTACCTGAATACCAGCTTCTTACACAATATGGCCCAAAAAGGCCACTGAATTCAGCCAAAACTCATATTTAGAAAACTTCACATACAATTGGCGATCTTTGAGAATTTGGAGCACTGTCCACAAATGATCCCGATGTTTTTCTTCCGAGTGGGAATATACCAGATATCATCAATAAATACTATTACAAATAGGTCCAGATACGGCCTGAAGACACTGTTCATCAAATCTATGAACATTGCTGGAGCATTCGTCCGTCCGAAGGACATGAATAGGACTTCAAAATGGCCATACCTAGTCCTGAAAGCAATTTTCGAAATATCCCTCTCTCGAACCCTAACCTGATGGTACCCAGACCTTAAATTAATATTTGAGAAATACTTTGCCCCCTATAACTGATCAAACAAGTCATCTATTCTGGGAAATGGGTATTTGTTCTTGATGGTGACTTTATTTAGCTTCAGGTATTCTATATACATGTGGAGGGAGCCATCCTTCTTTCTTACAAACACAACTGGCGCACTCTACGGTAAAGTACTCAGCCTGATGAAGCCCTTATCTAACAGATCTTTCAACTATTCCTTCAATTCTCTGAGCTCGGAAGGAGCCATTCGGTACGGAGGGATGGATATAGGTTGAGTACCTAGTAATAAATCAATTGCAAAATCGATTTCCCGTTCTGGGGAATACCAGGAAGTTCATTTGGGAATACATCTGAAAATTCATTAACTACTGGAATGGACTAGAGTGTTGGGGACTCGGCTTGAACATCCTGAACTCTGACAATATGATAAATGCATCCCCTTGTTGTCAACTTCCTCGCCCGAAGAGAGGAAATAAGCCTACCTTTTGGAGTGGCTGCATTACCTTTCCACTCCTGTATTATCTCCCCTAGAAAGTGGAATCACAATTTTGGTCCAACATTCTACATTGGCATAAAATTGTGCTAGCCAGTCCATACCCATAATTTCATCAAAGTTAATCATTTCTAATTCTACCAAGTTTGCTAAAGGCTAGCGACCAACAACCTCTACAGTGCACCCTCGGTACACCCTCTTGGCTATGATGAAGTCACCAATGGGGGTAGACACTAAAAAAGGTTGTTGAAGCAATTCTAGCATGATACCGAACTTCTGGGCCACTAATGGTGTAACATAAGACAAAGTGAAGCCCGGGTCTATCAAAGCATACATAGAATGAGAGGAGATGTCTAACATACATGGCACCATACCCGACGAAAACTCTGATTCTTGTTGCCCTGGTGGAGCATAAGTACGATCTGGACCAGTACCTTAGCTAGATGCCCTAGATTTTCCTCGGCCTCTGCCAGCTGGAGCTAAGGACCTACAACCTACTGGAGATGTTGGGGCACGTGACCCTACTGAAGATCTGTCCTGTCGGTCCCGATCACTCTGACCCCTGGCTGGACAGTCTCTCATTAGGTGACCCTTCTTCCCCCAGATGTAACACATAGAAGAACCATACCTACATGCCCCAGGATGAAGGCGGCTGCAAATAGGGCAAAGTGGCACGATAAATCCACTCTGCTCTGAACTCTTCTACTATTGCGAGCTTGATGGCCACGAACTCTCGCCGGGTCCTGAATGCCCCCGACGTCCTGATCTACCACCCTATTCCTTATTGGAGGTGGGGGTTTGGGTGGTCTACCTAATAGTCGTGGCCTGGATCTGCCCTGAAATTCTGCTTGCACATCACTCGGTTTAGCCCTGCGGCATTGCTCCTGATTCATTCTTGCTATCTCTCGTTACCACTGTATGATTCCCTCAATATTTTGAGCAATATCCATATCTTCTTGCAGAGTCACTATGATACAAGTCTCTACATATTCTGGATTCAGCCCCATGATAAACTGGTGCACCCTGGTTGGCATAGTATCTACAAAAGCCAATGCATATTGGGCCAGGGAGTCAAACCTCATAGCATACTCCTGAACACTTATTGAGCCCTGTTCCATATGCAAAAACTAATCTACCCAGGCCTGTTGGATCTCCCGCAGCAAATAATGGTCCAAGAAGGCCTCTGAAAAGCTAGACCAAGTCGGAGGGGGAACATCTCTACCTCGAGACGTTTCCCAACTCTCGTACCACAATATTGCTATGTCCCATAATCGAAATACCACTAAATCAACTTATTCTGCAAGTCCAGCATGCATTACTCTAAAGATCCGCAGCAGCTGGTCCAAAAAGTCCTGAGAGTCCTTGTCCTGGTCCGTCCCCGTAAACTGCAGTGGTCTCAGAGCAAGGAACTCTCAAACCCTCGAACTACCTGGTCCTCCCAAAGACTCTGCAACTACTAGCGCCACTAGCTGTCACTGTGCAACCATCATCTGAGCTATCATAAAAATAGCACTCTTGACCTCCTGATTTGATGACATCGATATAGAGACTGTTGGAGGCAGTGCCGACACATCTGCCGCTCTGGACAGCTCCTGGCACGGCAGAGAGTGCTGGGGAGACCGAGATGTAGCCTCCTTGTCGCCCTCAGATCGGGCCGGCTTTGATTGAGGCACTCTGCTAGTGCCCTCGCCTGCTACAACATCTCATTTTCTGCCAGTCATGGTCTGTCACGTGTCCGATATTGCTCTGTAGAAATACAGATTACGCTAAGCTTAGGGACTCATCCCTATACAGAACAACTCTATAGCACAACTGGAAGAGAAAGAAGAGTAACCATCCTAACATGCCTCGCAGCCTCCTATCTATAGTATGTGGTGCACAACACATCCATAGGCAAGATTCTACATAGCACGGCTTGTAGACTCCCTGGGATACGACCTGCTCTGATACAAGTTTGTCATGCCCCACCTTGGGAGGAATGACTGGTACCTGGTGCTCTACTAGGATCTGAACTGTCCTGACTGAGCTTATGCACCTCTGGTGCATGGCTAGCACTAAATCTCAAATCAAGAAAACAATGGGCTACATCTCGATTGTGAACACAGCCCTCGGCCTGCAAGGCCTTATAGCAACCTGTAAAAGGAAATAGCTACCTAGAAGCAGAAAATAATAGGGATTCCTATGCGGGCCGACAAGACCACCATGATGTCTAGTTATGACTATAAAGTAAATCCAGTATAAACTAAACTATGGCCAACAAGACCGCTAACTAACAGCTAAAAGGCCCCACATGGCCAACACGCAAGATAAAACACATACGGGCCCCACATAGCCAACAACAACTAACCAAAGGATATTAGAAATAGTCTACAAGCCTCTAGGAGTGATATATTGGTCGAGACAGAGCCCTGACCTACCCATAAATTGTATACACAAAAAAAGAGTCAACCTTCTAATTATGAGCTTCGAAGGAAAGGAGCTAACAACACTGCTAATCTGGCTGAAACTAGGAAGGTCTTTGTCCGAGTCTAGCTGCACCTGCAGGTAAGTAATCAGCTCCCTAGAAAGGCGTCAGTACAGTATGTACTAAATATGTAAGGCGGTAAGTTAATATAATTGAATAAACAGAAATTAAACTGAAAGTAATTGAAAGAAAATGATAGAGATACCACCTGAATAACTGAACTTCTTACTGTCTAATCTATTAGTAACTATGCAAACAAGAACCTTACCTGGTCCCCATAAGCCGAAAGGTACAGCCAGCACAGAATAACACATCCGTCCCCCATAAGCCTTGTTGAGTACACTTCAATCTATATACCCCTAACGAGGTCATACTGAGTCATCTAGCAACTATAGCCGACCTACTAGTCCCCTGGGTCAAATTGAACCTGCTCGGCCCCTAACTATAGATGTATTTGAGTCCGTTGGACTCCTGATATCTGATATCTGCACCCCGCGCACCAGGCTCGACAGGGGGTGTAATATAGTGTCGATCGGTATATAAGTAGTCCAGCCATGGAATGGACTATATGGGACCTTAGACCCTATCTTCGTCCCTTGCGGATGGGCATGTCGCTCCTTGGAGCGACGTCATCTCGCCTCTGGCGGGCGTCGACATAGCCAGTAACCCTGGGGTTGGTTAGGGAAGTCTATACAGGCGTAATCAATCCCCAAACTAGACGTGGAATACTAATCTCAGTTAATAACAACAGCTAGCCATAGTAGATATGCTTTTGATCTTCTTACTAGGATTCGGACTGAGTTATAATACTAGGGAACTAACTTGCCAAATATATTTGCCTTAACATACCTGGATCACCAATTTCGGATTAGCTGGCGAGTTTCAATCGGTATTCAATAGCTTTTTCTAACTATAATCGTATTACTAGAAGAACGAGGCTAGTTTCAGTACTAAATTCAACAAAAATGATAACTTTCTATACAAATTTTAACTATACTTCAACTTAATGGAACACGGTCGAAAACATATAATTTCTCGAAAGTCCAGAAGGGAGAAATGCTTACTTGAAGCCTGTGATCGTATAGAAATTAGTTTGGAGCAATTTTGACAACTTTTGCTCAGCGGGGCTATGATTTTCTGGGCGAATTTCACGAAACTAACTCCGTAGTAATGATCTTTACAGGCTTAAACTTCAATACCCAAAGTTACTTTGAATTCGGGCGGCGTTTTGTAGAGTAAACGGGCAAAATTTGGTTGAATTCCTTATTTTCCTCTTCACTAGCTGGATATAATGTGAAAAATGGTTTAAACTTTAAATGGAGGGTCTTATATACAAGTTGGGGCAGTGAGGGGGCGCCCCGCGTTACCCATCGCGCCACACCATGCCCCACGTCGTGCCCCTCAACACGCCAAGGGGGCTGGCGCGACACGCTGCCTAAGGCGCCAGCGCGCCGCCCCTTGTGGCCTGACCTCACTCGACCCGACTTTTGATGCTCTTCTACACACTTCATACTCTATTTATTTACCTCATATCCATGTGTATGCTTACTAATCATCAACTTTCACGAGGTGTATAGAACGACTCGTCAGGTGACTCATTAGGTCATTTGACGGATCATGTTTTGACCCATAAAGTGGTTCCCAGTTGGAGAACAGTCATCGTCAGGGGGTCACGATAGATGGTGTAACGAGTCGTGGGTTGACCCATTAGTTGGCAAGGTGGAAAGCAATGTTGAAATCCAGTGATTAAGACGAATGAAGTGAAGAGTCATGGTGTCACTTCACGACTCATCGAGTGAGCCGTTGTTAGGATAGATAAAGAAGGATTATGGAATTCCATTGGTGTCAACGGGCCAGGGGATGACCCATCAGGCCACCTCATGATTCGTCCAGTACCTTGTTGGGATAGGCAGTGTCACTTTCCATGTGAAATCATTAAGGGCATTTTGTAATTCTAAAGCTCCTAAGTCCTAAACTACGTCATTTTAAGCCCTGAAAGAAGTGCATTAAGGGAGTTTAACCTATTCTAATTTATTCAATTCCCATACATGCAAGTTTAAAAGTTCCCCTTTGATGATCAAGCTTGAACCCCATCAATTCTTCCCCAAATCTCTTGGGCTTTCAAAGTCAAGTTGAGATTCACCTTACTCAGGTATGTAGTGCTATGTATGAGAGTTTTCTTTCACTCTCATATCCAATTTCTCCTCAATGTTCATGAATTCAAGTCTTAATTCAAGTTTATGATCTTATGGGGTTTTAGCCCAATTTCACAAAATTCTCTATGATTTTCTTATGGGTCAATCCCCTTTATGTTTCAAAGCATGTTTAAAGATTCATGGGAAGATATGATATACAAATTGATTATAAATTCATGATTTCAAGTTCTAGAAATTATGCCCAATTATGCAAGTTCCATGAAAAGTCAAGTTTATGATTCATGATTTCAAATATGATGAGATACCTAGCATGAATGAATATTTATAAATTACCCATGTATGAATCCATGATTTTGAATTATGAAGTCTATTTCATGTATGCATGATTTTAAGATTTGGGAAAACCCATATATGTTAAGTATGTTTTCATGATTTAGCCAAGGCTAATAAGATCAGCTTATCATATGTTTTGGAGTTAAGACTCCCACTACAGCTTATGATATATTTAGGAGTCCAGGCTCCCCATGTTCAGATTTCAGACTATGCATGTGATTATGATTTCAGCTTCATTGAAAAATTATGGGAGCACTATGCATGTTTTTGGGAGTAGTGTCTAGCAGCTAGCATGCTAGGGGTTCCAAGGTTCTCCGATCTCATAACTACACACCAATGTAGGTATATTTATACAGTGGGACCTCCCTTGAGAGTTCTCCTCACCCGCCAGAGGGCCTTCAGCTTGATATCGATATCATGGTAGTGTCCTTAGCCCTGGCAAGATTTTGGACTGCTCTTCCCACTTGAGTGTGATAGTTGGGGCATCACGTAAGCTTTGTGGCTATAGTGTCGATTATTACGATTCTCCCATTATTCCTCATGATTTTAGTTATTTATGTTCATGACTTATAATGTTATGTTTTACAGCAAGTTTGACCCAATGATCAGTTTACGAGCTTTTATCTATGATTTCAGTTATGACAAGTCATATGATTTCTATTTTAGCTTTGGGTCATTGTATTCAGATACGATACTCAGCTTATGATTATACGTGATTCAAATTCAAATTCCAACATGCATTCCTTACTCTCATGATCTTATGATTTATGTTTATATGTATGATTTAAGTTTACATTTACTCAGCATGTTTTACTTACCTTGCATACTTAATAAATTCCAATTACTGGTCATATACTCTATGTCGTATCGTTTCATGATACAGCTTCGGATGATCAGACTCAGTTCTGCCATTAGTCCAGTTCCCCCAGCTTAGTCCAGTTTTTGGTCATTGGTGAGTCCTCATCTTCCGAGGACCTTTATTTTAGTGTTGAGTTTTATTATGTTCAGTTTCAGACTTTAGCGAGCTAGTTGCGAATGTTGTCCCATTAGCTCATCAGAAAATAGTAGAGGCTTATCAGACATTATATAGATTTTAATCTTTGTTGAGTGTTAATTCTATTTATAATTGCTATGTTATTTAGACTTTTGCTTATTTATGTTTCAGTTATCATATTACACTGATGTACGCTCTTTAGTTGTTATGTTAATGTCATGGGTCGACTTAGAGCCATTCGTGGTTCTAGGTCCCCTCTCTCAATCCGAGTTTCCAGCTCAAGTCATGAAAGGCTGGGTCACCAATGCATTTCTTCAACAGAGATACATTAAAAACTGGATGCATCGAAGCTAACTATGCTAGTAGCTCCAACTCATATGCCACCTTTCCAACCTACCTCAGAATCCCATAAGGAATAACATATCGGTGAATAAGCTTCCTTTTTTTACCAAACCTCATGACTTCCTTCCTGGAAGACACCTTCAAAAACACCCAATCAATTACTTCAAACTCAAGCTCTCTCCTCCTAACATTCGCATAAAATTTCTGACGACTCTAAGCTGTTTTTAGCCATTCTCTGATAAGTTGAACCTTTTCCATTGCCTCATGAACGGAATCTATCCCTATCAATGTAGCCTCACCTACCTCAAATCATCCAATAGGTGACCTACACTTCCGCCCATAAAGAGCCTCAAATGGAGCCATTTAAATGTTGGAGTGATAACTATCATTGTAGGCAAATTTGATGAGAGGCAAGTGATCATCCCAACTACTCCGGAAATCAATCACACATGCTCTCAACATGTCCTCAAGAGTCTGAATGGTTCGCTCAGCCTGACCATCTATCTAGGGGTGAAAAGTTGTGCTGTGTTTTAACTGTATACCAAGTCCCTTATGAAACGATTTCCAAAATTGGGAGGTGAACTAACTTACCCTATCTGAGATGATGGACAAAGGGACTCCCTGAAACTGAACCAACTATTGAATGTAGATTCTAGCATAATCCTTGGTTGAATCTGTACTTTTGACTAATAGGAAATGCACTAATTTGGTGAACCTATCCATAATCATCCATATAGAGTCATACTGTCGGCACGTACGAGGCAACCCTGTAATAAAGTCCATATTGATCTCTTCCTGCTTCCATGTAGGAATTCATATGTTCTGAAGCATACCTCCAGGTCTCTAATGCTCGACCTTCACATGTTGATAATTTGGACACTTAGCCACAAATTCCGCTATGTCCTTCTTCATGCCATTCCCCCAATAGACTTCCCGCAGGTCATGATACATCTTGGTGGCACTTGGATGGATACAGTACTGAGAGCCATGAGCCTCACTCAACATTCATTCTCTCAAGCCATCTACACTCGAAACATATAAACGGACCTGATATCAAAGTACACCATTTCCCCCTTGGGAGAAGACCTCCACCTTATGATTCTGGATAACTTCTTTCAACTTCATTAGGATAGGATCCTCATATTTCCTTGCTTTAACCTCTGTTCCAGTGAAGATTCCAACCTATTTTGAACAATAATACTACCATCTGATGAATCTATAAGGTGAACTCCTAAATGAGCTAGCCTATGGACATCCTTCACCAACTCCTTTCTCCTATCCTCGACGTAGGGCACACTCTCCATGGATAGCCTACTAAGAGAATCTTCCAATAGATTCGCCTTTCCCTTATGATAAAGGAAACTCATGTCATAGTCCTTGAGAAGCTCTAGCCATCTCTTTTGCCGCAAATTCAGGTCCTTCTTAGTAAACATGTACTATAAGCTCTTGTGATCTATGAAACATCTACATGTACCCCATACAAGTAGTATGTCTAAATCTTCAAGGGAAAAACCACAGCTGCCAACTCTAGATCATGCGTCAGATAATTCTTCTCATGAGTCTTAAGTTGTCTAGAGGCTTATGCAATGCCTTACCATGCTGCATTAATTTACAACCAAGACCAACCCTAGAAGCATCACAATGTACAAGGAAGCCATATGTGCCCTCCAGTAGGGTCAATACAGTGGTTGAAGTGGGTTGAGTCTTTAACTTCTAAAAAATATTCTCACAAGCATTCTATTACTAAAATTTGACCTTCTTCCTGGTCAACTTAGTCAATGGTGTTGCAATGGATGAAAATCCTTCCATGAACCTCCGGTAGTAACTAGCTAAACCCAAGAAGCTCCTAATATCTATAGGATTGATAGGTCTAGGCCAATTCTTCACCGCTTCTATCTTTTGAGAGTCCACCTGTACATCCTCACCAGACACCACATGACCCAAGGATGCTACTAAGTTCATCCAAAACTCACACTTGCTGAATTTAGCAAACAACTAGCGATCCTTGAGAGTCTGCAACATAATCCTCAAATGAGCGGTATGTTCCTCCTCGCTTCAAGAGTACATGAAGATATCATTTATGAAGACTATCATGACCATATCCAAATACTACTTGCACACCCTATTCATCAAGTCCATAAAAGCTGCAGGAGCATTTGTTAGTCCAAAAGACATAACTACGAACTCATAATGACCATACCGAGTCCTGAAGGCTATCTTTGGAATGTCACTCTCCCTAACTCTGAGCTAGTGATAGCTGAATCTGAGGTATATTTTTGAAAAGTACTTAGCACCTTGAAGCTGGTCAAACAGGTCATCAATCCTAAGGAGAGGATAATTATTCTTGATTCTGACCTTGTTCAGCCACGGATAATTAATGCACATCCTAAGGGATCCATCCTTCTTTCAAACAAAGAGAATTGGAGCACCCCATGGGGACTTACTAGGCCTGATGGAACCCTTATCTAGGAGATCCTTCAAATACTCTTTCAACTCCTTTAGCTCTATTGGAGCCATTTTGTAAGGAGGGATGGATATGGGTTGCATATCAAAGAGAAGATCGACGCCAAAGTCAATATATCGCTCGAGAGGAAGCCTTGGTAGATCATCTCAAAACACCTTCGGATAGTCACATGCATAGGATCTGACTGAAGATTCAGGGTCTCGGACGTAGCATTCTTAACCCAAACTAGATGGTATACCCAATCCTTAGAGATCATCTTTCTGGCCTTAATATAGGAAACAAAGAGACCTATAGGCATCGCTGAACTACTCTTCCACTCTAGGACTGGTTCACCCAGAGAGTGAAACTCTATTTTACGGGTTCTATAATCGACTAAGGCATAACAAGCATGCAACTAATCCATACAAAGATAACATCGAAGACGGTCATATCTAACTCCACTAAGTTGGCTGAGGTGACTTTATGAATAATCATGAGAAGGAAAAATCTATATACCCGTTGAGCTAAAATTGACTCACCGATAGGAGTCGAGACTGAGAAGGGTTCTAACAGGATTTCGAGACTGACTCTGAAACTAACAGCAACATAAGGAGTCATGAAGGATAATGTAGCCCCTGGATCTAACAATTCATAAAAATCAAGATGGAATACTCATAACATACTAGTGACCACATCAGGTGAGACCTCCTGCTCCTATCGAGATGATAGTGCATAGAACCTGTTCTGGCGCTAGCCGCCACATACACTAGAAGATTCACCCTGCTAAAATAGGTAAGACATGGGAGATATTGAACTGGTGGCTGGGTTGCATACCCCCACCATCACCCTATCTAGCTGAAGGGAAATCCTTGAGTCTGTGTCTGGGTTTACCACACCCGAAACAAACATCTGAGCCAACTAAGCATCGACCAGGGTGGTTCTTACCACACTTCACACAGACTGGAAAAGTGCTCCCCTAGCCTCTAGAACCTGATGCTCTACCCCTATGGACACGTCTGGGTATGGAAAAAACATTGGTTGATGATAAAGCTGGAGCTAATGACCTTTGGTGAGACTATGGAGATGTCCTCCCCCTGACCTCTGCTAGAAGTGACCATAACTCCTTGTCCTATCCCTCTTGGCCTCTCTATCTCTCTCCTTTATTTGCTCCTCCTTTATCTACTAAGCATGTATCATCAAGCGAGAGACGTTCATGTCAATAATTAGTATGGTTGTCCTGCACATCTTGACCAATGAATCTGCAACCCATTCACGAACTTGCTCATACGAGCCCTCGGATCAGCCACCATCTCTGGTGCATACTTGGACAACCGTGTAAACTCAAAGGCATATTCCTGGACCATCATGTTGTTCTGCTTCAGATTGATGAACTCATCTGCCTTTCCCTCCCTCAACTCTTGAGGAAAGAATCTATCCAAGAAAGTGGAAACAAACTCATCCCAACCTACGAGAAGCGCACCAACTCCCCTTCTCTCTTTCAGCTATTAGAACCGTATATGAGCAACCTTCTTCAGCTAATAGGAGGCTAAGTCTTCACTTTCCTCTCTAGTCACCCCCATAATCTGGGTGATCTTCTGAACCTCCTCTATGTACTCCTGTGGATCCTTGTCTACCTTCAAACCCTGGAACTCCGATGGGTTCATCCTTATAAACTCTCGCACTCTCGCTGCCACCGAAGCATTCACTGGTGGTGAACATGGACCACTCCTGCTAGTTGACCTGGGCTGTCATAGCCTGAGCCAACATCTAAAAAGTTGTCCTAAACTTGACATGAGTAACCTGCTCGGGTAAGGGATCCTTAGAGCTGGTGGGGTTGGTTGATGCCCATCTCTATTGCCATTGCCATGTCCATTTCTGTTGTCATTTCTTATTCCACTGACTCGGCAGGGAGGCATGTTTCTACAAATGCATAAATATTGAGTTTGAGGAATAGGGAGAGTTGGACTCATAGCATGAGGTAGAATCATGAGAGAAGAGAAGTTTCCTAAAACGTCTTGTAGCCTCTTTGTCATAAGTGTGGCACACTTCACACTGATGAAAAAGACTACTTAACGCATTTGTTTCAGACACCCTAGGACATACCTAAACGTTTCTATGATACCAAGTTTGTCACGACCCAAGTTGGGACCCCGGACCGAGACATGGGACCTAGAACAACAAATGGCTCCAAGCTAACCCATAGCACATACATAGCATGATTAAGAGTATATCTAAGAAGAATTAACGTATGAACATAAGATAAGCGAAATTCTGGAATGAATAGCATAGTCAACAACATTGATCATCTGCTACATAACTACCTAAAAGCCTCTAAATGTAAGATGAGCTGACAGGACAACACCCCCAATTAGCTCGCTAAGTCTAAAACTAAAAGATATACACAGAAGATACATAATCAAAACTAATGTCCTAATATCATGAGGATTCACCAAAACTGGGATAAAGCTGTACTGAGAGGGAGCGAGCTAACGACGAGACTGAGATGGATCACCCAAACCTATATTACGAGATGATATAACATAGAGTATGTAGTCAATACTTCAAATGTACTGAGTATGCAAAGTAAGTAAAACATTCTAGTAAAATAAATAAAGAGATAATGAATGTAATGCTAGTAAAATCAATAACGAGATCGTGAATGTAAGATCGTACAAAACATAAGGCGTTGGTCATAAACTGAACATAAGGGCTCAAAGCTTCCAAAACTGTAACATAAAGCTGAATATGACTATTTTCATAAGTAAAACTTCATAAAGCATGTTTGAGCCAAAATACCATAAGTCGTAACATCATAAGACATGAACATAATAATATTTAGATACTAAGGAACAACGGGAGATTCTTATAACCGACATACCCTATGTGAGCATATATGGAGCCCGACCTGTAAAACCCTAGTTGAGAGAGTGTTCATACCTTGCCAAGAGTAGAAACATGAAACAGGAATGATATCACTCATGGGTAGCCCATTCAAGCATGGGAGACACTCTCGTGGAGTACCCCATCATGGCACGTTGGCGCGTAGTTCTTAGACCTGGGTGCGCTTGAACCCCGACCTACTAGATGCTAAATACTACTCCTAAAACATATGTAATGATCATATAATAATCATGAAACATGGGTTTACATGGATAGTTTAAATCATGAAATTCATAACATGCTAATATACGTGAGCTAGCCATGAAAATAGTGCCAAAGTTTGGCCACGATATATATACACTTGAATTTCATGAAAATCATGCATACTTGAGTTAAACTTCATCACTCGAAATCATAAATCATAAGATTAAGATTTGTAAACATTCGTGCATACTTTGATAATCTATCTTAACTTGAAATCATAGGCTCATAAACTCGAAAATCATCAGATCATACATAATTGGATAAAATAATCATAAACTTGAAATTTTGAATTCATAAGGGATTTGAGGGTGAAATCTTCCATAATAACTATAATTCATCAATTGAAATATGAGTGAATTGAACCCATAGAAAGTTCATAGATGATATCATTGTATTAGGTCTAACCTTAGAATTTTCATAAAACTTGATTGGAGACTTGAACACCTGGAATAAGGATGCAATTAGGTGTGAGGGTCTAAGGATTTCCCCCATTCATTGTCCTACATACCTGGGTAATTGACTCCTAGACTTTTCTTGAATATCCAAAAAAGATTTGAAGAGATTTGATGAAGAATCCTAGCCTTGATCTTGAGAGGGGATCTTCAATCCACTATTGTATTGAAAGAATGAGGACTTAAGCTAAGCTAAACCTCTTAATACACTCTTTACAAAATCCAAAATGATGTCACTTAGGGTTAGGAGCTTAGAAATTAAAAAATTATCCCTAGAAATCAGGATGAATTTGAATAATTGAGTGTTCCAATGGTGGCTACATAGGCCGTCACCCGTCCAATGGTTCATTGCCCTAAACGTCGAACCTTAACTAGAGGAGGGTCCTGACTATCCCTTAATGATGGTAGAAGTGATAGGCTATCACTCCCTTGATGGTCCGTCCAGTCTACCATCAAACCTGGAACACCAAGACCTCATGCGACGGAACATGCAATGGTCTGTCGTGAGGCTAACGGTCATCATTCTCGTCGTCAAATCTGTGACGCCACAGCGACGGTCCGTCGACCACCTGACGGGCCTTTGGTCCCACCGTCACACCTGCACCAGATTAGAAATTTCTATTCTTTTTTTTCCTTCAGGGAGCCATTTCAAGGCTCAAGGTGTTACATTAAGCAAATAAGAAAATTTATTATGAAATACTATATACCTGCTACATAATGTAAATCAACTAATATCACTAAGAATCTATAAATAAAAATTTAAAATGTTGCCTAATTATATTTTTTACTTGAAATTTAACTTAGTCTGAATTAAACTTTGGAACACTAAGCTTAAAATAATTTATTTCAATAATTATAATAAAATAAAATAACTCATTATTTAAAAAAGTAGCTCATTTTACAAGAAGAAAAATAGCCATTAATGAGGCTCATACCGATAAAAACCAAATTAGAAGAATCAAAACAAACCAAATCAAACTTGAAAAAAAAATCAAGTCGAACCGAATTCGGTTTCAGTAAACACCAATGAAAAATTGAAAACCAAAAAATGAATGTCCACCCCTAAATATGACTACTTGCTTGAATTCCTTGATTGTGGATTTGGTTACGTCCCTGTCACGCCCCAAAATCTGGAGAGGCACGACTAGCACCCGGTGCCTCGCTTGACTGAGCAAAACCTACAACACCTAGAAATACAACTGTAACAACACCAACCTGAGCCATCGAGGCCCGACACCAAATCTAACTCACAATTTAAGAAAGAAAAACAACTAAACCAACAAATCTATATATAATAAACAAAATGATAGTTTGCCCATAATCCAAACATAGATACGACGGGCCACCAAGGCAGAAGTCTAGAAGCTATAGTTGTATAATAGGGCCAACAAGGCCTACACTAGACATCACATCTACAACATAAGTCTACGAGCATCTAAAAGTGCAGCAACAGTAATACAATTAGGACAGGCCCCGACCTTCCTATCAAAGACCACATGTAGACAAAAAAAATCCAAAGGTAAATCTAAATGACATAGATCTTACCATTAAGATGGAACTCCACTCAGCTAATGAGGATCATGAGCAGCCGGTCTATCAACACCTGCAAGCATATATGTAGCATCCCTAGGCTTGGAGCATCTGTATGGAGAATGTAATGAGTATGTATGGCAATGGAACAAATAGAGATAATATAATAGAAATGGAAACCAAAAGAATACCAAAATATCAACCACAACCTGCATAACAACAACATTAGTCCAAAATCACCTTACCTACCCATACTCTGGGCCTCACAACAACAACGACAACCTTGGCAACACACTGCCTCAGGTATCCAATATACAGCTAACTAGAATATATAAAATATATGAATGCAATATGATGCAATATAACACACAAAATTTTCCATATTGGAAACTCTCACGGCCTTATAGGCTATCAGAAAAACAAGCTTAACCCCGTTGAAAGTTCTTACAACCTTACATATCCTAGCATAGCCTTAGGCTTGACCCTACCAGAAGCTTTCTCGGCCTTACATGTCCTCACAGAGCCCTGAAGGTGAAAATAAACAATAAACATGTAACAAACATATGAATATGTATATGCACAACACGACTCGCCACAACACAAATATAAATTCATCACTCGGCTCAATAATTGACACTAGGATCATATCCTCAATATAAACCACTAACACACCACCAATCACATATATCCATATTCAACTTCGAGCTACACAACTAGACATAACCCTTAACACAAAAATAACAATACATCTGATTATAGGATAACAAAAATACTATGGACAAACACAATAGCACGATAACGCAATGAATCAAAATTTAAAGAAAAATATGCCGAAAAGAAAATGCACAAGCCTTAACATACCTTACGCATAAGAACTCGGATCTAAGACAAAACCCACTCTCCTAGCCACTAAGAGTTTTCCAAGAATCAGATCACCATAACTCACAACCGAACCGACAACTAATCGATAGAGAAAATAACATATGAACACAATATCGGTAAGAAATCTATGGAACTAACTTTCAAAACTCAAAACAAGAATCAGTAAAGGATCTATAAACACTTACCTCACAATAATCAAAAGCTCAAGAAAGGAAAGAGATACCCACAAAAACAACTCCTTGAAACAGCCACTATGAATGCAAAACAATAATGACAACATGTGCTAGTCGCAAGATTCAACATTCTAAACTCGTATTTAAGTTTTGATAATCAAACCTCATTAATTTCGTCAGGGTCCTAAGAATTCATAGAGAAATTGGAGGGTTTCAGCCTGGGTGAAGTTGGAAAATGAATTTCCACTATTTAATACTCATATATATATATATATATAGTGGCTACCCCATAACTGTAGCTCGACACACTGGCGCTACCAAGCACGCATTGCGCCAAGCTTATTTTTTGAATTTTGGGCATTTTTCCCCTTTGAGTGATGTCCTATACATGAATTATACCATCGACCTCCCCTCAACATACAACACACAGTAATAGAACTACACTAATATGTTTGGAGTGTAGCACCCCATACCTTTCAATGTATATGCGACTAAGTTAATACCAATGAAGGCTCTTAAGCTCGAGATGATGAGGTGATGTTTTTGCCAAGAGTTTGAAATGAAAAAATATATATAAGTGTTAGTTGAAGTCTAAGTATGAAGGTTTGGTAAATGGGATAAAACAATGGAGGTGCTTGCTTGACTTATTCACACTAAAAGGTGACAACACCAAATGAATCAAGTTACAAGAGGCAATTCGTTGCCACAACTACATGACTTATTGGACCTAATAATGATTCAAATGCAACTTTAAATTGGACCAAAAAGTTACACAAAAGCTTTCCCAAATTGAAGCACAAAGCGTCCACCAATATTGACCAAATTGCGGCCCAAAATAGAGTCAAATTGCAGCCAACAAATCAACCAAGTGAAGGCTCCAATCAAGGTCAAGTTTGGTCCAAAATCCATGACCCATTCTGGATCAAATTGGGATCCAAAAGTGGGTAAAAAAAGGAGGCTAAGATTCCCCATTTTAAGGACCGAAAGAGTGACTGAAGGCAGCATATACATTTAGACAAAAATCTGGAAATTACTCTAACTTCCTTTCTCTCTTTTGTCTTCAAAGTGCAGCCCTATTTCCCTCCTAGGGTCCTTGAGGTTCTTCAACTTTTCTCCAAGTTTAAGGTAAATAAAGTTACTTAATTCTTGCTTAGTTCTTCTATGGCAGTAAGGAGATTATGTAGTGAAAAGTTCATAACCATGGAAGCAAATTTGCCAACCCAATTTTCTCTATTATTAAGAGATTTCTTTTCTTATTTTTGGTATGGATGTAAAGGGTATACAAGCTTTTGAAGGTTATAAAAAAAGTACAAAAGCATCCTTCCAAGTGTTGTAAGTACTTTTCCAAGTTCATGTTTTTGTATAAAACTTTGGGTGGAGAAATCATGTTGTAATGTTATTAAGAACTCACGAGACGGTGATCAAAAGCCATAAGTTCAATACGTTATTGTGGTGTTTCTAGTGTAATACATTTCATAGGGGCTGTTTTGTGGATTTTTTATGATTGGAGAAAGTATGTTGGTGTGAGGATATGTTGTGTTGAGTGAAGAAGGAGAGTGTAGCGATACACCATTAAACTTACGCCAGTATGACAATATATTCAAAAATTATTTATCTACTATTTTGATGAACTTGAGTTGTGTTCAAAGGATAATATTAGCTTTATTACGTACCTATATGTAGATTAACTTTATAAAATAAAGTTCAAGTCGTTCTAGGCATAATTGTTGAAAGAAACGATTAAGGTACTACCATTTTATTTTTGGAATTGCATGAATCTCATTCCACAAGTTATAGTTGATTTGAACTTGCTAATCATCATTGTATTGATCCTATTCTTAGACCTCTTAAACTGAAATACATTCCTTGAACAATTGTCCATAATTATTTAGATAAAAGTTGACGTTCTTATTATCATTAAGCTTATAAATCATATATTGGGTTGGCGAATCATCTAAGTTGAATTGGTATCGATTGAATTTGTCATAGTATTGGAAGACCATTTAAAGGAAATTGTTGGTTGGATAGTTACATTATATACACACACACACACACACATACGACACGAAATGAACATCTATTTATAATATTTCTTTAATCTTGTCGTAACCTACTTATTCACCTTTACTCTTTACTCCCGCACTTATCAAGTTACTTATATTATTGGAAATGAATTATGGAGATAAGCATATGATATTGCTAAACTATTTGAAAAGACCCTATTAAAAATGGCTTTGATTATTAGCTACTAAACGACTAAGCTAGATGAACATAGACTCAATAATCTCAATACCAAGAGAATTTCATAACTTGATCCCAATCAAGCCAATATGCCATGTCATCCATTCTAAACTCTTGAATCTAATTCCAAAGTTTTATGTGAGTTGTCTTCAATTTTTCAAGCTAAGTATCTACAAAGTTCCTAAGCTCCAAGATTGTAAGTTCATGCTCATAGTTCAGTTATTAAATCACAATCATTTCAAGAGTTTCAAAGAGTAATATGTCCAACATGTTTTCAGATATTTGATGCACTTTCATGGAATAACATATGCACTACTATATATACTATCTGATCAAGGTATCGAAATAGATTATACCTATTTCAAGTACCGAAAGGCCTAGGGGCGATTATGTATTATATTTTTCACAATCCGAGTCTACAGCCTAGACGTGACACGGTACTTGGAGCTACAAGTGACCCCAAGTTAACCCATGACTTAACATCACACTGGTATACTAAATTAATTAGAGCGGAAGCTGGGGAAACATTATAACTAAACAATACTTTTCTAAAAAGAAGAAATATCTGATAAGATACTGAAATTTATGAGACAATTGCAAAACATACTGAAATAACACTTTGTATGAAAGTCATCTAAGAACTGACGAGTTGCTGGGGCAAGCCCCCAACTAACTCTAAGGTCTAACTCAAAAGAAAACTGAACTGAATAAGTAAACTCTTGTCCTTAGAAGATCAGGACTCACCAATAACATGTTGCTGAAGTCGTCAAATGAAACTACAGATGATGTTGGGACTGAGAACCTATGCCTGTATCATAAGACGATACAATATGAAAAATATGCATTAGTACTTTAAATATATCGAGTATGCGAGATATAAGTAAAATAGTAGTAATACACAACTAAACTAATAAACACTAAATATAACTGTACCAGTGAAATAGTAGGTACTGACTGAGGATCATAGCTATATCCTGTAATCTGAATAAACTAAGCTGAACTGAAACTGAGACTATACTAAACTGAACTATAGTGACGGGTGGGAGAGTCAATAACCAACATATAACCATGTGAGCTAGACGTGGAGTCTGATGTATACACCCCATCCGTAAGAGCCTACTATACCTTTCCAGGCTATAGTGCCTGAGCTAGGTGATCACTGTCTGGGGCCCGTTCGGGATAATGACTTATGGTGGAAATGTAGTTCTGGGAACCTGGGTACGCTGAACCCCAGAACTCTAAGTGCTAAGTCCTACTCCGACTAGAAATCCTAGCTATGACTGCTAGGCTAATAGGTCACGCCTGATGTCCTAAGACTTAAGTCAGGAATACTTATCTGGAAGTACATTAAGAGTCTAAAGGACCAGATAACTGAAAGCTAAGTGTTCTAAGACTTGTCAGAGCTACTTTATCTGAAACCATCGTATCAATCTACAGAACAACCTGATGAGTGATGACTGAGAATATGGAGTTTTACTGAACTCCTTAAGAGACTGAATGTAGTCAAACTAATTAGATGACATTTCTGTAAGGCACTGAGAGAGCTAAGTACTGACTGAGACTGAACAAGCAATAAGCTAACTATTGTTCTCATAACTGTACTACCATGGGGACTAAAAGAACTATTAGAATCAAGCAATATTCGTATCTAGACATTATGTAAGACTCTTTCAATTACATTTGGCTAAACATATATTTCATAGAAAAGATATCAACATGAATCATTGCTAGTAATAACCTTCAAGATTTCACAAGAATCATGGAAAGAAGAAAGATTCATAATCTAACTGAAGAACAACCCTAACCTTGATCTGTAGAGAATTAGAATTGATAGGGTTTCTATAAGAGTTTTGGGGCATAAGGAAAGAGCAATTCCCTTGTTGAAATCCTACATACCTGGAAAAGGTTCCCCGAGAAATTCCTTGAGAATCTGAGAAGAAAGATTGAATGCCCTAGCTTTGCTCTGAGTAGTCTGCCTGGAACTTCGACGTACTGAATTTGAGGATTGAGAGAAAATAATGTAGGGATAAGTCGGTCAACCCTTTAATTCTCTTCTAAATGTACTCGAAATGACGTAGTTTAGGGATTAAAATGGCAGAAAGTAATGAAAATGCCCCTGGAATTCGGACTATTAAAATCCCACTTCCTGTCAGCATGAGGGACCTAACGAGTCGTTAGGTCATTGGATGACTCGTGGCCTCCCCTTGTTTCCACTGGCAACTTTCCCCTTTTCAAAACTTAATTGACTACTTCACCTAACTATTAGTCATGACTCTTAATGGATCATTTCCCCACACGTTACAAAACTCTAAAACTCAAGCTTTCACCCATCCATCTCACCCCATGGGACACCTAACGAATCGTCACCTCCACTCATCGCCATCACTAGAATTTGCTCTTCTTCCACCCCTTCCAAACAATCACTCACTAGACGAGTCATGAAGTGGCAGCACGACTCATCTCCCAAACTCGTTAAGTTCCTAGAAAATCCCAACATTCACCAACTGAGGCACACGCGATGGGTCACTTAGTGATCCATCAAGTCACACAATGAGTCACTCCATGACTCATTCTGTGCCTTTTGCAGGTTTTCCTATTTTCTTCATTTTAGTTCCATGGTTGATCTTAGGGATTTTTAGGGTGTTACAATATCTCCCCCTTGGAAAAATTCATCCTCGAATATAGAATAAGCATACTGGAAGGTTGGGTAAAGAAATGGAATCTTGGACTAAAGAATAATAATTAATTTTTGAAGGAGTGACTGACTCTGAACTAAGATAGTTATACTAACTAAGTTGATGCAACTAGGGTGCACATTAAAAACATGAATAGAGCTAATGAGTATGGAACTTAATAGAGTTCTGAGGAGGGAATTAATACCTGATGCTGAAGATGAACTGAAAGGGAATAAATTATGGTATTTAGCCATCATGTCTGCTTCTAATTTCCATGTAGCTCCCTCAATAAACTGGTTCCTCCATAAAACGTTTATTGAATCGACCTCCTTGTTCCTCAGCTTATGAACCTAATGGTATAGGATTTGAACTAGAACTTCTTCCTAAGAGAGACTTTCCTTTACACCAATACTCTCTAGAGGAACTAATGAGGTGGGATCATCGATACATTTTTTTAATAAGGACACATGGAAGACGGGGTGCATCGATGCTAACTCTGCAGGATTTTCTAGCTCATAAGCTAACATTATCAATACGTTTCAATATCCTATAAGGGTCGATATATCTAGGACTGAGCATTTCTTTCTTCCCGAATCTCATCACCCCCTTCATTGGTGATATCTTCAGGTATACCCAATCATCCACAGCAAACTCCAACTCCCTTCTCCTTACATCTGCATACGATTTATGTCAGCTTTGAGCTGTTTTCAGTCGTTCCCTGATAAGTTGAACCTTTTACATGGCCTCATGTACTGAATTAGGTCCTATCAAGGTAATTTCACCAACCTCAAACAACCCTATAGGATACCTGCACCTCCTACCATAAAATGCCTCGGAGGGGGCTATCTGAATGCTAGAGTGGTAGCTTTTGTTGTACGCAAACTCAATGAGAGGTAGGTGATCATCCCAACTGCCTTGAAGTTGATCACACAAGCTCTTAACATGTCTTCCAAGGTCTTTATAGTCCGCTCAGCTTGTCCATCCATATGTGGATGAAAAGTTGTGCTGAGCTTGACCAGAGTGCTAAGTCTCTTCTGAAATGACCTCTAGAAATGTGAGGTGAACTGAGTACCTCTATCTGAAATAATGGACAAGGAAACTTCATATAGTTTGACTAACTCCTGGATGTATAGCCTAGCATAGTCCTCTACTGAATCTAAGGTCTTAACTGGAAGGAAGTGTGCTGACTTAGTCATCCGATCTACAACCACCCAAATAGAGTTATGTTGTCGACTAGTATGAGGTAGACCTGTAATGAAATCCATGTTCACTTCTTTCCACTTTCACATAGGTACGTTGATATCTTGAGTCATACCCCCAGGTCTTTGATGTTCAACTTTAACCTACTGGCAGTTCGAACACTTAGCTACAAATTCTGCAATGTCCTTCTTCATGTCATTCCACCAATAGACTTTTTGTAAGTTATGGTACATCTTAGTGGCACCTAGATGAATAGAATACCTAAAGTTGTGTGCTTCTTCCAATATTCACTAGTTCAAGTCTTCTACATTTGGAACACACAATCTGTCCTGGTAAAGAAGTACACCATCTCCCCCTTTAGAGAAAGCTTCCACCTCTTTTATGAGAACTGCTTCCTTCAGTTTGAGTAGTATGAGGTCTTCATCCTGCTTTGACTTAACCTCTACCACTAGTGAGGATTTTTACCCACTCTTGATTACAACTCCGCTCTCAGTTGAATCAACTAACAACATTCCCAATCGAGCTAACTTGTGAATATCCTTTGCTAGCTCCTTTCTACCCTCTTCAAGATTAGCAACGCCTTTCCATAGAAATCCTGCTTAGGGAATCAGCCACCACATTGGCCTTGCTTGGGTGGTATAGCACACACATGTCATAGTCTTTCAATAATTTTAGCCATCTTCTATGATGGAAATTCAAATCCTTTTTATTGAATACATATTGCAGACTCTTGTGATAGGTGAAAATATCTACATGGACCCAATAGAGATAGTGTCTCCAACTCTTTAAAGCAAACACTACCACTACCAACTCAAGATCATGAGTCGTATAGTTGTTCTAATAAACCATGAGATGTATGGAGGTATAATCCACTACCTTACCATGCTGCACATAACACACCCAAGACTAATTCTGGAGGCATCACAATAGATCACGAACCCATCCGAACCTTCTGGCAGAGTCAGAACTGGGGTTGTAGTGAGTGAGTGTTCAACCGTAGAAACTCTTTTCGCATTCATCAGACCACTAAAACTTCACCTTCTTCTGAGTCAATTTGGTCAAAGGGGAGGCTATGGAGGAGAATCCTTCCATAAACCGTCTGTAATATCGAGTTAGACCAGGAAACTCCTGATGTCTGTCAGAGAGGTGGGTCTTGGCCAGTCCTTAACTGCTACTATCTTCTGAGGATCCACCTAAATACCTTCTCTGGAGACCACATGATCAAGGAAAGCATCTAATTTTAGCCAAAATTCACACTTGCTGAATTTGGAGAATAACTGACGGCCCCCTGAGAGTCTGTAAAACTATTCTCAAATGATCTGCATGTTCCTCCTCTATTCTAGAATAAACCAAGATGTCATCTATAAAGACAGGGATGAACATGTCCAGGTACAACTTGAATTCCCTGTCCATAAAGGCTGCAGGAGCATTGGTAAGTTCAAATGACATAATTACAAATTCATAGTGACCATACCGACTTCTGAAGGTTGTTTTCGGAATGTCACATTCTCTGACCCTGAGCTGGTGGTATCCTAATGTGAGATCTATTTTGGAGAAACAACTAGCCCCCTGAAGGTGATCGAACAAGTCTTCAATCCTGGGTACAGGATACCTGTTCTTAATGTGACTTTGTTTAGTTGATGGTAGTCGATGCACATCCTGAGGGTACCATGTTTCTTTTGCACGAATAGAATTGGGGCACCCCATGGAGATATACTGGGTCTGATAATCCCTTATCTAATAAGGTCTTTCAGTTGTTCCTTCAACTCCTTAAGCTCAGCTGGTGCCATTTTGTAAGGGGGAAAGAGATGGATTGGGTATTCGGAAGGAGGTTTATGCCGAAAACTATCTTCTGTTCAGGAAGGACTCCGAGAAGATCTTCATGAGAGACATTAGGAAATTTACTAACAACTGCAACTGATTGAATAGTCGAGGTCTCAGAGATGGAATCCCTGACCCTAACTAAGTGATAGATGTAACCCTTGAGATCATTTTCCTAGCCTTAAGGTAGGAAATAAATCGACCCTTAGGCGCTGAAACACTACCGTTCCATTTTAAGACTAGATCATTAGGAAATAGAAACTTAACGACTCTGGTTCTACAGTCAACTGAAGCATAATAAGAATGCAGCTAGTCCATGCCAAGGATGAGGTCAAAGTCGATCATGTCTAGCTCTACTAGATCAATTGAGATGACTTTACTTAACACTATGACCGAACAATTTCTATATACCTGGCTGGCTCTAACTGATTCACCAACCAAAGTAGAAACTAAGAATGGTTCTGAGAGAACTTCTGGACTAATATCAAACTGAATAGAAATGTAAGGAGTCACGAAAGAAAGTGTGGATCCTGGATCTAGCAAAGCATATACATTAATATGGAAAAGGAGCAACATACCTGTAACCACATCAAGTGAGTTCTCCTGATCCTGATGAGAAGATGAAGCATAAAAACGGTTTTGGTGTTGGTCGCCACCTGCACCTGAGGTAGTACCTTGCTGAGCTGGATGACCTTTTGGGGCTGCTAAGGTAGTAGACTGAGTCCTCCCCTGCCCTGCTGAAGGCCAATCTCTCAATCTGTGACCCAACTGACCACATCCAAAGCAACCATCCTTTCCCATGCGACACTTACCCAGATGGTTCTTTACACATTTAGGAAAAGTTGGAAATGAGCGGCTGATGGAGACGTGACTTTGGGATTCTCCGCCCTTTCGGTCCTTGGGGGATTGGAATGAAGGGGCACTGGTTGATGAGGATGCTAAAGGTCACTTCTGCTACTGTTGTGGGCGACTACCACCGTCTGATCTCTGCTAGCCATACTCAAACTGGCATGTCCTTTCCCTTTTGTTCTCCCGCTCAATCTCCTTCAACTTCTCGACCTCTATCTATTGTGCATGAATGATGAAGCTAAAAAGGTCGATGTCCTTGATAAGCATCTTAGTTCTGCATTCCTTAAGCACCAAATCAGAAACTCTATAAGTAAAGTCTATGAGCCCTCGACTCAGCGACCATTTTCAGAGCATATCTCAACAGCCGAGTGAACTCCAGTGCATACTCCTCTATGGTCATATTATTCTACCCAAGGTTCATGAATTCTACTTCCTTAGCTTCCCTCAACTCCTGAGGAAAGTACCTATATAGGAATGTTGTAGCGAACTCATCCCATTCTATCGGACCTGCTCCATTTGGCCTTCCCTCTTTCCACTACTTATATCAAATCTGTGCCACCCCTTTTCACTGGTAGGCAGCCAGATCGACACTCTCAATAGAGGTGACACTCATGATTTGGGTGATCTTCTATACTTCATCAACAAACTCCTGTGGATCCTCATCAATTTTAGACCCTTGAAATGCCGGAGGGTTCATACGTGTGAAATCCCGGACCCTGGCCGCAGCTACAGACCCATTAGTGTTGATTGGCACCACTATCTGCTTGTTGTCCTAACTAGTCACTTCGTGAGCCAGCATTTGAATCACCACTCGAAATTCTGCAGGAGACACATGGTCGTCCTAAGGGACTGTGGGAGCTGGTGGGGCTGGCCGGTTAGCATTTGCGCTCCTTCTTCCATTTCCTCTTTTTGCAGACATCATTATCGCTTGAAAGAACAAAGCATAAGTTATAAGGATATTTTTTAGATTAGCTCAATGCACGATAAGGATCATGAACAAAAGGGTAAATTTCCTAATAACCTCTTGTAGCCTCCCCCTCATAAGTGTTGTGCACTTAACACCCATGAAAAAGACTCTACTTGATGCAGCTTTTAGACATCGTAGGATACTCTAAACCTAGTACTATGATATCAAGTTTGTCACAACCCGAGCCTACACCCTGGACACGACACAGTACTTGGAGCCACAAGCAACCCCAAGCTAACCCCTGTCTTAACATCACATTGGTCTACTGAATTAATTAGAAGCGGAAGTCGAGGAAACATCATAACTAAATAATACTTTTCTGAAAAGAAGAAATATCTGATAAGATACTAAAATTTATGAGAAATTGCAAAACATACTGAAATAACACTTTCTTTGAAAGCCATCTAAGAACTGATGAGTTGCTGGGACAAGCCCCAAGCTAACTCTAAGGTCTAACTCAAAAGAAAACTGAAGTACATAGTAAACTCTCATCCTCAGAAGATGAGGACTCACCAATAACACTGCTAATGAAATCATCAAATGAAACTACTGACGATGATGGGACTGAGCACCTACACCTGTATCATAAGACGATATAGCATGGAAAATATGCATTAGTACTTTGAATATACCGAGTATGCGAGATATAAGTAAAACAGCAGTAATATGCAACTGAACTAATAAACACTGAATATAACTGTAATAGTGAAATACAAGTACTGAATGAGGATCACAGCTATATCCTGTAATCTAAATAAGCTAAGCTAAACTGAAATTGAGACTATACTGAAGTGAACTATACTGATAGGTGGTAGTGTCTATAACCGACATATAACCACATGAGCTAGATGTGGAGTCCGATGTATAAACCCTATCGGTGAGAGCCCATTTTACCTTGCCAAGGTATATTGGTTGAGCTAGGTGATCACTTTCTGGGGCTCGTTCGGGCTAATGACCAACGATGGAAATGTAGTTCTGGGACCTGGGTGCACTAAACCCCAGCGCACTTGGCTCTAAGTCCTAATCCCACTAGAAATCCTAACTATGACTGCTAGGCTAGTAACTCGAACCTGATGTCCTAAGAGTTAAGTTAGGAATACTTATCTGGAAGTACACTCAGAGTTTAAAGGACCTGATAACTGAAAGCTAAGTGTTCTAAGTCTGGTTAGAGTTGTTTTATCTAAAAGCATCGTATTCGTCTAAAGAACAACCTGATGACTTATGACTGAGACTATGGAGTTTTACTGAACTCCTCAAGAGACTGAATGTAGTCAAACTAATCAGATGACATTTCTATAAGGCACTGACAGAGCTGAGTACTAACTGAGACTGAACAAGCAATAAGCTAACTATTGTTCCAATAATTGTACTACCATGGTGACTAAAAGAACTATTAGAATCAAACAACATTCGTATCTAGACAATTATGCAAGACTCTTTCAATTACATTTCAAGATTAGGGCTAAACACATATTTTATAGAAAATATGTTAACATGAATCATAACTCGTAATAACCTTCAAAATTTCACAAGAATCATGGAAAGAAGGAAGATTCATAATCTAACTGAAGAACAACCCTAACCTTGATCTATAGAGAATTAGAATTTGATAGAGTTTCTATAAGAGCTTTGGGGAACAAGGAAAGAGCAATTCCCTTGTCGAAATCCCACATACCTATAGAAGGATCCAGAGAAAGTCCTTGAGGATCTTAGAAGAAAGACTGAATGCCCTAGCTTTGCTCTAAGAAGTCTGCCTGGAACTTCAATGTATAGAATTCGAGGATTGAGAGAAAAGGAGAGGGATAATTCGATCAACCCCTTTAATTCTCTTCTAAACATACTCGAAATGACATAGTTTAGGGATTAAAATGGTGAAAAGTTACAAAAATGCCCCTAGAATTTTGAATATTAAAATTCCACTGTTAGTCACCATGAGGGACCTATCAAGTCGTTAGGTCACTAGATGACTCGTGGCCTCCCCTCATTGCCACTGGAAACTTCCCCCTTTGCAAAACTTAATTGACTACTTCAGCTAATGGATCATTTCACCACATGTTACAACACTCTGAAACTCAAGTTTTTCACCCATCCATCTCACCCCATGGAACACCTAATGACTCATTAGGTGTCAGAAAGACTCGTGTCCCCCACTCGTCATCATCACTGGAATTTGCTCTTCTTCCACCCCTTCCAGATGATGACTCACTTGACAAGTCATGAAGTGGCACCATGACTCATCTCCCTAACTCGTTAAGTTTGCAAGAAATACCAACATTCATTAACTGAGGCACACACGATATGTCGCTTAACGACCCATCGAGTCACACAATGAGTCACTCCATGATTCGTTCTTTGACCTAGTGCAGGTTTTCCTATTTTCTTCATTTTAGTTTCCTGGTTGATCTTAGGGACTTTTGGAGTGTTACAATATTATACTCATTTAGAGTATCAGAAGGCCCCTACATATAGGAAAAACAGACATTTCATGCATTCATACATATAAGGTTATAGGTTATAGAGATACAAGTTGTCTTTTCCTTACCCTATCTTATTGAGTTAATTTCCGTTTTCTATTATCTTACTGTTATTGCTTTTTAGCCTTATATACCAATAAATTTTATTCATACTGACATCCCTTTGCCTGGGGATGCCTAGATTCGTGTTGTGGGTGCAGGTAGAGGTTATGATTGCCCATTGTAATAGGAGATTGAGTTCAGAGATAGAGTTGGTATGTTTCTCTCTTTCTAGAGCAGATTTCTATTTGCATTTGCATGAGTTTTGTTGTATAATTACGGGTATGCTGGGCCCTATCTTGACTATTAGTATTATACTCTATTAGAGGCCGCGTGAACGAGTCGTGGGTTGTATAGTGTCAGTTATAGTCTTGCCAGCCTTTTGCATATGTATATTGTTTTGTTACAACCTCATCAGCTTGCCTTTTCTATTCTTATTATTGTGTTGTTGTTTTCACCTTTCCGTCCATATTTACTCTATTGCATAGCAGGTTCTGATGGTGGTCGTGATGACCTGAATGTCATAATTGTCTTAGCTATAGTTGGCTTGCTCAGTCTAGGCACTGAGTGCCATTCGTGCCTTCCCAGGTTTGGGGAGTGATGCAGAACCTAAAGATTGAATCGATCTAAACATGCAGGAGGTTACATTCTTCCCTCATTAAGAACATTCATCCTCAAACACTCACAAACAAATTCTAAAAATCTTTGCACAACAACACTTAAGTTCTTAACCAAAATTTATGGGTCTACAGGATGACTCAAACCAAAATAATCCTGGACCTACCAAGGTACAAACACAATAGTAACTCAATAAAATAAAAGCATATACCTGACGCATCACCTATTGAAGGCTCTGCGTTTTGATGATCCACAAGAGTAAAATCATGGTTCAGAACCCTCTCTATAGTAGCTGCTTTACCTCTTCGCTGACCTCTACCCATAATAGACTAAGATCTAGGCTTGGTCTGACCTACCAAAGAAGTCGGTTGAGACATACCACTCTGTCCCAAAGTCAAACAATCTATGATCTTGTGACCCCCACTTCCGTATGAATAATAGATAACCTTTTTCTCTCTGCATCTACCAAAATGTCTCTTGATACACTTTTCACAAAATGGCAGAGTTGGGCTTAACCTACTGAAGATACCTTGATCCCTGGAACCATTTGTTGGTCCGAACAAAGTGTAGCAATCAGATCCATCATCCTGTAATTGTGGTGGAGGAAGTCCAGGTGATCCTCCCTAATATTGTGTCCTAAAGCCACCCTATGATCCTCCCTCAAAGTCCGGAGGTATCGATCTCCTATGCTACTCCCTTTAACCTTTTCATCCTCCTATTGTTGGCACCTATGCTCCTCTAGAATCTGAGTGAGGGCCTGAATTCAAGATATATCCACACCCTTCTACATTGAAGCTATGATGCAAGACTCTACGTACTATGGTGCCAACCCCACCACAAATTTATGTATCCTAGTTCACATAGTGTCAATAAAATATGGTGCATATTTAACCAGACAATCAGACCTGAGACCATACTCCCACACACTCATACTACCCTACTAAAGAGATAAGAACTGATCAACTTAAGCCTCCTACACTTGCGGCAAATAATGATCTAGAAAAGTGTTTGAGAAATCTATCCACTTTATGGAGATACATTCCTACCTCTGGAACTTTCCCATCCTTCATACCACAAGACGGATATATCATGTAACCTGAAAGAGAAAGATAGTGATCTAGTTGCATTCTTTCCTTTTGTTCCTAATTACAAAATTTCAAAATAACGCAGAGTTGCACTACTCGATTTTGAAGATATCGGCTTTTCCAACTTGCACCTTCCTCACTTCAGTATACGCCTTTAAATTTATCTACAAGCATAATAAGTGAATCAATAGAATTTTTAGGTAGTAGAGAATACCAAGAGAAGGCTCCTCCGGATAGAGTTTCTCCAAACTTCTTAACCAGAATAGATTGATCTTATCTTTGGTTAGATCATTCCCCTTGACTATGATGGTGAAAGACAAAATATATTTATTGTGATCTTTAGTCCTATCATGTTTTGGAATATCTGAAATCTTAAACCTTTTTGGTATTAGTTTAGGTGTGGGCATATCTTTGAGAATCTGGCCTTTAAGTAGCGTGGTTTACTCGATATATGATCCATACGAGTGTGCAATTCCTTTAAATCTTCTCTCAAGCTCATCTTGATTTCTTCTCTGAGGGAGCCCATTATCGGCAAACATACCTCAAAATCACTTTGATATATGGATCTCTTGTCATAGGGAGCTCCATCATCAATTCGTTGCTACCTGTTCCCACGCCATAAAATGTCATAGTATTTAGTTTTTCTGAAACTCCTTCTCTATATCATCTTGAACTGCTACCTGTTTCATAATAACTCTATGTTAGGTGGTTAGAACCTCATGAACCTCCTTGATGTCATCAAAATTGGTACAGTAGACTACTTCCATGCGAGTCCTGATCCTTATTCCCCTATGCACATTCATATTTTTCTAATCTATATTTTCCAAATCTGAATCTTCCTCATTGTTAATGATAGCTTGGTTTCCAACCTCAACCCCTCTCTCTTGAATGACTTTGTCTTGTTGGTACTTTGATATGTTCTCGTTATTTCTCTATGTGCTTTCCGTAGATGATTTCTTACATAGAAAGCCAAGAAAATATTTTGAGAAAGTTAAACAAATATGGAACAATGAGTTAATACTATATCAAAACTGCCTAGGCCCCATGGAGGGTGCTAAACTATTGACCAATAAAATCAGTATAGTTAAATTTATAGTAAGGCCACGAACATAAAATATTGATTAACTCATTAATTTGGATTTATGGAAACAAACAATAACTATAAAAAAGATAAGTAAAAATATAGGCAAGTAAATGTATTTTTAAATAAGCATTCGCCAGAGTTAATGACATGACCCAAATGGATGGATCGTGCAGATACCTACATCGACTCTAGTTCGATAGGAGAATCCTTTTGGAAACAACATACATAAATATTAAAATCCTCATTAATATACATATATCAGTAATATTTAGTCCTCACATAAAAGCCCACCAAAAATTATAACTCTCCCTAAGATCTAGTCTAGACTGGTACAGGAGCTCTACTCGAAATACCAATAACAAGAAAATGACATAGCCTTGCCCGGGGAGAGAATGCAGAAGCTGATGTTGGGCATCGCCACGTCAATCATGAAATTGAAAACCACCTACCACAACCTACACCTAAAAAGGTGCAGCAATGTAGTATTAGTACACCCGATGTATTGGTAGACATCATCGGCCAATTAGGATTTGTTCATGCAACAATATATAATCAACATGCAATCTATTAACCCATAAAAACCATGACAATAATGTAACATACACTTATACCCTATCCAGCTCTTAATCTATTCATCAACTAAGTATATGATTACACATTTATATACTATCTAATTCAACAATCAATTCAACAACTCCATTGTACATCTATATACTATCAAATTCAACAATCAATTGACAAACTCTATTTTACATCTATATACTATTAAATTCAACAATCAATTCATCAACTCCCCAAACCTATACTGATTCCATTGTCTTACTGTATAGGTGACTTGACCGCTACAGCAGTCTTGTAGTAGTGAACATTTGCCGCTGCAGCAGTACCCTACCTAGACAGTAGCTTGATAACCCTTCACATCTCTTTTTTTCTTTCTATTCACCACTTAAAAACTAAAATCTCCTTTCTCATTACGTAAATCCATTACCATTAACTAAGCCCGCTCCTATTAATCAAGATCCATTCATTGACTTGACAGTATTTTACGGATGCCGGTTATCTGTTTATTTATCCATTATTAGTCATCAATCACCCTTACCATCATATTACATTTCCTAAATCTATACCTTTAATAGAACAACTTCAATAGTCAGGACCAATCCAACACGAAGAATATTAACGTGTATACGCATTTCAAGGGACGAATAACAAAATCAACTAAACTCGATCAATTTATACTTAGTCAAATCAGAATAATTAACTACAGAGCATGTGTAACTACAATGACATACAATCTTCCATAACCATCAGCAACACAAGGAATTTACTAACTATAAAGTTGTCATAACCCGAACATAGGCCTGGATCTAACTCAATCAAATAAAGCAGAAGATCAACATGATAAACTTAGTGGAAGTCTAGAATAAGCATAACATCAAAAATACTCATGAATCTGAAGGTAATTACATCATATGTCTGAAAAGCCTCTAATACTGATAGGTTGATGGGACAAGACCCCAACTAACTCTCTAAGTCTAATACTGAATACATAAGGAAAACTGATAAAGCATGGTCCTGGGGGGGATGAGGACTCACCAACAGATGTGGGATGCTAACTCTAAAAGGCTGGCTAAGGACGAGGCTGAGTCTGAGTATCGAGGCCTGTATCATGAAATGATACAACAAAGAGTATGCGGTCAGTACGTGAAAAGTACTGAGTATGCAAGGTAAGTAAACTGCTTAAATAAGTAAAATCATTTGAAATATGCATAATATAAACATAATCAAATCAAGGATTTGAGAGTAGGGCTTGCATGCTATTTTCTAAAATCATAATCTGATTGTGAATGAATATCCTAGTTGAATTGAATGACCCAAAGCTGAAAATTTAATATCATAAGTAAAAACTGAACATTGGGTCAAACCTGCTCTAAACATATATCATGAACGAAAAACATGCATAACTAAAAATATGAGGAACAATGGGATACTCGTCATATAACCGACATTACCATGATAGAGCTTACGTGGTCCCGACTATTATATTAAAGTGGGAAGAGCCGTCTAAAGCGTTTCCAGGGCTAGAGACGCTACATGATATCAATATCAAGTTGAAGGCCCCTAGGGGCAGGGGGAAGCTCATGAAGGAGGTCCCAAACAATCTGAACATACCTACGTTGGCTCGTAGCTCTAAGGCATAGAGTTGACTGACCCTTAGCCTACTTGGTGCTAGACACTACTCCCAAAAAACATGCATATGCTCTCCATCATTTTTCAACGAAGCTGACCATCGTCTAGTGACAAAGCTGAATAATCATATACATAATAAATCTGAAATCATACATGAGTAGCATTGGCTCAAACCATATCACAAGCTAAGTAAAATTGGGAGTCTAGACTCTAAAATCATGTGGTAAGCTAATTAACATGAACCATAAATCATACTTGAACATATGGGCTTGTCCAATACTTAACATGCTTGAAAATAACTAGATTCACTTGAAAACAGGATCATAAACATGTGTAGCTTGAAAACATGCTTTTCTCATCAATAATTCATCATAATTGAACATACATCATAAATCTCAACTTCTCATAAATCCTTCATGAATGGGCATCATAATTTGTAAAACTAGTAAACATGATAAGTAATTGAAAACATGATAAAACATGCCCATGAATCGTAATTCATCAATTAAAACATACTTAGATCATACCCATGATATTGACTTAGAGAATTCATGCATTGGGTTAAAACCCCATAGAATCAACTCATAGATTTTCATGAATTTGAGAGGGATTGGGCATGGACGTGAATAAATTCACCCATTCATAACCCTACATACCTGATAGGATCTGATTCTCCACTTCTCTGATTGTCCAAGGAAGAATTGAAGAAATTTGAAGGAGGATGAGTTTGATCACCTCTCTAGACCATAACTCTTGCGTGCATGGATAAAAATATCCTAAAATGAACTTATCCCTCTTAAAACACATCATTCATAGCTTAAAACGATGTAGTTTAGGCCTTAGGATCATATAAATTACGGAAAAGACCTTACTAAATTCATAAAAAAAACTTACTGCCAGTCCCCACGAGGGACTAGACGAATCCTCGTCCAAGGGAATGAGTCATTGCCTCCAATCGTTGAGTGCACTGCCACTTTTCCTCAAAGGGTCCCTACGTGGGACCTAATGGATCGGCATTGGTGACCACAACTCGTGGTCCCCTCTCGTGATCTTCACTGCCCAAAAGTCCCTGATTCTTCTACAACCCTGACTATGGCTAACTCAACGAGTTGTGGAGTCTGACCACGACTCGTGGTCTTGTCCGTGGTGACTTCAAGTCACAAATTTCAAAACGTAAGACTAGGACCTCACCACAAGTCACCTAATGACTCATGGTCAACCCCATGAGTCCAGTAACGACCCGTTTTGTGACCTGGTGCCGAATTTTCAATTTTCTCCGTCCCAACTTCCGAGTCTGATCTTAGGGCTTCCGGGGCATTACAAAAGTGATCAATCATGCCAGTGGATTCATGTTTTAGTCGGCCTATTCGTACGTTAGTTAAGAGTTTTAGAGTACCATACGTACGAGGAAAGGGCCCGGGGAAAGGTCGAACGAGTGCAAAGTAGGGATTTCACGGGAGGAGGCCGAACTAAGTTACCAGAGGGGCAAAGTGGCACGGAGCAGCCCCCTCTGTGTTACCCAGAGTGGCACAGAGCAAAATCAGCGCGATGGGCAGAGTGCCACGTTGCCTTGTCTGCTGCCTCAAGTATATAAAGGTCTCACACTTAAAAGTTAGATCATTATCCAAATAATCACGGCCAGAACAGAGGGAAAACGAGGAAAACATTTAATAATCATCCGATTACGTCACTAAACACCTTCCAAATCCAAATTAACATCGGGTATTGAAGTATAAAGTTGTAGGGAGCATTGCTACGGAGTTATTTTCGTAAAATATGCTTGGCAAATCATCGTTCCGCCGAGCTTAAGTTGATGGAATTGCTCCAAAGTAGTGTCAATATGATCACGTGCCTAAAGTAAGTATTTCCCCCTTTTAGATTCTCGAGAAATTATGAGTTTTGATCGTCTTTCGATAAGTTGAAGCATAGTCAGTATATGTATATATAAGCTATCATTTTCTTTGAATATAGTAATGAAGTTAGCCCTATTCTTCCGCTAATATGATTACAGTTGAGAAAGGCAGTTGAACACGAGCCGAAACTCGCCAGTTAATCGATAAACAGCAAACGAGGTATGTTAAGGCATTTTCTTTCGACAAGTTAGTTTCTTCAGCATAGTAGTCTAGTATGAACCACAGTAAAGCATGTTATATGTCTAGTTGTTGTTGTCAGTTGAGGCTTGTAGTTTGTATTGTTTTGGGCTGGATTATACCTGTATAACTTCCGTGACCACCCCAAGGTTAATAGATGTGTCGCCGCCCAATAGGGGCGAGGATACCTCGCTCTACGAAGCGGCATGCCATCCGCAAGGGACAAAGATGGGGATCCAGATCCTCATATGCCATGGCTGGCCTTATACACACCCTTGCCGAGCGCTTACGCCCGGGGTGTAGATATCAAGACTCCTTCAGACCAGACACAGCTACAATCAGAGGCCGAGTGGGCCCAGTCACAGACCCAGGGGATCGGAAGGACGCTTATAGCTGGTAGTTGACTCAGTATGACCTGGATAGGGGTATATAGATTGAGGTGTACCCACTAGGTCTAATGGGGGCCCAGGTGGGTTATTCTGTGCTGATTGTACCTTCTGGCCTATGGGCGCCAGGCGAGGTTTATGCTTGCTTTAGTTACTGATAGTTAGACAGTAAGACGCCTCATTTGTCAGGTATGACGCCTACCCTCCTTATTACAGTTATGTTTAGCCCTGATTTCACTACTTCATTCATCTTCAGTCTGTTTCCTTTACTTCAGTCATTGTCAGTTTTATTTCCTTACTTTCAGTTATTTAAAGTTACTGCTTTACATACTCAGTACCTGTGGTACTGACGCCCTTTCTGGGGCGCTGCATTACTTGCCTGCAGGTACATATAGATGAGGAGCAGGTCCCTCGTAGTTCTAGTCAGTCGTACAGAGCCGTCAACTCCCTTCTTCCAGAGCTTGTGTTATAGAGGTTTACTTCTTTTGTTTGTACAGTATGGGTAGGTTGGGGCCTTGTCCCGACCATCTTATTACTCCTAGAGGCTTGCAAACTGTGTTCACTTCCCTGTGGTTAGATGATATCGGCCATGTAGGGCCCATATGTGTTTTAGATTATGTGTATTGGCTATGTGAGGCCCTATTTAGCTGTTGATTGGTGGCCTTGTCAGTCATAGTTCAGTTTAGCATCTGATTTTACTTTCCAGTTATAACTAGATATCAGGTGGCCTTGTCGAGCCCCATAGGACTCCCTATGATTGTTTGTCTCTAGTTAGCTATTTATTTTCATAGGTGGCTATAGGCCTTGTCGGCTGGGGGTTGTATTTACAGCCGCTATATAGCTCGTTGTTTTCTCGATTCTAGACTTAGAGTCAGCCCTACACCAGAGGTGCTTAGGCTCAGTTAGTTCCACAGTTCAGGTCCTAGTAGGGCACCAGGTGCCAGTCATGCCTCCCAAGGTGGGGCATGACAAACTTGGTATCAGAGCAGTTCGTATCCCAGTGAGTCTGCAAGCCATGCTAAGTAGAGTCTTGTCTATGGATGTGTTGTGCACCACATACTATAGGCAGGAATCTACAAGGCATGATAGGATGGTTACTTTTTCTTGTTATTCAGTTGTGTTATAGAGCGGTACAGTATAGGGTTGAGTCCCTAAGCTCATTATACTCTTTTGCTTACAGAGAAATGTCGAACCAACAACACCTTATGACAGGTAGGAGGCTAGATGTAGCTGCAGGAGAGGGCACCAGCAGGGTGCCTCAGCCTTAGTCAGAATCGTCCCGATCTGAGGACGATACGAAGGTATCATCTCGACCTCCCCAGCAATCTCCACCATGTCAGGAGCCGCGTGGGATGGCCGGTGTGACGGCACCGCTTCCGGCAGTTTATATGCATGTACTATCCGACCAGGAGGTCAGGAGCGCAGTAGTTATGCTAGCCCAGATGATGGCTGCTCAACGCCAGTCAGTGCCACCTACAGTTGCAGAACCTTAGGATGGCCTGGTAGCTCGAGGGTCCGCGAGTTCCTAGCACTAAGTCCCCCACAATTCATAGGGACAGATCAGACCGAGGACCCTCAAGACTTCTCGGACCAGATGCAGAGGATTTTTAGGGTAATGCATGCTACAACCACAGAGTCAGTTGAGTTGGCGGTATTCCAGCTACGTGACGTCGTCGTGTTGTGGTATGATAGTTGGGAGAGGTCCCGAGGGAGAGATGTTTCCCCTCCGACCTGGCCCAGCTTCTCAGAGGCTTTCTTGGATCATTAGCTACCGCAGGAGATTCGACAGGCCCGGGTTGATCAGTTCCTATACTTGGAATAGGGGTCGATGAGTGTCCGGCCAGGAATATGCCATGCGGTTTGATTCCTTGGATCGATATGCGCCAGCTTTTGTGGAGACAATGCCAGCCAGGGTACATCTCTTTATTATGGGGCTAAACCCGGAATATGTTGAGACTTGCATCACAGCCACACTACAAGAGGATATGGATATCGCCCGTGTGCAGGCTTTTGCTCAGAATATTGAGGGTATCAGACAGCGGCAGCGGGAGATTAGGAGGACAGGTCAGGAGCAGCACCGCAGGGATAGACTTGGTGAATTATAGGAGGAGTTCTAGGGAGGACCTAGGCCATGGTTATCAGATAGACTGCCTAGACTCCCGCCTCCACCACAGCGGTAGAGGAGTAGGTCTAATCGCCGAGGACAGCCAGAGCCCGGCAAAGGTTCACGAGCAGTAGGTTCATAGCAGCAGAGGGGAGTGGAGCAGAATGGGTTTACAATACCACTTTGCCCTATTTGCAGTCGACGCCACTCTGGAGCATGCAGGTATGGTTCCACAGCATGCTACATTTGTGGACAGGAGGGTCACCAGATGAGAAATTTTCCAGCTAGGGGTCAAGTTGACCGGGATCAACAGGATAGGTCCTCGGTAGGATCACGAGCTCCAGCATCCCCGGTAGGGCGTAGGCCCTCAGTTTCAGCCGGCAGAGGCCAAGGCAGATCAGGGGCCTCCAGTTCAGGTGCCGGCCCAGACCATACTTATGCACTACCGGGGCAACAGGAGTCAGAGTCGTCACCAGATGTTATGACAGGTATGCTGAACATTTGCTCTCATCCTACTTATGTGTTGATAGATCCAGGATCCACCTTGTCCTATGTTACACCATTAGTGTCTCGGAAGTTTAGTATTATGCCAGAATTGCTTTGGCAACCTTTCTCAGTGTCTACACCCGTTGGTTTCTCTATCATAGCCAAAAGGGTCTATCGGGGGTGTACAGTAGAGGTTCCCAGTCGTCAGACTATGATACACTTGATACAACTAGAAATGGTTGATTTTGATGCCATTATGGGTATGGATTGGCTAGCTCCATGCTATGCCAATGTCAAATGTTGGACCAAGATTGTCCGATTCCACTTTCCAGGGGAGGTAGTACGGGAGTGGAATGGTAGTACAGCCACGCCAAAAGGTAGGTTTATTTCCTGTCTTCAGGCGAGAAAATTGATAGCAAAAGGGTGCATTTATCATATTGTCAGAGTTCAGGATATTTGGGCAGAGCCTCCGACCCTTCAGTCTATTCCAGTGGTTAATAAACTTCCCGATGTATTTCCAGATGAGCATCCTGGTATTCCCCCAGAAAGGGAAATTGATTTTCCAATCTGTCTATTACCAAGCACTCAGCCTATATCTATTCCTCCATATTGGATGGCTCCTGCTGAACTCAGAGAACTAAAGGAACAATTGAAGGATTTGCTAGACAGGGGCTTATCAGACCGAGTACCTCATCATCGGGTGCGCCAGTTCTGTTTGTGAGGAAAAAGGACGGCTCCATCCGTATGTGTATTAGATTATCAGCAGCTGAATAAATTCACTATCAAGAATAAGTACCCGCTTCCCAGAATAGACGACCTGTTTGATCAGTTACAAGGAGCGAGGTATTTTTCAAAGATTGACTTAATGTTAGGATATCATCATGTCCGGGTTCATGAGAGAGATATTCCAAAGACTACCTTCAGGACAAGATACGACCACTTTGAATTTCTAGTCATGTCCTTCGGACTGACAAATGCCCCACTAGTGTTCATGGACCTGATGAACAATTTTTTCAGACCATACTTGGACTTGTTCGTGATAGTATTTATCAATAATATTCTGGTGTATTCCCGCTCAGAGGCAGATCACCAGGATCATCTATGGAAAGTGCTCCATATTCTCAGAGATCGCCAGCTATATGCAAAATTTTCTAAATGTGAATTTTGGCTGAATTCAGTAGCCTTCTTGGGCCATATTGTGTCCGATGCTGGTATACAGGTAGATATTGCAGAAGATAGAGGCAGTGAAAACATGGCCTAGACCTACCACACCGACCGAGGTACGTAGTTCCCTGGGGTACCCGAGTATTATAGAAGGTTCGTGGAAGGATTTTCCACTTTAGGAGCACCTTTAACCAAATTGATGCAGAAGGCAGCAAAATTTCATTGGACTGAGGTATGTGAGCAGAGCTTTCAGGAACTGAAAGACAGATTGACATCAGCATCGGTACTAGCGTTGCCAGAAGGAACAGAGGATTATGCAGTCTATTGTGACTCTTCAGGTGTTGGGTTAGGATGTGTTTTGATGCAGCATGGTATGGTGATTGCCAATGCTTCCAGGTAACTGAGAAAGCATGAGAAAAACTACCCTACCCATGACCTGGAGTTAGCCGCGATGATTATGACTTGAAAATATGGAGGCACTACCTGTATGGCGTCCATATAGATATTTTCACTGATCACAAAAGCCTGCAGTATATTTTCACCCAGAAGGAGTTGAATCTGCGGCAGCGTGGCTTGTTGGAGCTGTTAAAGGATTATGATGTGAATATTTTATATCACCCAGGAAGGGCCAATGTTGTAGCAGATGCCCTTAGACGCAAATTCATGGGAAGCCTGGCATATTTACAGCCTGAGCGGTAGGAATTGGCTCAAGAATTGCATCAGCTTGCCATTTTAGTTGTTCATATAGTAGAATCAGGAGATAATGGCATGGTAGTCCAGAATACTGTAGTGTCATCATTGGTTGTGGAAGTGAAAGAATAGCAGTATGAAGATCCTAGCCTAGTTCAGCTCAAAAATAGGGTCCAGCGAGGAGAAGTAACAGATTTCCAGGTAATCGAGGACAGAGTTTTGAGATATAGGGATCACCTCTGCGTTCCAGACGTGGCAGGGCTTCGCCAGTAAATTATGGGCGAGGTACACTATACCCGTTACTCTCTCCATCCAGGTTCGACAAAAATGTACCATGATGTAAAAAAGATTTACTAGTGGCCGGGAATGAAAAAGGAGATAGCAGAATTCGTAGCTCAATGTCCCAATTGCCAACAGGTGAAAGTTGAACATCAGAAACCAGGCGGACTGACACAGGATATAGTCATGCCTTTATGGAAATAGGAGGCAGTTAATATGGATTCCGTAGTAGGGTTACCTCGTACCAGGTGTAAATATGATTCTATCTGGGTAACTGTTGACAGATTGACAAAATCAGCTCACTTTCTGCCATTAAGGGCTACCTTTTCAGCGGAAGATTATGTTGAGTTGTATATTAGAGAAATAGTCTAATTGCACGGTGTTCCGTTGTCAATTATCTCTGACAGAGGGGCGCAGTTTACAGCTAAATTTTGGCAATCTTTTCAGAGGGGCCTGAGGACGCAGGTTAACCTGAGTATAGCCTTCCATCCTCAGATAGACGGGCAGGCAGAACGTACAATCCAGACGCTCGAGGATATGTTACGGGTGTGTGTGGTAGATTTTGGAGGCAGCTGGGATGAAAATCTACCGCTTATTGAATTTTCCTATAATAACAGTTATCATTCAGTAATTCAGATGGCGCCTTATGAAGCATTACATGGGCGAAAGTGCAGGTCTCCAGCTGGTTGGTTTGAGGTAGGAGAATCAGCATTGATTGGGCCAGATATTATTCATCATTCAGAAGAGAAAGTAAAGCTTATCAGCGAACATCTGGTGACAGCTCAGAGCCGCCAGAAATCTTATGCTGATGTGTAGCTAAGAAACCTAGAGTTTAATGTGGGTGACAGGGTATTCCTTAAGGTTTCACCGATGAAGGGTGTGACGAGATTTGGTAAGAAAGGAAAGCTCAGCCCGAGGTTTATTAGGCCTTATCAGATTCGCCGAAGGATAGGCCAGGTGGCTTATGAATTGGATTTACCTCCGTAATTAGAATCCGTTCACCCAGTTTTTCATGTGTCAATGCTGAGGAAGTGCATCAAAGATTCCTCCCGGATTGTCCCAGTTAAAGACGTCCAAATCACGGAGGAGTTAGGTCATGAAGAAGCTCCATTGGCCATACTAGATCGGCAGATCCGCAGATTAAGAACAAAAGATGTTGTTTTTGTTAAAGTGTTATGGAGAAATAAAAACTGAGAGGAGATGACCTGGGAAACAGAAGACGATATTAAAACCATATATCCTCAATTATTTCAGACTTAGTCAAATTGTGTAGCTAGAGGTATGTTGTGGTTGTTGTTTCATAAGTTGTATTATATACATGTATATGTGGAGTAGTTGACTTCAGTCTATTGAAAAATGAATGCCATAGTATGGTGTGGAGTACCTTTATTGGACTTTTTTGTGTTTCATAGTTTTTGGATAGTCCATGTTACAGGGGAGACTCTGCCGAAATTTTTCCAGAATAAGTAATTGCAAGGTTAAGGTTCTTGCAAGTAGGAGTTAACATTCGAGGACGAATGTTCTTAAGGGGGGGAGGATGTTACACCCCGTAGGTTTTTAACATTTAGTCGGCCTATTCGTACGTCAGTAAGAGTTTTAGAGTGCCATACGTACAAGGAAAGGGCTCGGAGAAAGGCCGAACGAGTGCAAAGTCGGGATTTCACAAGAGGAGACCGAACCAAGTTGCCAGAGGGGCAAAGTAGCACGGAGCAGCCCCCTCCGCGTTACCCAGAGTGGAACGGAGCAGAATCAGCGCGATGGGCAGAGTGCCACGTTGCCTTGTCTGCTGCCTCAAGTATATAAAGGTCTCACACTTAGAAGTATAAAGCTGTAGGGTGCATCGCTATGGAGTTATTTTCGTAAAATACGCCCGGCAAATCATCGTTCCGCCGAGCTTAAGTTGATGGAATTGTTCCAAACTAGTGTCAATATGATCACGTGCCAAAGTAAGTATTTCTCCCTTCTAGATTCCCGAGAAATTATGAGTTTTTGATCGTCTTTCGATAAGTTGAAGCATAGTCAGTATATGTATATATAAGCTATCATTTTCTTCGAATATAGTAATGAAGTTAGCCCTATTCTTCCGCTAATATGATTACAGTTGAGAAGGGCAGTTGAACACGAGCCGAAACTCACCAGTTAATCGGTAAACAGCGAATGAGGTATGTTAAGGCATTTTCTTTCAGCAAGTTAGTTTCTTCAGCATAGTAGTCCAGTATGAATCCCAGTAAAGCATGTTGGAGTATGTTATCATGTCTAGATGTTGTTGTCAATTGAGGCTCGTAGTTTGTATTATTTTGGGCTGGATTACACCTGTATAGATTCCGTGACCACCCCAGGGCTAATAGCTGTGTCGCCGCCCGCTAGGGGTGAGGATACGTCGCTCTACGAAGCAGCATGTAGTCCGCAAGGGATGAAGATGGGGATCCAGATCCTCATATGTTGTGGTTGTCCTTATACACACCCCCACCGAGCGCTTACGCCCAGGGTGTAGATATCAAGAGTCCTTCAGACTCAGACACAGCTACAGTCAAGGGCTGAGCGGGCCCAGTCACAGACCCAGGGGATCGGCATGACGCTTACAGCAGGTAGTTGACTCAGTATGACCTGGATAGGGTTATATAGATTGAGGTGTACTCACTAGGGCTAATGGGGGCACAGGTGGGTTATTCTGTGCTGATTGTACCTTCCAGCCTATGGGGGTCAGGCGAGGTTTATGCTTGCTTTAGTTAATGATAGTTAGACAGTAAGACACCTCATTTGTCAGGTATGACCCCTATCCTCCTTATTACAGTTATGTTTAGCCCTGATTTCACTACATCAGTCATCTTCAGTCCGTTTCCTTTACTTCAGTCATTGTCAGTTCTATTTCCTTACTTTTAGTTATTTAAAGTTACTACTTTACATACTCAATACCTGTGGTACTGACACCCTTTCTGGGCACTGCATTACTTGCCTGCAGGTGCATATAGACGAGGAGTAGGTCCCTCGTAGTTCCAGTCAGTCGTACAGAGCCGTCAACTCCCTTCTTCCGGAGCTTGTGTGATAGAGGCTTACTTCTTTTGTTTGTACAGTATGGGTAGGTCGGGGACCTGTCCTGACCATCTTATTACTCCTAGAGGCTTGGAGATTGTGTCACTTCCCTGTGGTTAGATGATATCGATCGTATGGGGCCCATATGTGTTTTAGATTATGTGTGTTCGCCGTGTGGGTCCCTGTTTAGCTATTGATTGGTGGCCTTGTCGGTCATGGTTCAGTTTAGCATCTGATTTTAGTTTCCAATTATAACTATATATCATGGTGGCCTTGTCGGCCGGGGGTTGTATTTACAACTGCTATATAGCTCATTGTTTTCTCGATTCTAGAGTTAGAGTCAGCCCTGCACCAGAGGTGCTTAGGCTCAGTCAGTTCAGTAGTTCAGGTCCTAGTAGGGCACCAGGTGCCAGTCATGCCTCCTAAGGTGGGGCGTGACACATACATATATATGTATATATATATATGTGTGTGTGTGTGTATATATATCCACACCTCATTGGTCTCACTTTATATCCATCTACATCATATTCACATCCTCTCAAATCATACTTGTGTCATATTAGTATATCTTATATCACATTTGTATCTCTCATATCATGCCCGAATAACTTCGGTATATCACATGTCATACCTGTATATATGTATGATTGTCACACATCTGTATATTTGTATATACATACCAGAGGGTCTTATTTCTTCCCTTCCAATCATGACCTGCAGGGGACTCTAGAAATTTATGTAATGTACCGGCATGGTACCTACTCCTACTTGTATGTTCTTCCGGATGCTCACCTCAGACATGAGCCACTCAAATTGTAACTTCTTTCCTAAATTCTCCCCTTGGGAACATACCATTCATATACAAGTATTTACACACACTCAATCAGACTTAATTGCTCATCCTCTCGTCTTAGGGAAAGAATGTATTACTCATCATTCATCGACATTTTCATCATACTCTCAATCAATCATCACATAGGATAGATCACACGTACACATTGATACTTACAATTCACTTTCAATTCATGAATAATATTCATAATTTACTCCATTCCAAGATCAATCAATGCAGCATGATTATATCACCACAATTTATACCATTGCTACTGTTCGAAGATCATTCAACTATATTAATCAATTTTTCAATATACACATAGCCTTATTCACAGTCTAATTTCTCATGATTTCAAATAATAGTTAAGTAAAAGTGTGGGAAATTAGGTATACACCCATAGACACGTAAGAGTATTAATATATTTTAACTCGCATTTATGTATACACACATCATAGCCCGCTCCCAATTACTCACAAGTTTATCTTTTAAGACTTTGTCAATAGTATTCATATTGACTATCCCAACTATCATACCACTCCTATTTCGGAATACAACTCTTTACGGTTAATTCTCCATTTATATCATAGTTATTAACTCGTTACTAATTTCATAGTCACACGATATTCAATTTTTGCCAACTCCATTTTAACTCGACAATTTGTTATCTCAATCCCATGCTAGTACCCATCTTTCCTCTTACAATAATCAATAATATACAATTTGGAACACATAACCAGAAATACACCATAAGAATATACCGAGTAGCATATACCATCCAGAATGTACTATTAACAATCTATCATCAAAATCTATCCACGTTCAGTAATTACAGCATAACATTGATTACCTCTTTTTTTCCTTGCTATTCAGACTATTCCCTCCACCTATAATAGTTACACCACTATTATTTTTATATAATCCCTCTTCCTCATTTTATATAAATGTCCATTCACCAATTGTAAAATAATTATACACACGTATATGTGTCACTAATTGAAATCTAAAATAAAGTTAAGACATAATCAACCTAGCGACATGTTGCTACCAAGAAACGATAGGGTTGTGTAACACCCCAAAAGTCTCTAAGATCATACCCGAGGGTTGAATTAGAAAAGATTAGGAAAATACACCAGGATCATAGAATGACTCAAGAAACAAGTCATTGTAGCAAAGAATGACCCATCATAACTCCTCATCGTAAGCCTCCAGTCAAGCCTCCCAGAAACAACGAGCCTAACAATGACTCTTTGGATGATCCAATCAAATGAGTCATCATAAGCAGTCATTGAGTGGAGTCCAGAAAAGGGTCAAAGATTGGTTTTGAGATAACATATGGATACCATGGCTCATTGTGTCATGTAATAATCCGTGGTATGGACCTGTTGGAAGAAGTTAGAAATTATGCAGGCGAGACAGTGGTGACAACAAGCGGAGTGACAAGTCGTTATTTCATACAACGACTCGTCTTGTTCATTTACTGGTCAGAGGATCCACATGATACCAAGAGTGCTTCAGATTCTACAGATGGATCCAACACGCCGTCATATCCAGCAACGACCCATTGAATGGGGCAGTGTCCTTTCTCAAATGAATCATTAAGGGCGTTTTCATAATTTCTAAGCTCCTAATCCCTAAACTACGTCGATTTAAGCTTGGAAAAGAGTGATTTAAGGGGAATATTCACCCTTGAACTTTTATCATACTCCTAACACTCTAATTAGATTATCAAAATCCCTCAAGACTCACAAGAACAAGCTAGGGTTCTTCACTCTCATCTTCTCAAATTCTCTTAAGATTTCAAGCTAAGTCATAAACCAAGGTATGTGGGGATTATCAATGGGAGGTTTTGACCACCCTCATACCCTTCCCAATCAAAATCATGATTTTCCATTCCCCATGCCATAATTTCAAATTCTAGGGCTAGGTTGGGTGTTGTTAAATTCCTCCATGATTCATCTATGGGATTAGCTATCTTGATCAAATTGATGATTTAATGATTATGATTTGTATTCCTATTGAGCCTTCCATGAAATTTCGAATCCTAAGTTACAAGCATGATTATGAACTTCTAGGGTTAAATTCTTTTCTAATGAAATCCCATGATTTTCTTATGATATCAACTCACACGTTTTAAGTTATGTATTATGATCATGAGGTATGATTTTCTTACAAAATCCTTCATGAACTTATGAATCTCAATTATGATGACTTTCGCAAGTATGCATAGCTTTTACAAGTATCATATTTATGTTCATGGCCGAATCATAGGCCTCTTTTATTGCTAGTTCACATATTTCAAGCATGTTCATGTATCTTATGATTTTAAATTAGTCCATGTACTTCAAGTATATTTCATGATTATAATATGAGCCATGTTCATATTTTTTGGAGTAGTATCTAGCACCGAGTAGGTCGGGGTTCCGGGAATCCGGCCTCAAAACTACGTGCCAATATAAAATATATTCATGTTAAACCTACGGGGTCTCTTTAGTGATATCACGCTATGTCATTGTCCCTTGCCTTGGCAAGATCGGGGTGGGTCTGCCCACTTGAGCGAGATAGTTGGGACATCATATAAGCTCTATCATGATGGTATTGGTTATGATGAATTCTCCCACTGTTCCTTATGATTTTATGCATGTTCATGAATATGATAATTTGGCTCAAGTTATGTTTTACAAGGTTTCTCTTATGACTATAATTATGACTAGCTTATGAACTGTTTTTAAAACCTTGAGCCCTCATGCCTAAATTATGACTATTACTTCAAGTTTGAAATGTCCTACTCTCATGAATTCTTTATGCATTTTATTAGCTTTCTTTACTTATCCCACATAATCAGTACATTCAAAGTATTGACCACATACTCTATGTTATATCATTTCATGATATAGGTTCAAGCGATTAGACTCAATCACGTGTTAGCCCTGCTTCCAAATCAGTCTAGTTTCATCCCTGTTTGGTGAGTCCTCATCTACTGAGGACATTCTTCTAGTTATGTGTTTTTTCATTTCAGTTTCAGATTTAGTGGACTAGTTAGGAGGTTATCCCATCAGTCCATCTATGACTAGAGGCTTTTTAGATATACATATGTTGGTTGACTGAACTATTGGATTCGTCACTCTTGTTTTTATGTTATGCTATATAGACTTCCGTGTATTCATGTTTGAGTTTTAAATTTTCCACTTTAATTTATGCTCTTGAGTTGCTATGCACATGCCATGGGTTAGCTTGGAGTCGTTCATGGTTTTAGATCTCGTGTCTTGATTTGTGGTCTAAGCTCTAGTCTTGACAAACTTTGTATTAGAGAAAAGGTTTAGGGGTGTCCTAGGATGTCTGAAAGCCACATTAAGTACTCTCTTCCATGGGTGTAAAGCATGCCACACTTAGGTGAAAGAGGCCATAAGATGTTTTAGGAAATTTTCCTTCTTTCATGATCCATGTCGTGCGATAAAGTATATCTCTTTTCCTCTAACTCGTGCAATACGCAGTTTGCAGAAATATGCCTCCATGCCGAGTAAATAGAAGGAGAAATAGCCATGGCAATGTTAACAAAGATGGGCACCGGACAGCACCACTAGCTCCAGCGTATCCCTTGCCTGAGCAAGTAACCCATGCCAAGTTCAAAGTGATATTTCAGATGTTGCCATAGGCCATGACCGCTCAGATCAACTAGAAGGTGGTGACCCATGTTCCCCAGAATGGGAATGCAGCACGGCAAGAGTACAAGACTTTTTTAGGATAGACCCACCTGAGTTTCTAGGATCGAAGGTGGATGAGGACCCACATGAGTTCATTGAGGAGGTGTATAAGATCACCCTGATTATGGGGTGACTGGAGAGGAGAGTGCAGACCTAGCCTCCTATTAGCTGAAGGGGGTGCTCACATATGGTTCCGTCAGTGGAAGGATAGTAGGGAGTTGGAGTGGTTTCTATGAGTTGGGATGAGTTTGTAACTGCTTTCCTGGACAGTTTCTTCCCTAGGGAGCTGAGAGAGGCAAAGGCGGCAAAGTTCGTCAACTTAAAGCAGAACCACGAGACTATTTAGGAGTATGCCTTGGAGTTTACCCAATTGTCTAAATATGCACCAAAGATGGTTGCCGCCCAGATGAATCATATGAGCAAGTTTGTGAATGGAGTAGCCGATTCACCGGTCAAGGAGTGTAGGACCACCATGTTGACCAGTGACATAGGTTTCTCCCGGTTAATTATATACGTTCAATAAATAGAGGCGGAGCAGATGAAGGTGAAGGAGAGAGAGGCCAAGAGGGCAAGAATAGGAAACTATGGACAGTTTCAGTAGAGGTCCGATGGTGCACATCACCCTTTGTCCATCAGAGGTCATTAGCCCTAGCCCCATCATTAGCCAGTGGTCTATCCAGACCTAGACATGATCAAAGAAGCATAGCATCAGGCTCGTGGGGATAGAGGAGCAAGATAGGGGAGCGCACTTTCCTAGCTTGTAGGAGGTGAGGTAAACACCACCCTGGAGAGTGCTTGGTTGGTTCAAATGCCTGTTTTAGGTGTGGGAAGCCTAGACACATGCTTAGAGATTTTTCTTTAATTAGATAGGGCAACAGTAGAGGTCGTGCCCTAACTACCACTTTAGCAGCTCCAGCAATATGCCCATCTCAACAGGACGCCTCTTCTAGAGAGGTGGCGATCAGTGCCAGAATAGGCTCTATGCACTATCTTCTCATCAAGATCAAGAGGTCTCTCCAAATATGGTCACTCATATGTTATGAGTATTTCCATCTTGATGTATATGCATTGTTAGATCCAGAGACTATTTTGACTTTTGTGACTCCTTATGTTGTTGTTAGTTTCAGAGTCAGTCCCAATCCTGTCAGAAATCTTCTCAATTTCTACTCCAGTCAGTGAGTCAGTTTTAGCTCGACGGGTGTACAGAAATTGCTCTATCACGATTCTTCAAAAAGTCACCTCAACTAACCTAGTAGAGTTAGCTATGATTGACTTTGATGTTATATTCAATATGAATTAGTTACATGCATGTTATGCCTTAGTCAATTGTAGAACCTATACAGTGGAGTCCCAATTTCCGGGTGAGCTAATCCTAGAGTGGAAGGGTAGTTCGGCTACTCCTATAGGGCGTTTTGTTTCCTATCTCAAGCTCAGGAAGATGATCTTAAGGGTTGTATGTATCATTTAGTTCGGGTCAAGGATTCTACGTTCGAGACCCTGACTCTTCAGTCCATCCCTATTATATGTGAGTATCCATAGGTGTTTCCGGATGATCTACCAAGAGTCCCTCCCTAGCGGGAGATTGACTCTGGTATTGACCTTCTCCTTGATATGCAGCCTATATCCATTCCTCCATATAGAATGGCTCCAGCCGAGCTAAAGGAGTTAAAAGAGCAGTTGAAAGATCTCTTAGATAAGGGTTTCATCAAGCCTAGTAAATCCCCATGGGGTGCTCCAGTTCTCTTTGTTCGGAAAAAGAATGGTTCCTTTAGGATTTGCATTAATTATCGGCAGTTGAACAAGTTCACAATCAAGAATAAGTATCCCCTCCCTAGGATTGATGACTTGTTTGACTAGCTTCACGGTGTTAAGTGATTTTCAAAGATAGATCTCAGATTCGGCTATCACCAGCTCAGAGTTAGGGAGAGTGACATCTCAAAGACAGCCTTTATGACTCGGTATGGTCACTATGAGTTTGTATTTATGTCTTTTGGACTAACAAAAGCTCCTACAGCTTTTATGGATTTAATGAACAAGGTGTTCAAGCAGTATTTGGATATATTTGTGATTTTCTTCATAGATAATATTCTCATATACTCTCAGAGCAAGGAGGAGCATGTCGCTCATTTCAGGATTGTGTTGCAAACTTTCAAGGATAGCTAGTTGTTCACTTAATTTAGCAAGTTTGAGTTTTAGCTAAACTCAGTAACATTTTTTGGAGATGTTATGTCCAACGAGTGTGTGCAGGTAGACTCTCAAAAGATAGAAGCGATGAATGATTGGCCTAGACCTATCAGTCCTACAAATATTAGGAGCTTCTTGGTTTAGCTGGCTACTACAGGAAGTTTGTTGAGGAATTTTCATCCACTGCAGCACCATTGACTATGTTGACCTAGAAGAAGGTCAAATTTCAGTGGTCGAATGCTTGTACGAAGTTTTTCAGGAATTAAAGACTCGATTCACTTTAGCCCCAGTATTGACCCTACCGGAGGGCACAGATGGTTTTGTTGTGTATTGTGATGTCTCTAGGGTTGGTCTTGGTTGTGTGTTGATGCAGCATGGTAAGGTCACTGCATATACCACTAGAAAGTTTAAGAAGCATGAGAAAAATTACCCGACGCATGACCTAGAGTTGGCAGATGTGGTGTTTCCTTTGAAGATTTGGAGACACTATTTTTATGGGGTACATGTGGATGTTTTCATGGATCATAAGATCCTTTAGTATGTATTCACTCAAAAGGACCTAAATTTGTGGCAAGGGAGATGGCTAAAGCTTCTCAAGGACTATGACATGAGTGTCCTTTATCATCCGGGCAAGGCCAATATAGTGGAGGATGCTCTTAGTAGGTTGTCCATAGAGAGTGTGTCTCATATGGAGGATGGAAGGAAAGAGTTGGCAAAGGACGTCCATAGACTCGCTCGTCTAGGGGTTCGCCTTACAGATTTGATGGATGGTGGTATGATTGTTCAGAATGGGTTGAAATCTTCTTTGGTGACGGAAGTCAAAACTAGGCTACATGAGGATCCTATCATAGAAAAGCTAAAGGAAGCTATCCGGAATCAAAAGGTAGAGATTTTCTCCCAAGGGGGAGATGGTGTACTCCGATATTAAGGTCGATTGTGTGTGCCAGCTGTAGATGAGCTGAGGAAGCAGATGTTGAGTGAGGCTCATGGCTCTCGGCACTCTATCCATCCAAGTTCCACCAAGATGTACCGTGATCTACGGGAAGTCTATTGGTGGAATGACATGAAGAAGAACATAGTGGAGTTTGTGGCTAAGTGTCCGAATTGCCAACATGTGAAGGTCGAGCATCATAGACCTGGAGGTATGCTTTAGGATATTAGTATTCCTACTTAGAAGTGGGAAGAGATCAATATGGACTTCATTACAAGATTTCCTCGCACACGCCGATAAATAACTCTATATGGGTGATTGTGGATAGGTTGACCAAATTAACCCATTTCCTACCGGTCAAAACTATCGATTCAGTTGAGGATTATGCTAGATTGTACGTTTGGGAGTTAGTTCAGTTGCATGGAGTTTCTTTTTCCATCATCTCAAATAGGGATAATTAGCTTACCTCTCAGTTTTGGAGGTCTTTTTAGAGGGGCCTAGGTACTCAAGTAAAGCTTAGCACAGCTTTTCACTCATAGATAGATGGTCATGCCGAGTAGAACTTTCAGACTCTTGAGGACATGTTGAGAGCATGTGTGATTGATTTATAGGGTAGTTGGGATGATCACTTGCCTCTCATTGAGTTTGCTTACAATAACCGTTACCACTCCAACATTCATATGGCTCCATTGAGGCTCTTTATAGGCAGAGGTGTAGATCCCCTATTGGATGGTTTGAGGTAGGTGAGGCCACGTTGATAGGGCCAGATTCAGTTCATAATTCCATGGAGAATGTTCAGCTTATTAGAGAAAGGCTGAAAATAGCTCAGAGTCGTCAGAAATCTTAAGCGGATACTAGGCGGAGGGAGCTTGAGTTTGAGGTTGATGATTGGGTATTTCTGAAAGTGTCTCCCATGAAAGGAGTGGTGAGGTTCAGAAAGAAGAGAAAGCTTAGTCCCTGATATGTTGATCCTTTTAGGATTCTAAGGTGAGTTGGCGAGGTGGCATATGAGTTGGAGCTACCAACAGAGTTGGCTTTGGTGCATCCAGTTTTTCATGTATCTCTATTAAAGAAGTGAATTGGTGACCCGGCTTTAGTTGTCCCAGTGGAGAACATAGGTGTGAAGGATAGCCTTACCTATGAGGAGGTTCCAGTTGAGATCCTGGATCATCAAGTTCGGAAGTTGAGGAATAAGGAAGTAGCTTCAGTGAAGGTTTTATGGAGGAATCAACTTGTTGAAGGGGCTACGTGGAAAGCCGAAGCATATATGATGGCTAAATACCTGCATCTTTTTCCTTCCAGACCAGTTCCAGCATGAGGTACCCCTTTTCTCCTTAGTACTCTATTCATGCCAAGTTCATGTCTCTAAGTTCCTTCCATATTATTGCATGTATGTATATTTCATGAATTTAGTTCAATCATGTATCCTAGTCCGAAGTCAGTCACTCTATCAGTTTTCAGCTTTAGTTGTTTAGTTTTGGGATTATAGTTCTTTCCCCAGGCCATTCCGTATGTTTATTCTACATTCGAGGATGAATGTTCCTAAGGAAAAGATAATGTAGCACCCCAAAAGTCCTTAAGATCAGACCCGAGGACTAAATCAGAGAAAATTCGAAAAATGCACCAGGATCACAGAACAACCCATTGTAATGCCTCATTGTAAGCCTCTAGTCAAGCCTCCCAGAAACAACGAGCCCACCAATGAATCTTTGGATGATCCAATAGGTCATTATAAGTAGTCATTGAGTGGAGTCCAGAAAAGAGTCAAAGATTGGTTCTGAGATAACTAATGGATACCACGACTCATTGTGTCTTGTAACGATTTGTGGTATGGACCCGTTAAAAGAAGTTAGAAATTATGCAGGCGAGACAGTGGTGACAACAAGCGGAGTGATGAGTCATTTTCATATAAAGATCCATCTTGTTCATTCATTGGTCAGAGGATTCGCATGATACCAAGAGTGCTCCAGATTCCACGGACGGATCCAACCAGCCATCATATCCTGCAACGACCCATTGAATGGCTCGTTGTAGCTGGCAATATCTTTTTTCCAAATGAATCATTAAGGGCATTTTTATAATTTCTAATATCCTAATAGTACGTCGTTTAAGCTTGAGAAAGAGTGCTTAAAGGGGAATATTCACCCTAGAAATTTCATTCTACTCCTAACACACTAATCAGAAGATCGAAATCCCTCAAGACTCACAAGAATAAGCTAGTGTTCTTCGCTCTCATTTTCTCAAATTCTCTTGGGGTTTCAAGTTAATTCAAGAAATCAGTGAACCAAGGTATGTGGGGATTGTCAATGGGGGGGTTTCTTCCACCCTCATACCCTTCCCAATCAAAATCATGATTCTCCATTCCCCATGTCCTAATTTCGAAGTCTAGGGCTAGGTTGGGTATTGTTAATTCCTCCATGATTCATCTATGGATTAGCTATCTTGATCAACTTGATGATTTTATAATTAGGGTTTGTATTTCTATTGAGCCTTCCATGAAATTTTGAATCCTAAGTTACAAGGTTTGTATTCCTATTTAGCCTTCCATGAAATTTCAAATCCTAAGTTACAAGCATGATTATGAACTTCTAGGGTTAAAATCCTTTCTAATGAAATCTCATAATTTTCTTATGATATCAACTCACACATTTTAAGTTATGTATTATGATCATGAGGTATGATTTTCTTACAAGAACCCTTCATGAAGTTATGAATATCAAGTATGATAGTGGCTTTCGCAAGTACGCATAGCTCTTACAAGTATCATCTTTATGTTCATGGCTGAATCAAAGGCCTCTTTTATGGCTAGTTCACGTATTTCAAGAATGTACATGTATCTTATGATTTAACTATCCCATGTACTTCAAGTATGTTTCATGATTACAATATGATCCATGTGCATATTTTTGGGAGCAGTATCTAAAACCGAGTTTGTCGAGGTTCGGGAACCTAGACCTCAGAACTACGCGCCAACGTAGGATATATTCATGTTAACCCTATGGGATCTCTTTAGTGATATCATGCCATGTCATCTTCCCTTGCCGTGGCAAGCTCGGGGCGGCTCTGACCATTTGAGCGAGATAGTTGGGGCATCATGTAAGCTCTATCATGATGGTGTTAGTTATGATGAATCCTCCCGCAGTTCCTTAAGATTTTATGCATGTTCATGATTATGATAATTTGGCTCAAGTTATATTTTACAAGGTTACTCTTATGAATATAATTATGACTAGCTTATGAACTATTTTGAAAACCTTGAGCCCTCACGCCTAAATTATAATTATTACTTCATGTTGAAATGTCCTACTCTCATGAACTCTTTATACATTTTATTAGCCTGCTTTAGTTACCCCGCATACTCAGTACATTCAAAATACTGATCATATACTCTATACTATATTGTTTCATGATATAGGTTTGAGCAATCAGAATCAGCCACATCGTTAACCCTGCTCCCATATCAGTCTAGTTTAGTCCCTGCTTGGTGAATCCTCATCTATTAAGGACATTCTTCTAGTTATGTATTTTGTCATTTCAGTTCAGATTTTGTGAACTAGTTGGGGAGATTGTCCCATCAATCCATCTATGACTAGAGGCTTTTCAGACATATATGTGTTGGTTGACTCAGCTATTGGATTCATCACTTTTGTTTTTGTTTTATGCTATATAGACTTCCGCATATTCATGTTTAAGTTTTAAGTTCTCAGCTTTAATTTATGCTCTTAAGTTTCTTTGCACATGCCATGGATTAGCTTAGAGTCCTTCATGGTTCTAGGTCCCGTGTCTCGATCTGGGTCCCAGCTGTTGAATTCTTGCTTCGAGTTTCGGTGTTCTTGTAGATAATCATTGGGGAGGATGGTGGAATTTTTGCTCTTCTCTAGTCATCCTATTCTTTTCCTTGTTAGAATAACCAACCTTTCATTCTTGGACCTTTTTAATGACTAATCCTTGTTACAATAGGATTGGGGTCTTAAAAGTAGGAAAATTATGGAGTTTTGGTTTGCATCATCCGTTACAACGATACTTGTTCGATTGTAGCGGTCCCGCTATGGCGAGAAGAGCCCACCGTAGCGGTTCTATCATTTGGGCCCACTAAATTTTAGCTCATCCCATTAAATTATTTATCAAATAAATTCTTTTATTCAAGAACGTGAATTTAGGCTTGCAAAAATTTTAAATTCTTATGCCAATGTCGTCAAGGCTCGCTATTGATCTAACATGTCGTTGTAGTTATTCTAGTTGGATATCTTAGGCCTTCAGAACCTTGATTATTCGGAGTTGAAGAGCAAAGCAAGTAATAGAAATTTGAAAGTAGGTAAATTAGAGAATATGATAACTAAAATTAATAGTAGTATATTTCACTGCTTATTCGTATCTATTACAAGTAAGGAGAGAAACTATTTATAGTTTCTCGCAATTGTACTATGACCAATCAAATGACTCTAGCAGGACCAATAGTACAATAGTGGTAATTATGACTCTAATACTATGCCGTTACAAATGAAAATTATTATTTTGTTGCTATTCATAGATCTTTTATACAACCTTGACTGCGTGTCACTATCCTTTTCATTGTACCTTCAGGCCCAATTTGTTGATATCAAACCCAAAACTCCTATCTTCTTCTCGTGATCTCTCCATAGTTGCCTTTGATTTCCTTCTCCATAATTTTCATTCGGTATTTCTGGATCCAGCCATTGAATCTTGATTTCCTTCTCCCTCAGCCAATTCATTATATGTTTGTCATCAGGGGCTCGATAGTTACCGAACACTTCTTTTCATGTACCCGAATATTACTCTCGCCTTCCCATCAGTTTTTCCTTTGTGCTTTCAACTCTTCGACCATGTCACATGCTTCCTACCACGTATCTGAAAATGACATTTCCCCTGTACAATACTTTGTTGAAGATGATGAAGAGATCTAACCAGAGATTATGTGTAAAAATCCTAGCTTTGCTCTAATAACAATTGTTGCGAAAAGATCGTATATTGACCATCGCATAATCTCACACAAAGCAAATAGAGAACAAAAAAGAGAAAATTACATAAATGGCCATAGTTTGGCTGAAAATAGGCTTATGCAGTAACATTATCATTATTTACAAATTATGACAATATTTAATATGCTATCTGTTGTATTTTTATTATTTAAATGTATCAAATACAAATACACTGATTAATGTGTTGAGTTAAATATGGAATACTATCTTTTTAAAATGGCAAATTATCAAAACTCATGCTTCAATTAACATATAATCTTTCATATCTCTCTTTTTCTCTCTCTCCCTCTCTCCTCTCTCTTTGCCCTCTCTCGTCGTTATCTCTCTCTCCCTCCCTCTTTCTCTTTCTCTTTTTCTCTCTCTCTCTCTCTCCCTCTTTGTATACTGATTTTTCACCTCTCTGTATTTGTATTTTCACTCTTCTCTATTTGTATTTATATAATCTTTGAGATATTAGAAAATTATATTTGTTATATCCATACACGCATTTAGATTGTATCATTTATCTCTTTGTATGTTGTATTTTCACCTCTCTCTTTGTATTTTTATATTTTTTTGAGATGTCATATGATTGTATTTTTTGTATTAATACATGCATTTAGGTTGTATTCACTCCCTCCTATATAGATTGCATCATTCATGATATAGAAAATATAAAAAAAACACAAAAAAGAGAGAGGGAGAGAGAGAAAGAGAAAAAGAGGGAGACAGAGGAGAAAGAGAGAAAGAATAAGAGAGGGGAGAGAGAGGCAATGAAAGAGAGATGGAGGAGAGAGGTGAAGGAGAGAGGGAGGATAAAGGCGAGGGAGAGAGAGAATGTAGGCGAGCGAGATTGGAGAGAGATTAAGAGATTTCTTCCTTATTTGCTAGATTGGAGGGAGATTAAGAGATTTCTTCCTTAATGATTTGCTAATAAATACAAAAAAAATAGCCAATATTAATTTAAATATTTTTAGATATTATAATTATTTGAAACTGTTGTCATAATTTGTAAATATTATCTTATTTGTGCTAAATTATGTAATTTTTCCAATAAAAAATAACACAAGAATTTAATGCCCTTCGGCTAAGTCCAATCCTTCGAGTAGAAGCAGAGAGAGTTTTCAGTATGAAAGAAGTGTACAATGCTCATGAATCCCCAACTATAACCTCTATATATAGATCTCAAGCAGTCCCAAACCTATAAGAGAAAAGTTCTTACACTCTTACAAGGACAATATATTTTATTTTCTCAAATCTATTAGGACAATAGATTTCTTAAACCAATAAGTTTCTAGATATACAAGGAAAAATTCAAGACATTAATTAACAGTTGTGATAGAAAGAGTACTTGATAAGGCTCATATATAGGTCTGTTTAGTTTGACTTATGACTTATAAATTATAAGCCGAAAGCTATAAGTTAGAATTTTCTAACTTATAACTTTTAATTTATTTTCGTCATTTTGACTTCAAGTGCTTAAAAACACTTTTTAAATTTATCCAAACACAACATAAGTGCTTAAAAGTTATTTTACTTTAAAACTACTTAAAATAAATCAATCCAAACGGGCTCTGTATCTTTATGAAATTTGAGAATTTGACAAAAAGCATAAGAAATAATTTTAAAAAATATATATTTCAAATTATTTATGCCATGTGTTAGGTCATCTCTTTTGAAGTTTTATTCCAAGCATGACCACAAATAAGCTGATAAGGTGTTTGACGACATGTCTGACAAAGATGTTGTTGTTTATACTTGTATGACTGCTGGTTTTGGTTAAGCTGGTAATCAGTATGTTAAACCGGGAAACTAACTTTGGTTAGTTTACTCATGCAGCATACCAGTCAAAGAGGGAACGTCGATTCATGGCTATGGTTTATTAATAGGGATTATTTTTTCTTCAGATGAAGTTTGTTGAAACAAGTCTATTATTAGACATATCGCAGTTTCCCAGTACTCCTTTGCCCTCCTGATGCATGTATGGAATTTTTAAGTGAGTAATATACAATTACCCTCCTTCTTTAGTTATCATTCTACGTTTTTACTTAGTCTAGAGCATGTATAGATCAAAGTGATGCATAGAGGTAACTATAAATTAAAATTTAAAATTCACTTCTAAGATTAAGGACTAAGATGGGTGGGGGACGGGATATCAAATATTCTGTTGGAGAACAGTTTACAAGTACAATTCTTTGCATTAAGTAATTGAACTAATGCTGAGATGGTAATTTATTGGTGTAAATCCGAAAAATGATTTGAAACTTAATAAAAGAAAATGGATTTTAGTCGTTGATTGGTGCTCTTTTCTTCTTTGAACTTTTTCTTCTTTATATAACATAGAAAAAGAATTGGAAAAATTACGTCATTAAGCAAATCTTACTATATATTTACAATATATAACAATACTTTTAAAAAATTACAAAAATAGCATGTTACCATATGTATCAATTTTTCTACCTTTTCTCTCCAGTCCACTACCAGAATTTCTCTCTAATTCAATGTCCCTTTCTCCCTCTTCCAAAATTTTCAATATCTCTGTCAGTTCTCTCTCTCTCTCTCTCTCTCTCTCTCTCTCTCTCTCTCTCTCTCTCTCTCTCTCTCATGAAGATTTAGATGTAGAGAATTGCAGATCTCTCGAGAAAGCAAAAAACGATTTGAATTTTTTGGCGAAGAAGATGTAGGGAATTGTAGATCTAAATTATTGTCCTTCTTATTTTCCAGAGCTGCTTGTTTTTTGATTCCTTTTGGCCTGATCTTTAATTGAAGTTGTGACAATTGTGTACTTCAGTATATCTCGGATACAGATCTTTGTTAAGACACTCACCAGAAAGACCATCACTCTGGAGATCGAGAGTTTAAACACCATTGACAATGTCAAAGCTAAAATTCAAGGAAATCGAAGCAGAACATTTTGTTAGCAATAATATTGCCGAATTTCTCAAACTTTTATCTGTGTTTTAATGACAAATTTGGGACACTGCAATTTTTTCAAGTTTTTTTGGTCTTTGTATGTCAATGAAAGAATTGATACATGTATCAGTATCAGATTTTTTATATATACAATTCTAGCTTTGTTATGTACCAATATATTATTTTGTGTGTATCAATACATTATACCAATTTGTTATTAATGTGTATCAATATTTTCAGTGATACATGTAGGGGTGTACATGGGTCGGTTTGGTTTGATTTTTCATTAAAAAATTACTAAACCAATCATATCAGTTTATTAAATCCACAAACCAAATCAAACCAACAAAAATCAGTTCTTTCGGTTTCGATTTTAATTGGTTCTTTTGATTTTTTTGGATTTTTTTATTTTTTTTATTTTTTTTAACTAAATCAAATAGTTAAAAAATCAAAAATAAATAAATTGGGTCTTTATATTTGATTTTTAAAAAAAAAACTAAATCTAACATATCTAAATTAACCCCAAAAAAAATTATAAATGACCTCTGAGAAAATAAAAACATGAAGAAATTGAGGCAGCTTAACGGCTTAACTCATAATAAAAATAGAAAAAAGATATACTAACAAACATGTGAAAGTAACCAGCGCCTAATGAATGAGGAGAGGAGGAGAAATCGATCTTTGAAAAGTGAACATGAAGACTGAAAGTTATATTTTATCTTGCTAGGTTTTTAGGTTAATATTAGGTCTTTATATTTAGATCATTTACTTACTAGTTACTAGTTAGTGCTACTAAACAAATATTACAATTTACAAGTTTATAACTTATAAGCTCAAATAGGAATATATATCTAATTTCTATACATTGAAATTAATAAAACTAATTTAAAAAATATCAATAAAATAGATTATAATTAATATTTTTATGTATAAAAGTTTATATGTAGGTTTGGGTCGGGGTTCAGTTTGACTTTTTTATGGTTAATACCAAACCAAATCAAGAATGATCGATTTTTTCTCCAACGCCAAATCAATCAAACCAAACCACATGTCGACTTTTTTCTCGGTTTGACTTGGTTCGTCGGTTCGGTTTGATTTGACGGTTTGGCTTGTACACATGAATGTAAAATACCCGTATTGCTTTGTGTAGCAATTTAGAAAATGCTTGCCAATTTTTTACTTTGTTGCCCATGTATCAGTATTATTTTGAATAAATTACCCATTCGTATTCATCAATGTATGACAACTGCATCATTTTTTATAAAATATTTAATGTTATGGAAATTTGCAGATTATAGATTCTTTAATTGTGTATTTGAATTTTTTTTAATTTTACTATTGAAACTGATGATACTGTGTTTATGTATTATATTTGTATGTGTATCAATTTTTTTTATGCTTATTAGTATGTATCATTTTTTTTCTAGTGAAACACATAACTTTCATTTAGATAGATGAGCTTTTGATACATGTACCATCACAAATTTGAAAAGTTTTTCCAAATCTGCAACGATGATACACCAAAAGAAAAAAATTTCTCTAAAATCTGTGATTTCAGATTTAGAAATTACACAAATGTGAAATTTTGAATTAAAATTTTAAATAAAGAAAAAAAATATTCAAGATCATAAAAAGAGTGATTTACTCCCATTCAATACGCAACTTCCCTTTAAAAATTTAGATACAGTCACAATGATACAGTAAATTGTATCAGAAAATAGAAAAATATGTTATTTTCTGTAATTTTAATAAATCGTGCTATTTTATGTAATTATTTTATTATAAAGTGCTATTTATGAAAATTTCTCCCAAGAATTCCTCTTTTGATCAGCCCATTTCCACTATTTATTCATGCTCTGCCGTTTTATTATAAATAAAAATAAAAATAAAAAGGTCCTACCGGGAGTCGAACCCAGGTCGCTGGATTCAAAGTCCAGAGTGCTAACCACTACACCATAGAACCCGACTGTTCTACGTTTAGTCGATTATTTCATTTTATTATTAAAAGTCTATGTCAATCAACTTGATTTCTCTCTCTTTTTTATTTTAATTTTATATTTCGGCTTAAATATAATTTACATCAATAAATGGTTATAGTCCTTTTACTCCAGTTTATGTCCTATTTGTTTGTTCAAAAAATTAATTTCTTCTTAATTTTAAGAATTATTTAACTTAAACTTCATATTTTATCCTTAATGACAACTTTTTATGATTATAACAAAGTTATGAAACATTTCGGACAATAAATTATAGAAGTCAGATAGCTATATAAATATTATAAGATATTTGACACTGCAAGTTTTAAATCTTCTTTTTTTAAAAAAAAAATTGTGCCCAATTAAATAGGATCATAATTAAATGAAATTAAACGAACGAAGTCGAAAATTCCTATAACGAATTTCTTACCATGAGTGAGAAAAACACCTTCAAGTTATCTCGTTGATTTATCAAAGTAAGGGGCATAATTAGAGATTAATGTTAGCAAGTCATATTTAAATGGAGTCTGCAGCCTAAAGACAACATTTGGAGCCAAAATTTCAAAACAGCCAACGAAATTTGAGAAAGACCGAGTGGGACAAATCATCCGAAGGTCAATAAAATGCTTTAATTTTGATAGCCCGCCCCAATCGGATGTTTGGTGTATGAGCGATTATTTTATAATTTTAAGAGCAATTTCATAAATAACCTTATATAGTAAAATAATTACACAAAATAGTATGTTTTGTCTTAATTACATAAAGTAGTATTTTTTTTTAAAATTTTCTGATACAGATTAACGATAACCTCGAGTGTTGTATTAAAAATTTAAATCCTTATTTTTCTCTTATAAGGACACTAGTTAATATATAATTAAACAAACTTGCATATTTAATGGGAGTAAATCTCTCTCCGTTTTGATCTCAATTTTTTTCCACCATATATAGGAAGTTTAAATAATTCATTCATATTAAATAAAAAAATTTCAAAAAGTCGCAGATTTCGTGGGGATTTTCTTTTTCCTTGGGTGTATTATTGTTGCAGGTTTGGTGAAATTGATACTTATGCATGTATCAAAAAATATTGAAAGATATCTTACTGGGTATATTTCATATGTATCACAAGTATCACTAGTAAACATCAACTGCCATTTTTAAAATTAATACAGACAATACTATTATAATGTGTTCAATGTATATATGTATCAGAAATAAATTAAACAGTTCTTTGTTGTATCAGTCTATTATTGATTGATACATTTTAGTATTGTATCATTAATATGAAAATGGTATTGTTCGAGTAGTTGGTTGTATCCAAAAAAAAAAGAAAGGAGAAGAGACTAATATATTGTATCATCAATATGAAAAAGATATTGTTCAACTAGTTGGTTGTATAAAAAACAAAACAATCATCACTCATAGATGAACAGAGCTGCAACAATACTATTATAATATGTTCAATGTATATATGTATCAAAAATAAATTAAAACAATTCTTTGTGTATCACTCTATTATCTATTAATACATTGTAGTATTGTATCATTAATATAAAAACGATATTGTTCAAGCAGTTGATTGTATCCAAAAAAAAGGAGAAGAAACTGATATATTGTATCATTAATATGAAAACGATATTGTTCAAGTAGTTAGTTGTCTCAAAAAATCTTCATTACTCGCAGATGAACAAAGCTGCAAAATCTCTTCTCGTGGGCATTCGATCACCTTGAAGTCCTTCAAAGCTTAAACTCAACAACCTCAGACAGCTCTCTCTCTTTCAACTCAAGTTTATAAATGTATTTCCATGGATCATAGAGAGAGAGAGAGAGAGAGAGAGATATTTTGATTAATCCATATCAGATCAAAAACTTTTAAAAATTGCAGATTTTGTGGAGATTTTTTTTCTTTGATAGAGATAATCGGAGAAAGAGAAAAACTAGGACACTTAATTTTGGACAGTTACAATGAGAGAAAAAAGGGGAGTAATTGGAGTGAGAATGCAGTAAGTTGAAAATAGAACATAGAAAATTTGATACAAAAGTAATTTGCTACTTTCTATAATTATTTTGCTATTTTTATAATTTTTTAATTGGTTTGCTAATTATTGTAAATAGCTAGTTAAGTTTGCTTAGTTATGTAATTTTTACTAATTTTAATTGATTAGTTCGTTCAACAGTGAACGAAAAGTTTTTTTTAGTTTTTTAGGTTAGTCATCCAACACCAGATAATCTACCTTTTTTTTTTCCAAAAATTCGCTAGCTCACCAACAATGCGTACATATTTTTTCTAAGAAATCAATTCATGTTGACTGATCATTTGATGTAAGGAGCAATTTAGTTTTTACGTTGGACATCTAACTGATACAATGGCCATGATCTCTGTGTAGCCAAGGAAAGTAAGATTCTAATAGAAATGACCTTTGCCTCTGTTGAAAGGGTCTCGCCATAGTCTATTCCTTTGGTTTGTGTGAATCCTCTTGCCACTAACCTTGCTTTATATCTCTCAATCTCCCCACTTGGCTGGAATTTCACTGTGTATACCCATTTACATTTAGATCCCACAGTCTTCTTTCCAGGAGGTAAATCAACAATCTCCCATGTCTCATTCTTCTCTGGGGGTTGGGGAGTCATTATAATATGATCGATCTACTCCATATTATTCACCCTCCCTTCCCGAAATATTCTACCACAAATTTTTCTTCCACAAAATTTTCGTTCGGCTTAAGATTTTGCTCAAATTTGTCTTTCAGTGTTTTTGTGCTCAGATAAGACTAAATCTGTTATGAAATAATAAAGAAAAAAGAAAAATAAGGTTAAAAAAATAGAAAAGAGAGAAGATTTATTTCTCTTGAGGGGTGAAATATAATGAAGGAGAACTCCTTTATTTATAGGGGAAAACTAATCCTAACTTTTCTCTAAAGAAATAAAATAGACATTAGATATAATACATTTACAGACATTCATTATAATACAAATACAGTTATAAGCCTCCTCCTTGAATATATATTTGATAGATAATGTGCCTCATTAAAATTTTACTAGAAAAAAACAATGAAAAAATTTTAGTGAAGGAAAAAGAGTACACATATCTAATAATACGCATTTTAGTTGCCTCATTAGAAATCTTATAAGAAAAATCCAGTGGAATAAAAATCTGTAAGGAAAAAAGAGTACAACGTATATTAACTTCCCTGTTGAGAACATCAATCCAAAAACTCAAATATTCACATCCCAATTTTGTGCATCATTATTTTTAAAGTTGCAGTTGGTAGAGATTTGATCAAGAAATCAATCATATTATCACTCGAATGAATCTGTTGCACATTGATATCACATCTTTTAGAGATCATGTGTGAAGAAAAGCTTTAGTGAAATGTGTTCGTTCTATCTCTTTTTATGAATCCCTCCTTTAATTATGTTATGCATGTTGCATTATCTTCTTATAAGATTGTGGCTATTTTTGTCACATTTCAAACCATATTTTTCTCGAATGAGATGTATCATTGACCTCAACCACATACATTCTCGATTCGTGAATATCTATTATCTCAGTATGATTTGATTAAGTAGCCATAATGGACTTCTTTGTAGATCGTCATGATATGACAGTACTTCCACATAGCATGTTTAAGATCGAGTTTTATATGGGTCATAAAAAATATCCTACATCAACGTAACCAACATGATCAAAACTGCAATTGTTAGAATAAAATAAGTCCAAATTGATAGTCCCTTTTAGGTACCGCAATATATGTTTGATCTCGTTCTAGTGTCTCCTGGTAGGAGTAGAACTATATCTTATTAATACATTAACTAAAAAAGCTATGTCAAGCCTTGTAGTATTAGAAAGATACATTAGTATATCAATCGCACTAAGATATGGTACTTCAGGACCAAGGATTTTCTCATTCTTTTCTTGAGGTCAGAACAGATCCTTATTCACATCAAGTGATCGAATAACCATCGGAGTAATTAATGGATGTACTTCATTCAAGTAAAATCATTTCAATACCTTTTCTGTAAGGCAGATTGATGGACAAAGATACTATTTGTCAAATATTCAATTTGCAAATCAAAACATAATTTTGTCTTTTTAAGATCTTTCACCTCAAATTCTTTCTTTAGATAATCAATTGTCTTTTGAAGCGCTATTGGAGTTCCAATAAAGTTTATATTGTCACCATAAACAACAAGTATAATAAATTTAGATGTTGCCTTCTCTATAAAAATACATTGGCAAATGACATTTTATTTATATAACCTTCTTTTGATAAATACTTATTAAGGTGGTTATACCACATGTGTCCTACTCTTCAAATTATACAATTATCTTTGCAATCTGATTGAATACATTTTTTGATACTTTGAACTATATGCTTCAGACATCTTAAATTCTGTAGAAATTTTAGTGTATATCTCATTATCAATTGATCCATAGAGGTAGGCTTTCACAACATCCATCCAATGAATCTTAAGTCTCTCATTAACAACGAAACTAATAAGACAACATAATGTTATTGCAACCTTAATTGGTGAGTATATTTCTTCATAATCGACACCGGACCTTTGTGAAAATCCTTGTGCAATAGGGCATGCCTTATATTTTTGTATTTTATTTTTATTATTTTTTTCACACAAAAACTCATTTACAACCAACATGTTTAATATCACTAGGTGTTTGAACTATAATCTAAGAACTTTACATTTGGCAAGTAAATTCAACTCTGATTGAATTATTTCTTGCCATTTTGGCTAATAATTTATCTATCGACATTCCTCAATAGATTGAGGTTCAAGATTCCTACTATCATGAATAATTTTTGTTGCAACATTATATGTAAAGATATAATACACCACTATTTTCAATCGATTCAAATTAGTCCAAAATCAATTGAATTTATTGATAGTTCCTCATTTTATTGAGTCTCAAGCTCATTGATTCCTTCAAGGATATTATAGTTGCTCAAATCTTGAATTTTTGTATGAGGTTCTTTCATAGTGTCATCTTGATTGTTTATTTTCTTATTTCTAAGAATTCAATCTTTAAAACCTAATGGTCTACCATGCTTCAGGAGTGCTTTAGACTCATTAGCTATGACACTAGTAGATGGTCCTATAGTGTCATGATCCGATCCATAAACCTTGGACGCAACGCAGGAACTAAAACCACAAATGGCTCCAAGCTAACTCGTAGTACATGCATAACATAAACATAAACTAACAAACTGGGCGGAATCAAATCATGAGATATATCATAAGCGAAATAAGTATGAGATATCATGAAATGTTAAACTGAAACAATGAAATCCAACTCGTTGAACATCTAAACATAATAGTCTGAAAGCCTTTAAACATCTGATAAGATGGAGGGACAAGTTCCCAACTAGCTCTACAAAATCTGAAAACTGAAATGACTAAGAAAAAACATAAACCAAAACTCTTATCCTCAAATGATAAAGACTCACCACTCCAAAGCTAATCGAGGACCGAAACGTGGCTAGCAATGGGACAGAGACTGAATACCTGAACCTATATTGATAATATAGCATAAAATATGCGATCAATACTTTAAATGTACTGAGTAAGGAGAATAGGTAAATCATGAGATTAAGGAATTATGCTAAAGTCATGATGGTACTATATCCATAAAACATGTGATTTTATCATAAACTGAAATGCGATGACCTAAGGTTTTAAAACAAATATAGAGATGAACATGTCTGGAAGCATAAATAAGTTTATAAACTGATTAATGGGCCATGTACAAAATACTATAAGTTGGTGCATCATAAAACATGAAACTGGAGTAGGAGATTCTCATATCCAACGTACTCCAAGTGAACATCATGAAGCCCAACCTGTAACTCTAGTCGGGAGAGTGTCCATACCTTGCCGAGGGTAAAAACGATAAAGGCGTGAATTTACTCATGAGCCCATTTGGGCAAGGGAGACACTCTCTAGTGAGGACCCCTTCATACCTAGATGCCACGTAGTTATGGGACTTAGGTTATCCGAACCTATATCCACTATGTGTTAAATACTGATTTCAAAATATACATAGGTGCTCATAATCATACTTGAAACCTGATAGGGTTTTCATAAGCTAGTTTAAAAATCCTGTAGCTTACTAACTTCCATGAAGTACTTGAACTAGCCGTGAAAATTATGCTAAGTTTACAACCATGAAACTTCGTATTGAGGTTCATGAAAATCATACTTAATTGAGTAAAACATGCTAAATTGGATATAGATAATCATAGGAGTTTTTCAAAGAATTTTACCAAGTCATAATTGTAAAATACATGTAGAATCATGAGAGAAATAATTCATAAAAGAATTTAGAATTTTTGAAATAAAAAGGGTTCTAGCCTTAGAAATCATGAAATTTGAAATTTAAAACATGAAAGAATAGAAATCATAAGTTTAAACTTGGGGTTTGGGCATAAGAGTGAAAGGAATCCCTTATTGATAATCCCACATACCTGGTCTTGGTGATTCCTAGACTTAATCTTGAGACCCAAGATATTGGAGAAGATGAACCCTAACTTCCTTGAGAGCCTTGAGAGTTTATGATTTGAATCTATGGTGTTTGGTGAAAGGAAAGGGAGTTTAGGCTGAGTAAAACCCTTTAATATCCCTCTTAGGAAACCCAAAACGACCTGATTTAGGAGTTAAAAATATAGGAAGTTATGAAATACCCCTGAAAATTTGACTTAAAAGTATATCGTCCAGGCCCAACGGATAATGTCACGAGTCGCTGGTTCTCACCACAGCTCATAGTGACCTATTGGGGTCACTAAGTCATTTTAGGTCAATATTTTCTCTTCTCCCCATGGCTCATTTGGACGAATCATTACTTTCTCCCACGACTCGTCATCTGGCTCATGGTTTCTAGGAAAAAATTGACAAGTTTTTGGACTTGGTTGCCTAGCTCAGGATGAGTGACATGAAGACTCATCACTTCCTCTCATGACTCGTGACATGAGTTGTGACAACTAGAAAAGGGGAAACTTCTATATGCTCACCATGACTGACAGGAAGAGTTGTTGAGACATATCACAACTCGTCACTCGAGTCATTTTGTGGAAAAAATACAGGTTTTCCTGCTGGTCCTATTTCAAGCCTACTGTATGATCTTAGAAACTTTTGGGGTATTACATTATCTCTTCCTTGAAAACATTCATCCTTGAATGGAGACCGATGAATATGAAAAGATAAGAAAAAAGCTGCAATCTCAATACTGAATGTTAACCACTGAGTACTAATGGAGTGATTGATTTCGAACTGAGATACTTTACGTTGAACTGATTTCATGAAACATGCATGCATGCTAAGACATGAGAGGAACTGAGTGACATGAAACTAAGTGAAATACTAAGGAGGAAACTATTACCTCATGCTAGAATCAAATTGGAGGGAAAGAGGTGACAATACTTGGACATCATGTCTGGATCGACTTCTTAAGTAGCTCCCTCTACAAGATGATCCTTGATAATGCTCAAATCACACCCCAATAAAAGTATGACGTAGACATTTTCAATAAAGAACCCAACTAGGTTGGGGTCGATCCCACAAAGAATATGGTCAAGATGTAGAATAACGCTAGTATTTATGCTTTTAGTACAATTATTTCCTTAATGGGGGGTTTAAATGAAGTAATTGAGTAAGAGTATTATAAATTGAATTTGTTGTCAAATTTATGCAATTAACTTGGAAGATGTTCCCCATGGATTCATAACTATTTCGGATTATTACATTAGTGATATATCCCCACACTTAGCCTACAAAATTGATAATATAGGTTCATCCAAACGATTGATTCGTCCCTATTAGATGACTATACTCAATTACCAGATTAAGTTTCTTGAGTGTTTTCACTTTAACCATTGTCAACTATTCCAAAGTAACTATCCTGCGACCGCAACTCAAGTTGTACAATGAATCATAAAGTTTAAGGCTTTGTTGTTCTTCTCTTTTCTTAATCTCTACTTCTCTAGGTTCAAGCAAGTAGAGAATTTGGGCAAGTCCTAACATTGCGCATCATTAAGAGACATTGAAGATGAAGAGATGAACAATACAAAAATGCGTTTGAGTTTAGAATAACTTTTATGTTAATCCTAGTTAGTTAATTTACCATGGTTCCCACAACCGTAGTTGTGGAGGTTTTAGCCTCTCATATTTGTAAAAGAAAAAATAGAATTCATGGAAGACATCATAATTAAAGACTTACAATGATGATTGAAATAAAATCTAATTAGTTATTGCACAATGCAACTTCAACAATTCAAGAACAATGAATGAATCTCCAAGAATGTTGAAAACTCCAGAAGAATCTCCAAAGTATTTTTTTCTCTCTCAAAAGTGTCAAAGTGCGACTAAACAGTATCTCCTCACAAAAATAACCTAGAAAAGTATTTATACAAATAATCAGAAGCCTTTTCCTATATTAATGGAAAAACTGTACTAACTACCGTCGCCAGATCCTACCACTTGTACCATGATCATATGAGTCGTAGATGCTACTCGTACAATGCTTGGAAACCCTGATTTTGGTTAAGTGTTGGGAGTTGGTATGACTCGTACAATGCTCCTATGAGTCGTACAACTCTGTCATGGTCTGAACTTGTGATTTCTAGCATCCTCTGAATATTTTCACGAGTGTCTTGGTACGACTCGTACCTTGCTCTTACGATTCGTGGAATCTACCTTTCAACATTCTTTATAAAGTTCACCACGCCTCCTTGGTATGGGTCGTAGGTAGTCATCACGAATCGTGATTTCTACCCATACCAGGAGACTAGTCAAAGTGCATCCTTCTGTTTTTTTCCACAAGTACTACGGTACAGCTCGTACCAAGAGTCGTAATTTGCCTTGGTCTTGAGTAGCCCTTCTGAATTTTTCCATGAATCAATGTATGGCTGGTACCACCAGGGTACGGCTCGTACTGAAGCCTGTACTTAGCCCATTTTCTGCACTCTTTTTTTTCTTCTTTTACAGATTTCAACTCCAACACTTGATTTCCCTGCAAACAAAGCAAAAGTGAATCATATTTGTATAAACACACCCAAGACCGTGCATAGTTTCTCAATTTTAAGCGCTGAAAATGTTGTAAACCCATAACACATCAATCCTCCAAAAGACTTTCACTAACGCGACTTCCTTGTTCCTCAACTTACGAACCTGATAGTCAAGAATTTCAATCAGAACCTCCTCACAAGAGAGACTATCCTTCACACCAATACTCTCTACTAGTACCACTAGAGCCGGATTGCTAGTGCACTTTTTTAACGAAGACATGTGGAAAATGGGATACACTAATGCTAATTTTGCAGGAAGCTCCAACTCATAGGCTATATTGCCAAACCTTATCACCCCCTTCATGGGTGACACCTTCAGAAACACCCAATCGTCAAGTGCGAACTCAAGCTCTCTCCTCCTCAAATCTGCATAGGATTTCTGGTGAGTCTGAGTTATTTTTAGCCTTTCTCTAATAAGCTAAACTTTTTTATTGCCTCATGAACTGAATCCAATTCTATCAATATAGCCTTGCCTACCTCAAACCACCCGAGATCTACAACTCCGCTCGTAAAGCACATCAAATGGAGCCACTGAATACTGGAGTGGTAGCTATTATTGTAGCCAAACTAAATGAGAGACAAATGATCATACCAATTACCCTTGAAGTCAATCACACAAGATCTCAACATGTCCTCTAAAGTTTGAATGGTCTGCTCGGCCTGACCATCTGTCTGTGGGTGAAAATCTGTGCGAAGCTTAACTTGAGTACTAAGACCTTTCTGAATGACTTCTAAAACTGTGAGGTGAACTGAGTACCCCTATCAAAAAGGATAAACAAGGGGAATCTATGAAACCTGACTAACTCTCGAATGTAAATCCTAGCATAATCTTCGGTTGACTCTATAGTCTTAACTGGCAAAAAATATGCTGACTTAGTCATCCGGTGTAAAACCACCCATATAGAATCATGTTGTCAACGTGCACAAGGTAAACCTATAATAAAGTCCATATTTATGTCTTCCCACTTCCAAGTATAAATGCCAATATCTTGAGTCATACCTCTGGGTCTCTAGTGGTCAACCTTAATCTGTTGGCAATTAGGACACATAGCCACAAATTCTATGTTATCCCTCTTCATGCATTCCACCAATAGACTTTCCATAGATCATTGTACATCTTGGTGGCACTTGGGTGGATAGAATATCAAGAGCTATGAGCCTCTCTCAACATCCGTTGTCTCAAGTAATCCACATCCGAAACACATAGTAAGCCCTGATACCGGAGCACACCATCTCCCCTTTGGGAGAAAACCTCTACTTTCTAATTTTGGACTGCTTCCTTCAACTTAACCAAAATAGGATCCTCATCTTGTTTTGCCTTAACTTCCACCACTAACGAAGATTTTGAACCATTATGAATAGTGACACCACCATTTGCCGAATCTATAAGGTGAACCCCTAAGTGAGCAAGCCAATGGACATCTCTAACCAACTCCTTATCCCTCTTCAACATGAACCACACTTCCCATGGACAACTTGCTAAGGGCATCAGCCACAACATTTGCTTTACCTGAATGATAAAGAACACCCATGTCATAATTCTTGAGAAGTCCAATTCATCTTCTCTATCGAAGATTTAGGTCCTTCTAACTAAACACATGTTGAAGGCTCTTATGATCCATGAACATATGAACATGCACCCCATACAAATAGTGTCTCCAAATCTCTAAGGCACAAACTACTGTTGTTAACTCAAGGTCGTGTGTCGGATAATTCTTCTCATAAGTCTAAAGTTGTTTAGAAGAATAAGCAATGACCTTGCCATGCTGCAGCAATATACACACGAGACTAACTCTTGAGGCATCACAATATACTAAAAATCCTTCCATGCCCTCTAGCAGGGTCAAGATCATAGCAGAAATGAGTCGAGTCTTTAACTCCTAAAAGCTCCTCTCATAAGCATCGGATTATTGAACCTTTACATTCTTCTGAGTTAATCGGGTCAGAGGTAAAACAATGGATGAAAATCCTTCTACAAACCTCCTGTAGTAACCAACCAAACCCAAAAAACTTCTAATGACGATGGGAGTGATAGACCTAGGCCAGTTCTTCACTACTTCTATCTTTTTCTACCTAAACTCCCACACTAGACACCACATTCCCAAGAAATGCAATTGACTTCAGCCAAAACTCACACTTGTTGAAATTGGCAAAAAGCTGACAGTCCTTAAGAGTTTGCAACACAATTCTCAAATGATCCGCATATTTCTCCTTACTCTGAGAGTAAATGAGGTTATCATCTATAAAGATGATAACGAACATATTTAAGTACTGCTTGAATACCCTGCTCATCAAATCCATAAAAGTTGCAGGAGTATTCGTTAGTCCAAAAGACATAACGATGAATTAATAGTGACCATACCGAGTCTTGAAAGATGTTTTTGAAATGTCACACTCTCTGACTCTAAGCTAATGGTAGCTAGACCTAAGGTCTATCTTTGAAAAACAACTAGTACCCTGAAGCTGATCAAACAAGTCATTAATCCTGGGATGCAATACTTATTCTTGATTGTGACTTTGTTCAATTAGAGGTAGTCAATATACATCTTGAGGGAACCATCTTTTTTCACACGAAAAGGATCAGATCACCCAATGGGGACCTACTGGGCTTGATAAAACCTTTATCTAAGAGATCCTTCAACTATTCCTTTATCAACTGGAGCCATTCTCTAAGGAGGAATGGATATGGGCTGCATATCAGGGAGGAGGTCTATCCTACAGTCAATCTTCTGCTTAGGAAGGACTCTAGGTAGATCATCTGGGAACACCTCTGGAAATTCATGAATAATTGGGACCAACTAAAGAGTCAGGGTTTTGGACTTAGAATCCTTCACCAGAACTAACTGGTATACACAATCATTGAAAATCATCTTTTTGGCCTTAAGGTAAGAGACAAAGAACCTATAAGCACTACGGAACTGCCCTTCCAATCTAGGACCGTTTCACCTAGAAATTGAAATTCTACTATTCGGACTGACTGAATCATAACAAGAATGTAACCAATTCATGGAAAGGATAACATCAAAGTTGGTCATGTATAACTCTACTAAATCTACTGTGGTGATTTTCTGGAGAACTGTAATTGGGAAACTTCTGTATATCCTCCGTGCTAAGACTGACTCACCGATAGGAGTAGAGACTGAGAAGGGGTCTGATAGGACTTCAGGACTGGCCTCGAAGTTTGCAGTAATATATAGAGTCACGAAGGATAGTGTGGCCTCTATATCTAACAACACGTAAACATCAAGGTGAAACACTCATAACATACCCGTAACCACATCTGGTGAGTTCTCCTAATCCTGGCATACTGAAAGTGCATAAAAATAGTTTTGATGTTGTATTCCACCTGCACTAGATGAGGCACCCTGGTGGGATGGGCGAGCTGCTGAAGAGGTGTCTTGGGCACGACCACTACCGTCACCCTGTCTGGCTAATGGATTGTCTCTGAGACTATGACCGGGTTTACCATACCCAAAACAAGCATCCTTGCCAATCAAACACTCTCCAGGGTGATTCCTTCTACACTTCTTGTAAGCTAGATAAGTGCGTCTTCCGGATATGCTCCCATGAGACTTAGAGCCTGGTTATCTACTCCTTTAATCACCTCAACTCCTGGGGGATGGGATGCTAGCTGATGAAGGTGCTAGAGTTGATGACCTCTGATGGACTGTGAACAATTTTCACTACTTGTCCTTTATTGAGAGAACATAAAGTTTCCTCTCCTAGCCCTCTTGGTCTCCCTTTCCTTCTCCTTCAACTTCTCTTCCTCAATCTATTAGTCATGAATCATGAGTCGGGAGATATCCATGTCATTGATGGGTATAACATTCTTACACTCCTTGACCACTCAATTTGAGACTCTTAACATAAACTTGCTCATTCGATCGCTCAACTCGGCAACCACCTTCAGAGCATAGTTAGACAGCTGGTGAACTTTAGGGCATACTCCTGAACCATCATGGAGTTTTGCTTCAAATTAATGAACTCCGCAACCTTTGCCTCGTTTAACTCCTGAGGGAAGAATTTGTATAGAAAGGCTGTCATGAACTCATCCCAATCAAATAGAGCTGCACCTACTCAATGACCTTTCTTCCACTACTTATACTATATATGAGCTACCCCTTTCATCTAATAAGATGCCAAGTATGCACTCTCCTCTTTGGTGATAACCATGATCTGAGTGATCTTCTGTACCTCATCAATGAACTCCTTTGGATCCTCGTCCACCTTCGAACCATGAAACTTTGATGAATCCATCCTAGTGAAGTCTCACACCTTTGTTGCTGCAGCATTTTCATTAGTGTTTGTGGATACAATCACCTACTGGTTGGCTTGCGCCGTCATGGACTATGCCAACATTTGGAAGGCAGCTCTAAACTCTGCATGGGTAACTTGTTCATTCATAGGGTCTGCATGAGCTGATTGTGCTGGCTGGTTCCCATTACCATTTCTCTTTCCATTGGCTCTTTGGGGAGGCATTTTCTTTAAACGCGTGTAACATGAGTTAAGAGAGTAAAGAGAGTTGGACTTTATCTCATGATACAGAACATGAAAGAAGGGAAATTTTCAAAAAATGTTTCATAGACTATTCCTCATAAGTGTAGCGTGATTTACACCCATGAAAAAGACTCTATTTAATGCGGCTTTTAGAAACCCTAGGACACACTTAAACCTGATACTTTGATACCACGTTTGTCACTATCGGATTTGTAGACCCTGGACGCGACATGGGACCTAGAACTACAAATAGCTCCAAGCTAACCCATGGTACATGCATAATATAAACATAAACTAAGAAATTGAGTGGAAGCAAATCATGAGATATATCATAAGCAAAATAAGTCTGAGATATCATGAAATGTTAAATTGAAACAACATAAGCCAACTCGTTAAACATCTAAACATAACAGTTTGAAAGCCTTTAACCATCTAGTGAGCTGGAGGGACAGGTTCACAACTAGCTCTATAAAAATAGAAAACTGAAATGACTAACAAAATACATAAGCCAAAACTCTTATCCTCAGATGATGAGGACTCACCGCTCCAAAGCTGATTGAGGACCGAAACGTGGCTAGAAGTGGGATTGAGACTGCACACCTGAATCTATATCATGAGATGGTATAACATAAAATATGCAGTCAGTACTTTGAATGTACTGAGTATGGAGAATAGGTAAAGCATTGGAGTAAGGAATTATGCTAACTTCATGATCATACTATAGTCATAAAACATGAAGATTTTATCATAAACTGAAATGCGATGAACCAAGGTTTTAAAACACAAATATAGAGTTGAGCATGTATAAAATCATAAATAAGTTCATAAAATGGTTAATGGTCCACGTATAAAATACTATAAGTCGGTGCATCATAAAACATGAAAGTGGAGTGGGAGATTCTCAAAATCGACTTACTCCAAGTGAGCATCATGGAGCCCAACTTGTAACCCTGTTGAGGAGGGTGTTCATACTTTGCCAAGGATAAGAACTATGAAGTCATGAATTCACTCATGAGCTCATTCGGGTAAGGGATATAATCTCTGGTGTGACCCCTTCATACCTTCAGCGGCACGTAGTTATGAGACTTGAGTTATCCGAACCCGTATCTGCTTGATGTTAAATACTACTTCCACAACATACATAGGTGCTCATAATTATACTTGAAATATGATAGGTTTTTCATATGCTAGTTTAAAAATTATGTAGGTTACTAACTTCCGTGAAGTGCTTGAACTAGACATGAAAAATATACTGAGTTTACAGCCATGATAATTAGCATTGAAATTCATGAGAATCACACTTAATATGAGTAAGACATGCTAAATTGAATATGAAGAATCATAGGAGTTTTTCAATGAATTTTACCAAGTCATAATTTTAGAATACATGTAGAATCATGAGAGAAACAATTCATAGAATTTATAGTTTTTGAATAAAAAGAGTTCTAGCCCTAGAAATCATGAAATTTGAAAATCAGAACATGAAAGGATTGAAATAATAAGTTTAAACTTGGGGTTTGGACATAAGGGTGAAAGGAATCCCTTATTGATCATCCCACACAGTAGGGCTTGATGATTCCTTGACTTAAGATTGAGATCCAAGAGATTGGAGCAGATGAACTCTAACTTCCTTGAGTGCCTTGAGAGTTTATGATTTGAATCTACAGTGTTTGGTGAGGGGAAAGAGAATTTAGGCTAAGTAAAACCCTTTAATATTCCCCTTAGGAAAGCCAATATGACCTGTTTTAGGAGTTGAAAACATAGGAAGTTATGAAAATACCCTTGGAAATTCAAATTAAAAATCTATCCTTCAGGCCTAATGGATCATGTCATGAGTCGTTGGTCCTCTCATGACTCGTGGTGACCTCTCATAGTCACTGAATGATTTTTTTCAATCTATGATCTTCTCCCTATGACTCATCAGGATGAATCAATACTTCCTCCCATGACTTGTCATCTGGCTCATCGGTTTCTAGGAAAAAATTGACAAGTTTTTGGACTTAGCTGCCTGGCTCAAAATGAGTGACATGATGACTCATCACTTCCTCTCATGACTCATGACATGAGTCATGGCAACTGGAATAAGAGAATTTCTGCATGCTCACCATGACTTCCAGGAATGGTCATTGGGATATACCACAAGTCGTTACTCGAGTCGTTCTGTAGGAAAAATGTAGGTTTTTCTACTAGCTCTATTTCAAAGTCTAGGTTCTGATCTTAGAAACTTTTGGGGTATTACATACTGGGACATCAATTCCAATTTGGAATATTTTTTGCATAGACATGTGATTTAGTAATCTTTTTCAAATCTGTAAATGCATTTGGTATTTGTTGCTATTTTCTGCAAGTGAATAATCTTTTGGACTTCTTGCTCAAATATAGAAGCATGTGGATCAAGATGAGACAATGATGGATCTTTCCATAAAATTTTTCTTTTGATTTCACTATTTTCTTGCCCTAATTTTGAAAAATGTGTCTCATCAAATCAACAATCTGCAAATCAAAAGTGAACAAATTTCTCATTAGTGGTTCAAGGTAGCGAAAAATAAAGGGCGATTCAAACCCAAGATATATTTTTAACCTTCTGTGGAGGCCCATCTTAGTGCGATGTAGTGGTGCTACAGGTACATATACAATGCATCCAAAAATTATTAGGTGGGATATATCAGGTTCTTGACCCTAAACTAATTGCAATGGTAAAAATTTATGATAATTTATCGCTATGAGATGAACAAGTATTGGTGCATGCGGAATCGCATGATACCAAGAAAAAGTGGGCAACCTTATTTTCATAAGTAATGATCATGCCATCAGCTGCAACCGTTTAATTAATGAATTTGCAAGACCATTTTGAGTATGAACATGATCTACAGAAAGTTCAATTTTAATCCACAATGACCCGTCCATCATTACGGGGAAAAAGTAAGTCTGAAACATCCTCTCTTGCGTAGGTTATTGGTGGAAAGGTGTTGGGTGAGTTTTAGTTAAAACTTAAGAATGAGGAATGATCTGTGTGTAGGGAATGGGAGCTACTGGTTATCGGGGGACTGCTGCGGCGCGGGGAATACCGCTGCAGTGAGACCCTCACCATGATCGAAGGCCTGCCATAATGGACCAAGACAGTAACTGTCAGATCCACTGTGGTGGCGTTTCGAGCACTATAGAGGGTCCGGGCTAACGAAAATATGACCACTAGGGTGGACAACGGGAGTCAGTAAGTAGGTTTTATGTAGGATTTTAGGGTTTACCCCATTTTCCAAAGCACAAATTATGAAGAAACTAAGAGCGATATTCCAAGGGCATAGAGATCCTCCTTCCCCTAGGTAAGAATTTTGGGTTATTCCTCTTCTTTTGATTCCCTAACCTCATTGAATCAAAGTGGGGGCCTCTAATGGTGAAATTCCTAGTTGAAGAACCCTTGGTGAACCTAGAGCTGATTAATAAAGAACTAGAGGGTGTTGGTCCCTAGGTCTAGAAGGGATTAATGAGCACCTCTTAGGGTATTGCGCATACATGTCCATAAGGGTAGGGTAATGGAGACCCACAATTTGATAAAGTAAGACTATTAGCCCTAGAAAAATCCTAATGAGGGGATGAGGAGTGGAAACTCCATGACTCGGGATGGGAATGATTATTATGTGAACAAAATAGAATGAATTCCTTAGTGGGTAGCGAGGGACACCAGGTAACCGGGTAGAATTGGGGGAATAAATATCCTAGACCCTTATTTGAAGAGTAAATAATAGATTAATGTATAATTGTTGTTGTAGATTTTGAATGTTATGAGGTGTTGAGGAAAGGCAAGGCTCCAGCAGAGTAATCGATATTCTAATCCTCCAATCGAGGTAGGTTATGGTTTAGAAGAAGTTAGACCTTATGTAACGGAATGTATGTATGTGGAATGATAATGTGTTGTATTAGTCCCCAGATATTATTTGTTGTTATAACTCCCCTATTGAATTCAATTATTGAATGAATCTGATATGATGCCGTTGCTTATGTAACATGGAATCAGATGTTTGAAATGTTGTACATGTTCTTTTGTATTATCATGAAATTGATCAATGAATTATTTAAATACTCAAGTTGAGGGAGGTAAGATGAGGCATCCTAAAGGTCATGTAAATTGACTTAGTGGTAAAATACTGAGTTATGAGAATTAATGGGAATAACATATTTTGTCCAAAGATGAGTGGCTCGTACCCGAGGAGAGCATCCGGGAAAGCGATTTTGAGCGGGTGGCTCATGTCTGAAGGGAACATCCAGACAACCAAATAAGCAAGAGCGGGTACCATGCCGGTATAGTACATGAATTTTTAGAGTTCCATGCAAGTTATGGATGGAAGGGTAGAAATAAGACCCTCTGGCTTGTTATACAAAGATGTTCAGTTTTGAGTGATTTTGGTGATGTGATGGTGGCGTGTGCTTGGAACATCATCAATTGTTACGATACTTGATAGAGTCCAAAGAATAAAGATTGGTTCAGAAATGTAAGAACTTGAATGAAGCTGAATTCCTTATTGTATAGTTTAAGTGTTAGAAATGTTGATGTGTTTATGATGATTTGGCATTAATTATAATGTCGTGTAAGAGTTGGTGATGAATTGCAGAATCTATTATGAGTAGTCCATTTTATATCCCATGTGGTTATGGTACATTGATTGTTGGACATATGGCTATGAATAACTTATATGGATGTAATGAGTTGAATGTTGAAAAAGAGTTAAAAGAGAACTGTTGGTGTGTAGTTAAGTCGAGTTACCGCCAAGCAAGTACTGCTACAGTGGTACCTCTACCGGCATGGCGAGACCGTTGCAGCAGCCGAGTGACCACTGCAGCAAGGTCCAATCCAGTGAGCAGACCAGCCGAACACCCTACACTAATTGATTCTTGAATGAGTACTATTTAATGAATTTGTGTTTTGGGTAACTGCGTGTTGTTATTTCACTGTATATGTGTTACTATTTAAGGTTGGCTGATGATGCCTACTAGTACATTGTGTAATACTGATACTACTCCTAAACCTCTTTTCTAAGTTTAGACCACGATCTAGGAAGTTCATATCGGCCCCACATTTATAGCATCAACGCGATATTTGAAGGTGAGCAAACTCAGAGGTGTTGCATGGTTCCATCTATGGAGATGTCTTTTTGTCTTTTGTCCAGACATTTTCTTTGTTTTGGATTTTTCTTAATTACTCCTCTCTAGATTTTGTTAGGTAGATATCTATTCGTACAATGACATTCAGATTTTGGGGATATTTTTGATAGTTTGATGTTATCTTCCTTTTATTTATTAAAGCTTTCGCTACTTATAGTTTATTTGTGATTTACATATATTTGTTGTGGAGATTGAGTAATTAGCTGGGGATTCATTGGTTCACCCACCTGAGGGGATAGTGTGGGTGCTAATCACGGCTACTTGGGTCATGACAACATTGGTATCAAAGCTCTAATTTTGTTGATCTCATTGTCTGGGGAGGAGTCTAGTAGAGTCCTGCAGATCGGTGTAGAGATGTCTATTACTTATCTTTGAGAGGCTATAGGACTTTAAGAAAGCTTTCTTTTTTCTAGACTTTAAAAAAGCTCTCTTTTTTCTTTCCTCTTCATGCTATTACTTGATTTCAATTGGTATCTGGTGATCCAAATTGGTATCTAACAATTCTTTCTTTCTTTCTCTCACGGATTGTGAGAACACGTGCATGCGGAATAAGAGAAGAAGACCTCGAGCCAACAGTAGTAGTCGTAGTTCGCGGTAGAGGACGGGGCCGAGGTCACGGGCAAAGGCCTACTACTACCAGAGAAGGGGCCTGCACTCCTTCTCCTACTCAAGAAAGGTCAGTATCTCTAGTGCCTCCAGCAGTTCAGGAAAGACTTGCAGTGGAAGTGGAGGTCCCAACACAGGGAGAGGCTACAACTGCTTCAGTATCCTCTGAGGTCCTGAATCTTCTGAGCGGCTTCGTGAGTAATGAAGCAGCATTGGCGACTCCAGTAGGGCAACAGTCGAGGATACAATATGCCGCTGCTATGGCTCCTATATAGATCATATTTCTGAGGAAGTGATGTTCCCCAGGCTGGTGGCTGGACTGGTGATGACTGGGGAGGAGCATGACTTTTTTAGGAGGTTGACGAAGATGAAGCCTCCTACCTTCTATGGCATCGAGGTTGAGGACGCCTATGAGTTCATTATCAACTGCCATGAGAGGCTCCATAAAATGGGGGTAGTGGAGAAGTATGTGGTGGAATTTGTCACCTTTCAGCTGATGGGAGATGCTAAGCTTTGGTGGAGAGCACTTATGGAGTGTAGATCGGCATGGTCACCGCCACTGACCTAGACTCGATTCTACTCCACCTTCTGTGAATCAGTGGCGAGTCAAGTTCACCACCATCAAGCAGGGAACCTCTTCAGTTGCAGCTTATGAGGCTCGATTTCACTCGCTATCCAAGTATGCCCTGGCCTTATTGCCCACTAAGGAGGAGAGAAAATCAGGCAGTTTATTAAGGGCCTGAATATGGGCCTTCAGCTATCAACCCTCCAAATAGTCTCTGCAGGTAAGAACTTCCAGGAAGTGGTAGAGTTTGTGAAGAACATAGAAGGGGTGAAGCAAGATGGTTATGCAAGGAACGCCAAGAAGAAGGCTCAGAAGGTGGGTACTTTCTGTGGTTCCTTTGCTAGCACTTTGATACACCAAGGGCACTTAGGGCTCCCTATTCAGTCAGTTATGAAGGTTTCAATTGGGGGTCTGCCAAGGACCATTCAGCGACCTCTAGGTGCAGCTGGTAGCGCTCAGATAGTTCGCTCGAATTTTACGGCTCGTTATATTTCCTCTGTTCTAGCTTAGAAGTCAGTGATTAATAAGGTGTGCCATGAGTATGGTGAGTATGGCCACATCCGTAGATGGTGTCCCAGGTTTGGTTAGGGCGAGCAGATTATTTCGCAGCTCCTCGAGCTCCGACCTCTGCTGGATGAGGAGGAAGTGCATTCAACAGGGATCGCCCACAACTTGGGCAGGGCAGTCAGCCAACGGTTAGGGGCGGCACCCAGCCGGGTAGAGGAGGTGTTCACACGGGAATGGGTGGTACTCAGTTCGGCAGAATAGTTACACAACCCAATAGAGGGGGGGGGGGGGTTCTTAGACAGGTAATCAGGTCCACTTCTATGCATTTTCGGATCGACCCAAGGTAGGGGCTTCAGAAGCCATTATCACAGGCACGATTCTTATATATGATAATATGGCTACGACTTGATCCTGGTTTTACTTTTTCCTATATGTCTACTTATTTTGTTGTAGGATTGGACCTTACTTGTGATGTTCTTGATATTCTGATTCATGTGTCTACTCTTGTGGGGTATTTTGTATTTGTGGATATGGTTTTCCATGCTCTTTGGTGGACTTCATGGGTTGTGATATGCGGGTAGACTTGGTGATCTTAGACATAGTAGACTTTGATGTAATTTTGGGAATGAGATGGTTGTCTCCTTATCATGTCATTCTAGATTGCCATGCTAAGACACTCACTATAGCGATGCCAAGGTTGTCTAGGTTGGAGTGGAAAGGGAATTGTAGCCCTACTCCTAAGAAGCTTATCTATGATATTTGTGCCCAAAAATTGATAGGGCGAGGGTTTTCAGCATATCTAGCCCACATTCGAGATACCAGTTTAGAGGGTCCCAGCATAGAGTCGGTCCCAGTAGTTCGTGATTTTCTAGAGGTATTTCCCATATATGTGCCTGGCACACCGCCGAACCATGATATTGACTTCTGCATAGATTTAGAGACAGGGACCCGACCCATTTCTATACCGCCGTATAGGATGGCACTAGTTGAGTTAAGGGAACTTAAGGAGCAGTTGCAAGAGTTACTTACTAAAGAATTTATCAGACCGAGTGTCTCTCCGTGGGGTGCCCCGGTGTTGTTTGTGAAAAAGAAGGATAGTAGCATGTGCATGCTCATTGATTGTCGTCAACTAAATAAGGTAACCATTCAGAATAAATACCCATGGTGTGCCCCAGTGTTGTTTGTGAAAAAGAAGCATAGTAGCATGTGCATGTGCATTGATTACCGTCAGCCGAATAAGGTAACCATTCAGAATAAGTACCCTCTTCCTTGAATAGATGACCTATTTGATCAGTTACAAGGGGCAGCAGTGTTCTCTAAGATTAACTTGAGATCGGGCTACATTAGTTTAATATTCATGTGAGGATATTCCAAAGATAGCTTTTTGGACTAGGTATGGGCATTATGAGTTCCTAGTCGTGTCATTTAGACTCACTAATGCCCCAGCAGCGTTTATGATCTTGATGAATGGTATCTTCAAATCCTATCTGGATTCTTTTGTAATCATTTTAATTGACGATATTTTGGTGTACTCCAAGACTGTGCAGGAACATAAGAATCATCTGAGGATTGTGTTGGGGCTGCTGAAGGAGAAATAACTATACACCAAGTTCACTAAATGCGAATTTTGGCTAGAGTCGGTGTCATCTCTGGGACATGTAGTCTCCAAGGAAGGGATTCAGGTGCATCCTTAGAAGGTGGAAGCGGTCCAAAATTGGGTTAGGCCTACTACAATGATAGAGGTATGGAGTTTTGTGCGGCTAGCCAACTATTACTGCAGATTTATGAAGGGATTTGCAGCCATTGCCTCAGTGTTGACAAGGCTGACCTAAAAGGGCATGCCCTTCTAGTGGTTCGAGGAATATGAAGAGAGTTTTCAGAATCTCAAGACCTAACTAACCATGGCACCTATTTTGGCACTACCTATAGAAGGTAAAGATTTTGTGGTCTATTGTGATGCCTCACGGTTTGGGTTGGGTGTTGTGTTAATGCAGGAAGGACAGGTCATTGCTTATGCTTTGAGATAGCTGAAGGTGCATGAGAAAAACTATCCCACACATGACCTGGATGGTAGTGGTGGTATTTGCCATAAAAATTTGGAGGCATTACTTGTATGGGGCCCGTTGTGAGGTGTTCATAGACCATGCTAGCTTGCAGTATGTGTTCTCCTTGAAGGATCTCAATCTGAGGCAATGGAGATGGATGGAACTATTTAAGGGCTATGACGTTACATTCTATATCACCTAGGGAAGGCAAATGTGGTGGCAGATGCCTTGAGCCGAAATTTAATGAGCATGGATAGTCTGGCTTATTTGGAAGGTACCCGAGACCCGATTGCCAGAGAAGTTAATGGAGACCCATAATTTGATAAAATAAAACTATTATCCCTATAAAAATCCTAATGAGGGGCTGAGGAATAGGAGCTTCATGACTCAGGGTAGGAATGATTATTATGTGAATAGAACGAAATGAATTCCTTAGTGGGTAGCGAGGGAGACTGGGTTACTGGGTAGAATTGGGGGGCTTAAATGTCATAGACCCTTATTATAAAAGTAAATAATAAATTACTTTGTAATTATTGTTGTAGATTTTGAACGTTCTAAGGCGTGGAAGAAAGGTAAGGCTCCAGCAAAGTAATCGACATTCTAATCCTCCAATTGAGGTAGGTTATGACTTAGAAGGAGTTAGACTTTTATATAATGGCATGTATGTGTATGAAATGATAATGTGTTGTATTGGTCCCCGGTCATTATTTGTTGTAACAAATCCCATATTGAATTCAATTGCTAAATGAATATGATATGATGTCGTTGCTAATGTGATATGGAATTGGATGTTTGAAATGTTGTACATGTTCTTTCATATTGTCATAAAAGTGATCAATGAATTGTTAAGTACTCAAGCTGAGGAAGGTAAGATGAGGCCTTATAAAGGTCAAGTATATTAACTTAGTGGTAAAATACTGAGTTGTGAGAATGAACGGGGATAACATATTTTGTCCTGAGATAAGTGGCTCGTGCCAGAGGGGAGCATCCAAGCGAGTGACTATGAGTGAGTGGCTCGTGTACGAGGGAAGCATATGGAAAATAATATGAGTGAGAGCGAGTACCATGCTGGTAAAATACATGAATTTTTAGAGTCCCCTACAAGTCATGATTGGAAGGGCAGAAATAAGACCCTCTGCATGTGTGTACAAAGATGTTCAGTTTTGAGTGATTATGGTGATGTGACGGAGGCGTGTGCCCAGCACATCATCAATTATTATGATACTTGATGAAGAACAAAGAATAAAGATTGGTTCGAAAATGTGAGAACTTGAATGAAGTTGAATTCCTTGTTGTATAGTTTAAGTGTTAGCAATGTTGATGTGTTTATGATGATTTGACATTAATTGTAAACTCACGTAAGGGTTTGTGATGAGTTGCAGAATCTGTTGTGAGTAGTCCATTGTATATCCCATATGGTTATGGTACATTGATTGTTATACTTACGGCTATGAATAACTTATATGGGATCTAATGAGATGAACGTTGAAAAAGAGTTAACAGAGAGCTGTAGGTGTGTAGTTAAGTCTAGTTACTGCCAAATTAGTACCGCTGAAGAAGTACCTTTACCGCCATGGCTATTGACTGCTATAGCAGTTGAGTGACCACTGTAGTGAGGTCCAATCTAGTGAGCAGGCCAGCTGAACACCCTACACTGATTGATTCTTGAGTGACTACTATTTAATGAATTTTTGTTTTGGTATCTACATGTTGTTATTTCACTGTATATGTATTATTATTTGAGGTTGGCCGATGATGCCTACTAGTATATTATGTCGTACTGATGCTACTCCTACACTTATTTTCTAAGTGCAAATCTTGATCCAAGGAGTTCATCTCGACCCCCCTTTAGAACAACAATGCAATATTTGAAGGTGAGCAAACTCGGAGGTGTTGCACGGCTCTACCAATGGAGATGTCTTTTGTCCGGACATTGTTTTTGTTTTGAAATTTTCTTAACTACTCCTCTCTAGATTTTGTTAGGTAGATGTCTATTCGTTAATGACTTGCAGATTCTAGGGATGTTATTTTAACACCCCAAAACTTTCCTAGACCAAACTCAGACCTTGCATGAAAAATTAGGAAAAATCAGAAAATTTTTTTCACAGAACGACCCCGACAACGAGTCGCTGTCACCTGTAATGGAACATTGTCTGAGTCATTGTCTGTCCTACATAATCTCTTTCAGGGACCAAAGAGGCATAGGATTACCCGTTGGAAGGAGTAACGAGTCATCCTATTGTCCGTTATATCCTAGGTCCAGAAACCTTCCAGACCTCCCCCTGAACCAAAGAGTGGGACTAACGACTCGTGGTTCGTACCAAGGAGTCATTGTTGCCATCTGTTGCCTGAACCAGCAACCCTTCAGGTCAAGACAGTGTTAACCACAAGCAGACACAATGATCCATTGGTTTTACCAACGAGTCGTTGTGTCGTCCGATAGCAGAGGGACCAAGATTTCCTGTCAGTGACCACGAGAGGAACCCACTACCCGTTGTTCCATCCAACGAGTCGTGGTTCCCTTCCGTGGTACATTTACAATGAGCATGAAAATCAAGGCCAGGACCAACGACTAGTCCCAATGGGTTGTGGTCACAACCAACGACCCGATGTGTGACTCAATGGATCTCGTCGGGCAAATTTCCAAATTTTCTTTCAGGGTTATTTTTGCAAATTCCCATCTTTTTAGTCCCTAAATTATGTCGTTTAGGGTTATTTTCAGAGAGATTTAGGGAGTTAGTCTATAGTTTTCTCTCATTCCTCTCATTCCCTGTCTATAGTTTTCTCTCATTCCTCTAATTCTCTCAAAGTCAGAATGTAGAACACTCAATCAGAAAGCATAGAGTAGGATCAAGGGTTTCAAATTTCTTCTCAGATTTCTCAAGGGTTTTTCTTGAGGATTTCTACACCAGGTATGTGGGAATTTAACAAGGGAATTATTCTTCCCTTGTGCCCCAAAACCCTTTTGAAATTTCTCACTTCTAGCCCTGAGGATTTAAATTAGGGTAAATTTTCATCCAGATTCTAATTAATTCTTGTGGATTACTGTTCATACTAATTGTTGCTACATTTCCACTATTTAGTGATCATGTTGCTACCTTCTTCATGTAATATGATTTTATCCCTAATTCTATAGATGCAATAAATTAGGTCTTGCATAGTTTATTAGATATTAATGTTGCTTGACTTTGTTTGTCTTTGAATTCCCATATTATTACCATCATATGAATTCTTAGTCAGTTTCATGCTAGTTCAGTCTTAGTCAGAAAATTAGCATTTTCAATATCGTTCAATAAGTCAGTTGATCGGTTTGACGATAGTTAGTTCTTTGAGGAGTTCAGTTCAGTAATACTCCCTAGTTTCAGTTATCAGTTAGTCCTTTAGACGGTTAATACACTTCTAGATAAGCATCTCTGACTAGTCTTAGAACCAACCGTATTAGTTATCATTTAGTTCTTTAGAAGGTTACAAAACTTCCAGATAAGCAACTCTGACCAGTCTTAGAACACCAGCTTTCAGTTATTCGGTCCTACAAACTCCCAGTTTACTTCCAGATAAGTATTCCTGACTTAGTCTAGGACCCCAGCTTTGAGCTATCAGCTCAGTAGTCAAGTTAGGACTATCCAGTGGGAGTAGTACTTAGCACGAAGCCGATCGGGGTTTCAGCGCACCCAGATTTCCAAAACTACATTGTCACCGTAGGTTATTGGCCCATCAAGCCCCAGACTTGTGATCACCCAGCTCAGCCACTATACCCTGGCAAGGTACAGTGAGCTTTCTCCGATGGGGTGTATACATCGGACTCCATATTTAGCTCACGTGGTTATATATCGGTTATAGACTCTCCCATTTATCAATACAACTTCAATTCAGTTTAGCTTAATTCAGTCACTCAGATCCATAAGATGTTTACGACCATCAGTCAGGGTCAATATTGACCATATCAGTTATAACTCAGCTTTTATCAGTATTCAGTATCAGTTGGTCATTTCATGTTATTTCAGTTCAGTGTTTATTTTTCCATGTTTATTGTATATCTCACTTACTCAGTACATTCAAAGTATTGACGCATACTTTCTATGATGTATCGTATTATGATACAGGCACAGGTACTTAGTCTCAGCATCATCAGTAGTTCCCTCCGATGATTTTAGCAACAACAGTTCTATTGGTGAGTCCTCATCTTTCGAGGACAATGTTTTCTTTTCATTTAGTTCAGTATTTAGACCGATTTTAGAGTTAGCTGGGGGCTTGTTCCAGCAACTCATTAGTTAGTAGTTGGCTTTCAGATATAGTTGTTTAATATTATTTTTAGATATGTTTAATCCTTTTAAATCAGTATTTCTTGGATAATTATTTTTATAATGCTTCCGGTTATGTTTGATTAGTTTACTAGTGCAATGTTAGACCATGGGTTAGCTTGGGGTCACTTTTTCCACCAAGTACCGTGTCTCGGATAGGGTGCAGACTTGGGTCGTGACAAACTTGGTATTAGAGCACTAGGTTTAGAGTATCCTAGAATGTCTGAAAGCTGTGTCAAGTAGAGTCCTTTCTATGGGTGTGAAGTGCGCCACACTTATGACGGGAATCTAGAAGATGTTACTACGAAATTTCCCTTTTGTTCATACTCCTTATCGTGTGTTGATGCTAAATCCCAAAATGTCCTCCTAACTCGTGTTTTATTCGTTTCAGTAAAAATATGCCTCCAAAACAAGGAAATGGAAGGAGGGCTTGCAATGCCAACCAACCTGCCCCACCAGCTCTAGCAGCCCCTCAGGATGACCAAGTGTCCTCAGTAAAATTTCAAGCGGCAATGCAGCTACTGGCTCAAACAGTGACCAACCAAGTGAACCAGTCGGTAGTTCTAGTGGATACAAATGGGTCTGCAACAGCTGCTAGGGTTTAGGACTTCACCCGGATGAACCCTTCAGCTTTCTATGGATCCAAGGTGGGAGAGGACCTGCAAGAGTTTTTGGATAAGGTGCGGAAGATCACCCGGATTATGGGTGTTAGTTTCGTGGAGAGTGTTGATGTCATGACCCGAACATAGGTCAGGATCGAGATACGGGAAAAGGAACCCCGAGGGACTCTTAGTCGACCCATGGCATGAATATACATCTAACTCAATCAAATAAAGCGGAAGAAACAACATGATAAACTATCCAAAGTTTGAAATAGCATAACAACAGACACTCACATGAATCTGAAGCTGATTACATCCTTTTGTCTGAAAAGTGTCTAATCTGATGAGTTAATGGGACACGTCCCCAACTAACTTGCTAAATCTGAAAACTAAAAGTACATAAAATAAACTGATAAGCATGGTCTGCGGAAGATGAGGACTCACCAATAGATGTGGGATGCTAACTTTGAAAGGTTGGCTAGGTTCGAGGCTGAATTTGAGTACCGGAGCCTGTATCATGAAACGATACAACATAGAGTATGCGGTCAGTACATGAAATGTACCGACTATGCAAGGAAAGTAAAACAGACATTTAAAATACATAAAAGTTCATAAGAGTAGAAAAACATGCTCATACCATAAATATCATAATGTAACATAAGGCTCAAGGTTTTCAAAGCATTCGTAAATTAACCATATGCATAATCATCAGAGAAAACTTTATTTTACATGACTTGAGCTGAAACCATATGAACATACCATGCATAAATCTTGAGGAACAATGGCAGATTCTTATAACCGACATATCCCATATGAGCACACATGGAACCCGACCTATAAATCCCTAGTCGGGAGGTTGTTCATAGATTTCCAGGGGTAGAACCATGAAGGGCGTGATGTCACACATGAAAGGCCCATTTGGGCAAAAGGGGATAGTCTCATGGGAGGTCTTGTCATGTCCTACAGTGGCACGTAGTTCTGAGATTCGGGGTAAAACCTGAGCCTCGAACCTACTCGGTGTTAACTGCTACTTTCAAAATATATATAGTGCTTATAGTATAATATTCATGAGATTCATGGGCTAGTTAAATCATGATAATCATAGGCATTCTTGTAAATACGTGAACTAGCCATGAAGGTAAGGCCCGAGTTAGCCAAAATCATAAATCATAAATCATGAGGTTCATGCATACCTGTAAATCATGTATATGCTTATCAAATCATAGATTCGTGATGGGCATTTGAGTAAGTCGATATCATAAACCATAAATCATGATGGGTTAAAGAATATCAAAAAATAATTGTGAGAATCATTATTCGATTCATCATCGAACATGCATAATTAGGAATAATTTAATTGAAATTTAAGTCGATAAATTTATAATTGAATTAGTTGTAAATCTGGTCATGGTTCGTAAAATATGATGTAAAACATGAAAAGTAAAAATCCATAGATAGATCATTAGGATTTTATAAGATTTAAGATAAAACCCCATAAAATTTTAAATTAAAAATTCATGAATTAGGAGAAATTGGGCATGGGTGTGAATGAAAACACCCACTCATAACCCTACATAGTTGGGGAAGATCAAATTTCACCACTCATTGAAAGCCCAATAAAAAATTGAAGGAAAGCTTGAAGAACTCTAACTTGATCACCTCTTAAACCCCTTCAATATGCATGCATGTATATTAATGAGCCTAGGATAGATTTTACCCTCATAAAACACTGCATTTCAAGCCTTAAACGACGTAGTTTAGGACCCTAGGGCTTAGGAATGATGAAAATGCCCTTAATGAGTTTCCTGAAATTTCTACACTGCCTGAGATCACAGACTACCCAACGAGTCGTGCCTTGATACCACGATTCATGGTATCCGTCTGTTGCATCCACTGCCCATTTTCAATTTCACATATTCAATCCCACGACTCGACAGGATGAGTCATTGCATCATAGGACGTTCCGCTATATCGTCCGTTATTTCCCCCTTAATGACCTACATCTGGCCTTCCCACGAGCCACACCATGACTCGTTCCTCCTTTTGGCGAGTCGTGGTTTCCATGCATTACCTCAACTGGAGGTTTTCTTACTCCTTCCCATGGTTTCTCACCATGATTCGTTACAGCTCACGACGGGTCGTCCCATGACCCGTTGCTTCCTCTCAGGCTAAGGACCAGTCTCCCCACGACCTCAATTGAAAAGTCGTGGTATCAAACCATGGGTCGTTATGTGACCCATTACTTCCAAATGCCACCCGACCGAACCTCACCACGGACGCCTTCCCACGGACCGTTAGTGGAACCAATGACCCATTACATGGCCCGTTCTGTTAAAATTCCCCAGATTCTGCCATCTTCCGTTTTTAGATTTCAAGTCTAGTCTAAGGCACTTCCAGGGTACTACAATATCTCCCCCTTGGAAGCATTCATCCTCGAATGTGGGAAAACATACAAAAGACAGAGAAATGCAATCATCATACTTAAATACTTATCATTTAAGCCAAAAACTAACGGAATGACTATCTTTGATTCAAACTACATGGATGAATTGAATTCATGAATCATATGCATATCCACATACATGAAAGAATTAGGGAACATGAACTGAACATGAAAACTAAATAGAGTTTTAGGGAAAAAATTGATACCACAAGCTGGAACTGAACCGGTAGAGAATAAATATGGATGTCTAGCCATCATGTTTTCTTTGGCTTCCTATGTAGATCCTTCAATATGTTGATTACTCCATAAACTTTGACTGAAGCTACTTCCTTGTTCCTTATCCTTCGAACCTGATGATCCAGTATTTTCACCGAAACCACCTCATAACTAAGGTTTTCTTTCACCCCGACATTGTCCACCGGGACAACTAAAGCTGGATCACCCAAACACTTCTTTAAGAGCGATACGTGGAATACAAGATGCACAGAGGCTAATTTTGAGGGCAACTCCAATTCATATGCCACCTTGCCAACCCGTTTTACAATCTGGTAGAGGCCAACATAACGAGGGCTGAGTTTTCCTTTCTTTTCGAACTGCATCACTCCCTTCATGGGAGATACCTTCAGAAACACCCAATCATCCACCTCAAATTCTAATTCTCTCCTCCTCACATTAGCACAAGACTTTTAGCGACTTTGAGTTGTTCTCAACTTGTCCCGTATGAGCTGAACCTTCTACATAGCCTCATGGACTGAATCTGGTCCTATCATTGCAGCTTCACCAACTTCAAACCAACCAATAGGTGATCTACATCTCCTCCCATAGAGAGCCTCAAACGGAGTCATCTGAATGCTGGAATGGTAGCTGTTATTGTATGCAAACTCGATAAGAGGCAAATGATCATCCCAACTACCTTTGAAGTCATTCATGCATTCTCTCAACATATCCTCGAGAGTCTGAATTATCCGCTCCGCTTGACTATCCGTTTTTGGGTGAAATACTGTGCTAAGCTTAGCCTGAGTACCTAGTCACTTTTGAAATGACCTCCAAAACTAAGAGGTAAATTGGGTACCTCTGTATGATATGATGGACAAGGGCACTCCATGAAATCTAACTAGCTCTCAGATGTATAGCTTGGCATAATCCTCCGCTGAATTCATGTTTTTGACCGGTAGAAAATGAGAGGCTTTGGTCAACCAGTCTACAACAACCCAAATGGAGTCATATTGCCGGCGAGTGCGAGGAAAACCTATTATGAAGTCCTTATTGATTTCTTCCCACTTCCAAGTAGGAATGATAATATTTTGGAGCACATCTCCAGGTATTTGATGCTCAAACTTCACTTGATGACAGTTCAGACACTTAGCCACAAATTCTGCAATGTCTTTCTTCATGCCATTCCACCAATAGACTTTTCATAGGTCACGGTACATCTTGGTGGCACCTGGGTGGATTGGATATTGGATCCATGAGCCTCGTGCAACATCCGGTTCCTCAAATCATCTACATCCGAGACACATAAGCGACCCTAATACCGAAGCACACCATCTCCCCCTTTGGAGAAGACCTCCACTCTCTGATTTTGAACGACTTCCTTTAACTTTACCAAAATTTGGTCCTCGTCGTGTCTAGCTATTATATCAGTCACCAAAGACGATTCTAATCTGTTCTGAATAATAACACCGCCATCAGTAGAATCAACCAATCGAACTCCCAACCTTGCAAGTTGATGCACATCTTTCACCAGCTCCTTCTTCCCCTCATCCACATGGGACATACTTTCCATGGAGAGTATACTAAGTGCATCTGCTACTATATTTTCCTTGCCCAGATGGTAAAGCACACACATATCGTAGTCCTTAATTAGCTCTAACCACCTCCTTTGTTGAAGATTGAGATCATTTTGAGTGAACACATATTATAGACTCTTATGATCTGTAAATACATCCATTTGGACCCCATACAAATAAAGCCTCCATATCTTCAAGGCCAACATCACCGTTGCCAATTCAAGATCATGGGTCGGGTAATTCTTCTCATGAACCTTTAGCTGTCTGGAGGCATATGCTATAACTTTTCTATGCTGCATCAATATACACCCAAGTCCTATCCTTGAAGCATCAAAATACACCACGAACTCATCGGTACCCTCGGGTAGGGTTAACATCAGTGTTGAGGTTAGTCGAGCCTTCAACCCCTGAAAGCTCCTTTTACAAGCCTCCATCCATTGGAATTTCACCTTCTTTTAGGTCAATTTGGTCAAGGGTGCTGCAATAGATGAGAAACCTTCAATCTCCGACAGTAGCTAGCTAAACCAAAAAAGCTCTGGATGTCTAAAGGATTCACCGGTCTAGGACAATTTTTCACCGCTTCTATTTTTTTAGAGTCTACCTTTATTCGCTCACTTGATACCACATGGCCCAAAAATGCCACAGAGTTCAACCAAAACTTGCACTTGCTGAATTTAGCATATAATTGGCAATCCTTGAGAGTTTATAGCACCACTCTCAAATGAGCGGCATGCTCCTCCTTGCTCCGAGAGTATATCAAGATGTCATCAATAAATACAATCACGAACATATTCAGATATGCTTCAAACAACCTGTTCATCAAGTTCATAAAAGCTGCAGGGGCATTCATTAGTCCAAAAGATATAACTACAAACTCATAATGACCATACCGCATCCCGAAGGCTATCTTCGGGATGTCGCTTTCCCGAACTTTGACCTAACGGTACCTGGATCTGAGATCTATCTTCGAAAAACACTTGGCACCTTGAAGCTGGTCAAGTAAAACATCAACACTGGGTAGAGGATACCTGTTCTAGATGGTGACCTTGTTCAATTGCCGATAATCAATACACATTCAAAGAGAACCTTCTTTCTTTCAGACAAAGAGAACTGGTGCACCCCATGGGGATTTGCTCAGTCTAATGAAATGCTTATCCAACAGATTCTTCAACAGCTCCTTCAACTCTTTTAGCTCAGCTGGAGCCATTCTGTAATGAGGAATAGATATAGGTTGTGTTTGGGGAAGACGGTCAATACAAAATTGATTTCCCTCTCGGGAAGAACACCCGCTAGGACTTTAGGGAACACTTTTGGATACTCACATACCATCGGAACTGATTGGATAATTGGGTCTCGGACTCAATATCCTTAAAACTAACTAGGTGGTATACACAACCCTTAGAAATCATCTTCCTGGCCTTAAGATAGGAAATAAAATTACTTATAGGCGCGACCGAACTAGCCTTCCACTCTAAAACCGACTCACCCGAAAATCTAAACTCTACCGTATGGGTTCTACAAATAACGGAGCCATAACATGCAAATAGCCAATCCATGCCGAGGATAATATCGAAATTAGTCATGCCTAGCTCTACTAGATCTGCTGAGGTGACTTTCTGAAGGACTGTGACCGGGCAACCTCTATACAACCGTCTAGCTACGACTGAATCACCCACTGGAGTAGAGACTGAGAAAGGTTCTTACAAGATCTCAGGACTGAATCTAAAACTACTAGCCATGTAAGGTTTCACAAAAGACAAGGTAGCCCCTCGATCTAACAAAGCATAAACATCAAGGTGAAAAACTCGTAACATACCAATAACCATATCGAGGGAAGTCTCCTGCTCCTGACGGGTTGCAAGGGCATAGAATCTATTCTGGCACTGGCCGCCAACTGAACTAGTCAAACCACCCTACTGGGAGGGACGTGCTGTTGGAGCGGCTAAACTAGCGACTGGTATACAGGCTCCACCGCCCCCTGATCTGGCCGAAGGGCAATCCCTGAGTTTGTGACAAGGTTTTCCACACCCGAAACCAGCGTCTGAGCCGACTAAGCACCTCCCTAGGTGATTGTTTCCGCACCTTGCACAGGGCTGGGAAGGTGCGCTCCATCTGCATGCTACCCTGGCCCCTCAAAACTGCAGCCCTGCTTTTCTGATCACCTCGTGGTCTAGATGTGCACTAAATGATGATGGTGCTAGAGCAAGAGACGTGATGAGTTTGCTGATGATGTCCGCCCCCAAATCTAGGCTGAGAGGTCCCATAATTATCTGTCTTGGCCCTCTGGGCCTCCTTCTACCTCTGATACACTACCTCCATCTACTGGGCGTGTAAAACTATGCAGGGAAAATCCATGTCCCAATGTAGCATGGAGATCCTACAGTCCTTATCCAGGTAGTCCGCCACTCCATGTACAAATTGGCTCACCCGAGCCCTCTGGTTTGCTACTAACTCTGGTGCATACTTGGATAAGTTGGTGAACTCCAGAGCATACTCCTGAACTGATATTTCCCACTGCTTTAGATTTACAAACTCGAACTCCTTCAGTTTCCTCATCTTATGAGGGAAGAGCCGATCTAGAAAGGCGCCATGAAACTCTTCCCAACTAATCGGGCCTGCTGCCATTACCCTACTATCTTTCCACTATTTAAACCAAATATGCGCAACCCCTTTCAGCTGATAAGAGGCCAAGTCAACGCACTCTCCATTTGCCACCCCCATTACCTAAGTGATCTTTAGAATCTCATTAATGAATTCATGCGGGTCCTCATCTACTTTTGACCCAAGGAACACTGGTGGGTTCATTCTCAGAAAATCTCTGACCCGAGCGGCCGCCATATTCCTGTTCTGAGGGAGATGCAACACCACCTGTTGATTGACCTGGGCAGTCAAAGCCTATGCTAGCATCTGTATGGATGCCCTGAATTCAGCGTAGGCAGCCGGCTTTGGTGCATGATCCTCAAGGGCTGGTGGGGCCTGATGGTGCCCCTCTTCGTTGCTGTTCTCGTGTTCATTTCCATTTCTCCTTCCAATTACTCGATGTGGAGGCATGATTATGCAAACTTGTATAGCACGAGTTAGAAGGATAGATAGAAAATTCATCTCACAATATGAGATCATGAAAGAAAGGAACATTTCCTAAACGTCTTGTTGCCTCTTCGTCATAAGTGTGGCGCGCTTCACACCTATGAAAAAGACTCTACTTAACATGGCTTTCAGAAACCCTAGGACACTTCAAATTTATGGCTCTGATACCAAGCTTGTCACGACTCGAACGTAGGCCCGGATTGAGACACAGGACAAGGAACCCCGAGGGACTCTGAGTCAATCCATGGCATGAACATACATCTAACTCAATCAAATAAAGTGGAAGAAACAACATGATAAACCTAGAGGAAGTCTGAAATAGCATAACAACATACATATACATGAATCTGAAGCTGATTACATCCTTTTGTCCGAAAAGCCTCTAAGTTGGATGAGTTGATGGGACAGGTCCAACTAACTCACTAAAGTTGAAAAATGAAAGTACATAAAGTAAACTGATAAGCATGGTCCTCGAAAGATTAGGACTCACCAACAGATGTGTGATGCTAACTCTGAAAGGCTGGCTATGGTCGAGGCTGAATTTGAGTACCGGAGCTTGTATCATTAAAACGATACAGCATAGAGTATGCGATCAGTACGTGGAATGTACCGAGTATGCAAGGTAAGTAAAATGGACATTTAAAATACATAAAAGTTCATAAGAGTAGGACAACATGCTCATACCATAAATATCATAATGTAACATAAGGCTCAAGGTTTTCAAAGCATTCGTAAATTAACCATATTCATAATCATCAGAGAAAAGTTTATTAAACATGACTTGAGCCGAAACTGTATGAACATGACCATGAATAAATCATGAGGAACAATGGGAGATTCTTATAACTAATATACCCCATATGAGCACATATGGAGCCCGACCTATAAATTTCTAGTCGGGAGGGTGTTCGTACCTTGCCAAGGGTAAAACCATGAAGGGGGTGATATCACACATGAAAGGCCTATTTGGGTAAAAAGGGACAGTCTCAAGGGAGGTCCCGTCATGTCCTATGGTGGCACGTAGTTCTGAGATTTGGGGTAAAATCTGAGCCCGGAACCTACTCGGTGTTAAATACTAACCTCAAAACATATATAGTGCTCATAGTATAATATTCATGAGATTCATGGGCTAGTTAAATTATGATAATCATAGGCATGATTGTAAATACGTGAACTAGCCATGAAGGTAACCAGGAGTCAGCCAAAATCATAACATAAAGCATGAGGTTCATGCATACTTGTAAATCATGTATATGCTTATCAAATCATAGATTCATGATGGGCATTTAAGTAAGACCATATCATAAACCATAAATCATGATGGGTTAAAGAACATAAAAAATAAAGGTGAAAATCATAACTTGATTCATCATTAGAAAATGCATAATTAGGCATAATTTAATAAAAATTTAAGTCAATAAATTTGTAATTGAATTAGTTGTAAAATCTTATCATGATTCCTAAAATATTATGTAAAACATGAGAAGTAATAACCAATAGATAGATCATTAAGATTTCATAAGATTAATGCTAAAACCCCATAAGATTTTCAATTAAAAATTCATGAATTAGGAGAAATTGGGCATGGGAATGAAAGAAAACACCCACTCATAACCCTACATACTCGGGGAAGATCACATTTCACCACCCCTTGAAAGCCCAATGAAAAATTGAAGGAAAGCTTGAAGAACTCTAACTTGATCACCTCTTAAACCCCTTCAATATGCATGCATAGATATGAATGACCCTATGATAGATTTTACCCTCATAAAGCACTACATTTCAAGCCTTAAATGACGTAGTTTAGGACCCTAGGACTTAGGAATGACAAAAATTCCCTTAATGAATTTCCAGAAATTTCTGCATTGCCTGAGACCACGAACGACCCAACGAGTCGTGCCTTGATTCCACGACTCGTGGTATCCGTCCGTTGCATCCATGACCCATTTTCAACTTCTCAAATTCAATCCCACGACTCGATAGGACGAGTCGTTGCATCATAGGATGTTCTGTTATATTATCCGTTGTTTCCCCCTTGACGACCTATACCTGGCCTTCCCACGAGCCACACCACCACTTGTTACTCCTTCAAACTAGTCGTGGTTTCCTTCCATTACCTCGACTGGAGATTTTCTTACTCCTTGCCACGGTTGCTCTCCATGATCCATTATAGCTCACGGCGGGTTGTCCCATGACCCGTTGCTTCCTCTCAAGCTAAGGAACAGCCTCCCACGACCTCAATTGATGACTTATGGTATCAAACCACGGGATTTTATTTGACCCGTTACTGCCACCCGGGCGAACCTCACCATGGACGCTTCCTACGGATCGTCGGTGGAACCAACAACCCATTACATGGCCTGTTCTGTGGAAATTCCCAGATTCTGCCATCTTTTATTTTTAGATTTCAGGTTTGGTCTAAGGCACTTCCGGGGTATTACAGCTGATCTGGCTACCTACCAATTGAAAGGGGTGGCTCAGATTTGGTACAACTAATGGAAGAAAGGGAGGCCAGCAGCAATAGGGCCAGTAGAGTGGGATGAGTTCAGGACTGCATTTCTAGACAAATTCTTCCCTTGGGAATTGAGGGAGGCCAAGGTCGCTGAATTCATGAATTTAAATTAGGGTAACAAGACCATGGAGGAGTATGCGTTGGAATTCACTCGGTTATCGAGGTATGCTCCATATATGGTAGTCGAGCCAAGGGATCGCATGCTCAAATTCATCAACACGGTGTCAAATTTAGTACTTAAGTAGTGCAGAACCACAATTCTCATCAAGGACATTTATCTCTCCAACCTCATCATTCATGCCCAACAGATTGAGGTAGAAAAGTTGAAGGATATAGAGTGGGAGAATAACTGGGCTAGAACAGATCAGTCGGATTATGTCCACCAGAGGTCCAGTGGCAGTAGTTGCCCATAGCAGTAGCAACAGAGAACTCTAGCACCCACATCAGCCAGCGCCCCTTCTTTTCGATCCCGCAAAGATCGAAAGGGTGGAGCATCTGGCTCTCAGTCCCAGAGCTACAGTGCTAGAAACCGTTATCCAACTTGTTTTAAGTATGGCAAGAACCATCCAAGTGAATGTCGCATGGGCAGGGAGGGTTTCTTTGTATGTGGATAGCTAGGTCACAAGTTAAAGGAGTTTCCTTTAGCAGGACAGGGGAAAACACATTCTACCACTTCAGTATCCCCAACAGGTCATCCAGCTCAGTAGGGTAATACTTCAGGTACAGATGGCGGTCAATGCTAAAACCATTTTTATGCTTTGTTCTCTCGTCGGGAACAGGAGATCTCACTTGACGTGGTCACGAGTATGTTACATCTTTTACACCTAGATATATATGTCCTACTAGATCCAGGAGTCACACTATCATTTGTGACTCCTTATATAGCTATTCAGTTTGAAATCAGTCCGGAAGTCCTCTTGGAACCATTCTCAGTTTCTACCCCAGTTGGTGAGTCAGTTAGAGCCAACCGGGTATATAGAAACTACCCAGTCTCAGTGTTAGAGTAGTGTAATTCCAATTGATCAAGTAGAGCTAGACATGGTCGATTTCGAGCTCATTCTTGGCATGGATTGGTTACATTTCGATTATGCCTTAGTCGACTGTAGAACTAGAGTTGTCAGGTTTTAGTTTCCCAATGAGCCAGTTTCAGAATGGATGGGTAGTGTTTCGGTGCCTAAGGGTCAGTTTATTTCCTACCTTAAGGAAAGGAAGCTCATTTTGAAAGGGTGCATCTATCACCTAGTTCGGTTAAAAGATTCTAGCTCTGAGACCCCAACAATTCAGTCAGTTTCAGTTGTCAGCGAATTTCCTAACGTTTTTTTCGAAGATCTTCTTGGAGTCCCTCCCGAAATAGATTTTGGCATAGACCTTCTTCCAGACACTCAACCCATCTCTATTCCTCCTTATATAGTGACTCTAGCTGAGCTTAAAGAGTTGAAGGAATAGATAAAAGACCTTCTAGATAAGGGTTTCATCAGGCCCAACATCTCTCTATGGGGTGCTCCAGTGTTGTTCGTGCGAAAGAAAGATAGTACCCTCGGAATGTATATTGACTACCATCAACTAAATAAAGTTACAGTTAAGAACATGTATCCTCTACCCAGGATTGATAACTTGTTAGATCAGCTTCAAGGAGCCAGTTATTTTTCCAAGGTAGATCTCAGGTCGGTATATCATTAGCTTAGGTTTAGGGAATGTGACATACCAAAAACAACCTTCAGAACTCGGTATGGTCACTATAAATTTGTGGTTATACCCTTCGGACTAACTAATTCCCTGGTAGCTTTTATGGACTTGATGAATAGGGTATTCAGATAGTATCTAGACATGTTCGTCATTGTATTCATAGATGACATTCTAGTATACTCATGAAATGAGGAGGAGCATGTCAACTATTTGAGGATAGTGTTGCAGACTCTTAGAGACCACCAGTTCTTCGCTAAATTCAGCAAATATGAATTCTGGCTGAAGTTTGTGGCGTTCATCAGTCACATAGTCTCAAGTGAAAGTATTTAGGTAGATCCTCAAAAGATAGCAATAGCGAAAGACTGGCCAAGACCTATGTCCCCAACATATATCAGGAGCTTCCTGGGTCTAGTCGGTTATTATCGATAGTTTGTAGAAGGATTTTCTTCTATTCCCTCTCCTCTGACTAAGCTAACTCATAAAAAGATGAAGTTTCAGTGGTGGGATGCATGTGAGAAGATTTTCCAAGAACTGAAGACTTGACTCACTACAACTCCAATTTTGACCTTACCAGAAAGAACAAATAGGTTTGTGGTCTATTATGATGCTTCCAGAGTTGGCCTCGGTTGCATTCTTATGTAGCGGGTTATGGTGATAGCTTATGCCTCCAGACAGCTCAAGGTTCATGAGAAGAATTATCTTACTCATGATCTGGAATTGGAAATAGTGGTGTTTTCTTTGAAAATAAGGAGACATAACCTTTATGGGGTTCACGTGGATATTTTCACCAATCACAAGAGCCTTCAATACGTGTTCATTTTGAAATATTTGAACCTTCATCAGAGAAGGTGCTTGGTGTTACTGAAGGATTACGACATGAGTGTGATGTACCACCTCGAAAAGGAAAATATGGTGGCGGATTCCTTGAGTAGAATGTCCATGGGGAGCTTCACTCATGTTGAAGATTGCAGGAAGGAGCTAGCAAATGATATTCACATGTTAGCTCGGCTGGGAGTGCAGTTGGTGGATTTAGCTGAGGGTGAAGTAGTACTATAGAGTGGGTCAGAATCCTCGTTAGTTGTCGAGGTTAAGTCAAAGCAGGATGAAGATCCCACACTACTTAAGCTGAAAGAAGTAGTTTTAAGAAAAGAAGTGGAGGCTTTCTCCAATGGGGGAAATGGTGTACTTCATTACCAGGGCAGACTATATGCTCCAGAGTTGATGACTTGAGACAGCGAACATTGGCAGAAGCACACAGCTCTAGATATTCTATCCACCCAGGTGCCACTAAGATGTATCGTGACCTACGGAAAATCTACTGGTGGAATAACATGAATGGAGATATTGCAGAATTTGTAGCTAAGTGCTCGAACTACCAGCAGGTTAAGGTTGAAAATCAGAGACATGGAGGTATGAATCAGGATATCAGCATACCCGCGTGGAAGTGGAAAGAAGTGAATATGGACTTTATTACAGGTCTATATCATACTCGCTGGCAGCACGACTCAATTTGGGTGATAGTAGATTGGATGACCAAGTCAACACTTTTCCTCCCAGTTAAAACTACAAACTCAGCTGAGGATTATGCTAGACTGTACATCCGAGAGTTGGTCAGACTACAAGAAGTCCCCTTGTCCATCATTTCAGATAGAGGTACCCAGTTCACCTTGTATTTCTAGAAGTCATTTCAAAAAGGACTCGGTACTCAGGTCAAGCTCAGCATAACTTTTCACCCTTAGACAGATGGACAAGCTGAGCGGACTATTCAAACCTCAGAAGATATGCTGAAAGCTTGTGTGATCGACTTCAAAGGTAGTTAGGATGATCACCTACCTCTCATCGAGTTTGCATACAACAACATCTACCACTCCAGTATTTAGATTGCCCCATTTAAGGCATTATATGGTAGAAGATGTAGGTCCCCTATAGGGTAGTTTGAAGTTGGCGAAGCTACCTTTATGGAACTAGACTCAATTCATAAAGCTATGCAAAAAGTACAACTTATTAGAGAAAGGTTGAAAACACCTCAGAGCCGACAGAAATCATATATAGATGTAAGGAGGAAAGAGTTAGAATTTGCCGTAGATGATTGAGTTTATCTAAAAACTTTACCCATGAAAGGGGTAATAGGGTTTGGAAAGAAAGGAAAACTCAGTCCAAGTTATGTAGGACCCTACAGGATTCTGAAATGAATAGGCAATATGGCCTATGAGCTAGAATTACTTTCAAAGTTAGCATCTATACACCTAGTCTTCCATGTGTCACTATTGAAGAAGTACATCGGTGATCTGAGCTCAGTTGTGCCACTAGACAGTGTGGGAGTGAAGGATAGTCTTTCTTACGAAGAAGTCCCAGTTCAGATTCTAGACCGTCAGGTTCGTAAGCTGAGAAACAAGGAGGTTGCTTCAGTAAAAGTCTTTTGGAGGTACCAGCTAGTTGAGGGAGCCACATGGGAAGCAAAAGCAGACATGATGGTTAAATATCCCCATTTATTCCCCTCCAGTCCAATTTCACCATCAGGTATTAAATTCCTCCTCAATACTCTGTTCAATTCCATACTCATCAGCTCTATTCATGTTTTTAATATGCATCTTAGTTGCATAAGCTCAGTCAGTATGATTAAATCAGTTTGGAGTCGGCCATTCTTCCATAAATTAGTTTATAGTTTCAGTTTGAGAATTGCAGCTCTTTTACCTATGTTCTAAAAGTTTTAGCCTTCATTCAAGGATGAATGATCCCAAGGGAGAGATATTGTAACAACCTAAAATTTTGCTAGACCAAACTCAGACCTTGCATGAAAACCAGGGAAAACTAGAAAAAATTTGTCTCGGAACAACCCAGACAACGAGTCATTGTCACCTGTAATGGACCATTGTCTGAGTCATTGTCTGTCCTGCAGAATCCCTTTCGGGGACCAACAACGCATATGATGATCATTGGAAGGAGTAATGAGTCGTCCTGTCATCTGTTGTATCCTAGGTACAGAAACCTGCCAGACCTACCCCTAAACAAATAAGTGGGACTAACGACTCGTGCTTCGTACCAACGAGTCATTGTTGCAACCCATTGCCTGAAACAATAACCCTTCAGGTCAAGATAGTATTGACCACGAGCAGACACAATGACCCGTTAGTTCTACCAACGAGTCTTTGTGTCGTCTGTTAGCAGAGGGACCAAGTTTTCCTGTTAGTGACCACGGGAGGAACCAACGACCATTGTTCCATCCACTGAGTCATGGTTCCCTTCCGTGGTCCACTTCCAGTAAGCATGAAAATCAGGCCCAGTGGGAGTAGTACTTAGCACCTAGCAGACCGGAATTTCAGCACACCCAAGTTCCCAGAACAACGTTGGTACCATAGGTTATTGGACCATTGAGCCCCAGACTTGTGATCACCCAACTTAGCCACTATACCCTAGCAAGGTACAGTGGGCTTTCTCCGATTGGGTGTATACATCAAACTCCATTTTTAGCTCACCTGGTTTTATGTCAGTTATAGACTCTCCCACTTATCAGTACAGCTTCAGTTCAATTTAGCTCAGTTCAGTCACTCAATTCCAAAAGATGTTTATGACCGTCAGTCAGGGTTAATATTGACCATATCAATTATAGCTCAGCATTTATCAGTATTCAGCATCAGTTGTTCATTTCATGTTATTTCAGTTCAGTGCTTATTTTTCCATGCTTATTGTATATCTCACTTACTCAGTATATTCAAAGTACTAACACATACTTTCTATGTTGTATCGTATTATGATACAGGTGCAGGTTCTCAGTCTCATCATCATCAGTAGTTCCCTCCGATGATTTCAGTAGTAGCAGTTCTATTAGTGAACTCTCATCTTTCAATGACGATGTTTTCTTTTCAGTTAGTTCAGTATTTAGACCGATTTTAGAGTTAGCTGGGGGCTTGTCCTAGTAACTCATAAGCTTGTAGTTGGCTTTTAGACACAGTTGTTCAGTATTATTTTCAGATATGTTTAACATTTTAAAATCAGTATTTCTTGGATAATTATTTTTATAAAGCTTTCTCTTATGTTTACTTAGTTTACTAGTACAATGTTAGACCATGAGTTAGCTTAGGGTCACTTGTGGCACCAAGTACTATGTCTCGGCTAAGGTGCAGACTTCGGTCGTGACAGTTTTAGATAGTTTGATATTATCTTCCTTTCATTTAATTAAAGCTTCTGCTACTTATCGTTTATTTGTGATTTACATATATTTGTTGTGGAGATTGAGTAAATAGCTGGAAATTCATTGGCTCGCCCACCGGAGGGGATAGTGTCGGTGCCAATCACGACCACTTGGTCATGACATTATGTCAATTGATAAGCAATAATCATTAAATTCTTTAAATGAAAACTCTGCAATATTATAAAGGCAAATAGGCTTAATTTGATTATCAGAAAACTATGCCCATAATCGTATAATTTGTGCCAATATTTTGTCGATGCTAGGTTGCGAGATGACAATAGGTACACACGAGACCATCTAGAAGAAATATCTATTAGAACCATAAAATATCTAAACGATCCACTAGGTGGGTGAATAGTTCCACAATTATCCCCATGTATACATTTAAAAAATGTAGGGGACTCAATTTCAACCTTTGTTAGTTATGGTCTAACATTAACTTGCCTTGATAACAAGTAGTACAAGAAAATTCATTATTTTTGAAAGAATTTTCAAATTCTTTAATAGATGTCCATTTGAATTTTCTTAATTCAGGATGTCCTAATCGATCATGCCAAAGTACGAAAGTATTGAACTAGGTAAACTTCTGGTTTACAAGAAAGCGTGCCTTAATTGCACTAAACTTTTATACAATATAAGTTAGAAGATAAAACAGAAACTTTTCAATGACATATTTCTAGCCAGAGACATTCTTAATGGTACCAAGATATTCAAGATTCATTTCATCTATTGTCTCAATATGATATTCATTTTAACAAATTTGTTTAAATCTCAATAAGTTCCTTTGAGACTTAGGAGAGAATATGACATTGTTTATAAAGAGTCTAGTTCTCTTAGACAAAATTATAATAACTTTTCCGGATCCTTCAATCAAATTATTACAATAAAAATTGTAGTAACATTTATTTTGCCAATAAATAAATAAAAATATATTTCTTATCTTTGAATATTATATGTATTATAGCGAATCAATCAAACATATGTCTTCGTTAATTCAAACTTACTTAAAAAGTTATTCATATCTTAGTTTTCAAATAGGACAGCATATGAAAAATAAAATAAATATATATTAAATATTTGTACAAAGTGAAATCTAAACAGTACAACAAATTAATAGCTATCTTCTACTAAAGGACAACAAATTGATAGACACCTGCAAGTCATATCTTCTACTAAAGGACAACAAATTGATAGACACCTGCAAGTCATATACTAAACTAACTTTATGCTTAATTAACAAAAAAAATAAAGTTTAATATATGACTTGAGAAGTCCTTAATATATGATTGCCGTAGAATCATTTTATTCTTATTTTCTTAAATTTTTTAATTTTTAAGTAAACAAATGAGAAGTCCTCAATGAAAGATATATACAAAGTATTAACTATCACCGGTAATTTGGAAGAGATAATTAATTATCTAATTTTCAGGGGTCAGATTAATGTATCAAGTGTCTATATAAATTTAGCCCAATCAAAAAATGTAAGAAGCATTATTTAATCAAGACGAAACTAGATTAAACTTTATTAATGACTAACTATAATAATATAATTAGACTAACTAATACTATATAATTGAAAAACTAGCACACATGTAAACAACTACTTTTACATGATCTATATTAATTTGTAAAAATTAAAATCAAGATACTTAATCTTCTTTAACTACAGAACCATCATCAATCAAGTGATATATTTTTTCTTCAGGGTGCTCAAAGAAATCTTCTACATCCAAGTGTGTAATGTCAATATGATTTTCAGAGATAAAATTAGCTTTAGAATTTTTCTCTTTCTCCTTTTGTGATGCTTGATAAAGTTCAAACAAGTTTTTTGGGAGTACAACAAGTAAGTACCCAGTGTCCTCTTCCACCACATCAATAGCATATATTTGCTGAGCCACTTATATTCCTCGATGTCCGCCAATGATAAGCGCAATGAACACATATTACAATCATGAATTAATATATCTAAGTGTCTCACAAATGAGGCATGAAGCTTTACAACAACTGGATTGTGATAAAAAGTGACGCTCAACTTTTCTCCAACTTTGAGTCCTAAAATATTTTTGCACCTGTTCGACCTCTCACTTTTTTTGCCTTTTCAGATTCAGATGGACCTTCAATCTCATTTTAAGTCAAACATTAATAGAAGTTTCAGACAAAAGTAGACTAAAAAATGAATAATAAAATACTTATTTTATTTGTCTGAGTGTCTTGCATCACTTCAACTACTCGAGGGAGGGAAACATCGTCTTCCAGGTGATCAAAAATAGGAGGTGAAGTAAGACTCTCATTCTGAGATAGCTCATCGAATAAGTAGTAGTTGTATTACTGGTTTTACTTTTTCCAATTGAAGGTCTTTGTTCTGCATTTATCTTACGGAACCCAAAGCTCTAAAGCTTTTTTCTCATCCCCTTGCTAAGGCACCAAGTGGAATGAATGAATGCTTAGTAGTCTTCAAAATTTATTCCGTTTCATGCTTTTGAAATTTTGACTGATTCATGTCAATCTACTATAATTAGAAAAACAAAGAATTATTAAGTCAAGGTTAAATAGTATATGAAGACAACAAGGTATATATGGGATGAAGTATAACACATGAAAAGTTTCTCAATCAAGCAAACATATAAGCACAACAAGGTGATTTCCAGAATTTAACCCAACAACCATAGAGATTGGAGTATAATAGAACATATATTTGACGAAAACTGATAATAACACGAAAATACAGAAACTCAAAGATACAAATACCAAGTTAATTATGTATTATAATATAGATCTATACACACATTTATTTGGGCAATAAGAAATCACTCCGCAAATGGACATTCTGATACCTTTACCTTTTCACGCTACTGAACTTGCTAATCAGATATATTCCACTATGAAACTTTTATTAAAAGAAAACATGAGCTACAAACCTTCACGAGTTCTTTTTTTTTCATTCGTGTAAAACTATCTAGCTGCTCTAAATCATCATCATCCTTTAAATCATCATTCTCTTTTTTGCATAATGTCAAAAGAATCACGAGGTTGAACCTTCCATACAATATGCCATCCTTTATTGAAATGATCATCAACATAAAATACTTGTGATGCTTGTTGGCCAATACAAAATGTTCATTTATTTTCAAAAATCACTGGTGATTAATACTTACGAAGCCATATTCATCAATTTTAATTTCCTTTTCTTGATCATATACATCATACCATGTACATCAAAATAAAACCACTCTTCTTCCCCCAACAAATTGCAATTCAATAATTTCACTTAGTTCTCTATAGTAATCAATAGTTTTATTCTCCTGATCTGTCTCACCAATTACAACCACCGTACAATTTTGCATTCTCAAATCTTTATCATAGTATTGCACATGATACCTATATCCATTCACAATATAGACATAAAAACTGATCACATATGAAGTAGGACCACCTAATAGTGAGATCAAATATGTCATTTTCTTACTATCATCAGTTTTGGTGCAAACCTGCAACCTATACAGATCAAATACATAGTTTAAAAAATAGTATTTACATATTTTGGTTTAAAAAATAATAATATTTTACTAGTACTCATCTTTTGTTTTAACCAATTAATGAATTGTCCATCTGGACTTTCTTAATAGTTATTAGCTAGAATTTGTGAAAATTCTCTATAAAGAATTGAAGCGAAATATGTCATTTAAATGAAAATATATTTCTAGAGAAGGTATAAGTAAATTATTGGAACAAATCATTACTTACTTAAGAAATGGTTGAACTTTATCACAATTCTTCAAAATATAAAGTATGTGCTTGCTCAAATTCATTTGGATCAAGATCACTTGATTTACCACCTCGTACAGTTTTTTCAGGTTGACAAAAAATTGGTAAACCTCCATCAGACTCTATGACACCGCTATCGTAATTCCGTTCAAAGCAATTAAATTTTATTTTTATTGTATGCAAATAACTTAAAAATAAGATCAGACATTCACTTACCAAATATCCTTATATAATAGAACCTTCTGGGAAAGTCATATTACGAATAAAAGGTTTCATGAAGTGTATATATCGCTCCATTGATACATTCATCGGTATTGAATAGGTCCAGCAATCTTAGCTTCACTAGCTAAATGAAAGGACAAGTGCCTCCATGATATTAAAAAAATGTAGGAGGGAAGACCTTTTTCAACTTACACTCGATTTCAGAAATTTGACCAACTATTTGTTCTAATTCTGCCATGGTTAAACATTTTTTCCCAAGAATATTAAAAAATAAAGACAACTTAATAAGTGGTTCAATTACAGATTTGTAGAGCATTTCACATATAGTGGGAGTAAATGTTGCAAAATAACATGACAATCATGACTTTTTAAGCCTAAAATTTTGCAATCTTTAAGGTTGACATAGTAAGAAATATTTGATGAAAATCCATCTGGGACCTTTAAATTCTTTAAGAACTTGCAAAACTTGTGCTTCTCTTCGGAAAATAATGTATAACATGTAATTGATAAATCATATTCATCTCCACTCTTTATTGGATGCAACTCTTTTCTTATGTTCATCTCTCAAATCTAGCTAAGCTTTTATGGTGTCTTTGATTTTTTCTTTGATATTTAGGATTGTCCCCAAAATGTTATCACATGTATTTTTCTCAATATGCATCATATCTAAATTATGTCATAGCAATAACATTTTTCAATATGGAAGATCAAAGAAAATACTCTTCTTATTTCAATTATCACCCCTACTCTCGTGTGATATTTTAAGCTTCTTCTTTGGATCCTTTTTTTAGTGGTAACCCATGCAAATCATCCACTTGATCAAGTATATTATCACTAGACAATGTTTTGTGTGGTAATCTCCACTCCTTAGTGTCATCAAATGACTCTTTATCATTCATTCATTTATGATTAGGAGGAAGAAAACATCTATGACCCATATAACACTGCTTTTTATCATTTTTTAACCTAATAGAATAGGTTTTGTTAATTACAACAAGGACAAGCTAATTTTTCTTTTGTACTCCGTTTAGAAAAATTTGTATATTTAGGAAAGTCAATGATCCATAACAAAGCAATATGTAACATAAAGTTCTTTCAACTTGATGCATCAAAGGATTGCGCTCTAACTTCCCATAATTCTTTTAATTCTTCTATCAAAGGTTGGAGATAAACATCAATTACATCTTCAGAAATCTTAGGACCAGGAATAAGTATCGAATAATAAAATTCTCTTGCTTCATGCATGCCAAAGTGGTAAATTATATAGAATAAGTACCTTAGGTCAAATGGTATACTGAGTTCTGAAACTTCCAAATGGTTGAAAATTATTAGTAGAAAGTCTAAGACGAACATTACGAGGCTCAACCACAAAAGATTGGTGAAGTTCATCAAATATTTTTTATGCTATTGAATCAGTTGGGTGTGTCATTATTCCATCATCAACTCTTTTGTTGTGATGCCATGCCATCAATGAAAATGTCTTTGAGGACAAAAAAAAATTAAGTCTTGGCTTTAGAGGAAAATAGCGTAAAATCTTATGTGGTATTTTTTTCAATTTTATATTTTATTTTCCCGCTATGTTTATCCTCCTTTTATCTAGATACATCACAAACTTTGCAAAATTCAAGAAGCTCATCATCCTTCCAATCAAACATGCAATCATTCTTATATGCATCAATCTTCTTGTAAGAAAGCCCAAGGTCTCGAATTATCTTCTTTTCTTTGTAACATGAATCTAGAAAATTTGATTCAACAGGCAATAAATCTTCCTTTAATATCTTTAACAACATTGTAAATGACTTATTACATCGATCAATACTTTTAATGTGAAGTTACTGAAGTAATCTAACCACAGTAGAAAGTTTAGAAAATTTTGAACCTTGGAAGAGTGGTTGTTCAAAATCCTTTAAGAGCCCATAGAATCTTTGCTTCAACATTTGGTTCCTCCTCAGTTGAATCATCATTACCACTTATTTCTATATTGTCTATATTAAAATTAGTGTATTAATCTCTTAAAATACCATGTATTTCATCTTCAGCATCATCCTCTTCTATGTCAATATCATCTAAAACTTCAGAATCTGACTGTGGCTCGCCTAGCCTCTCCCCATGGTGATACCACAAAATATAATTTTAGATTTTTTCATATATTATAAAATGTGTCTTCACTAGCTCACGTGTTTCTGATGATACATTACAACATTTGATGCATGGACAATGTATTTCATGTGTTTCTTCTAATCTTATAAAAGCATAATTCAAAAGGTTCTCCACCCCAAGTTTGTAAGCATCACCAAGTCGATCGTGAACAAGTTGCATCCATTGCTTGTCAAGTTCCATAATCTATTACATGCATAATAAGTATATAGGATAAAAGTATATTAGTAAATAAATGAAAGATTAGAAAGAAGTTAGTGGTATGTCAAATATTTACTAAGAAGATTCATTGAGAATCTATGGATATTCAAATAGCTGCATTAATTAATTTAATTATATAAGAGATGCATATATGTGTCTGTCACTTTTGTGAATGAAATCTAACAAGTAAATTATGCCTCCTTACTAGTATGCGCAAAAGAGTGTGGCTTTACACTATATTTTCTACTGTAATATACTATATTTGAATCGAGCAGAACACACGAGTATTTCATAATAAAGTCAAAACCATGGATATTGTCACACCCCGCCTTGGGGGGGGTACGACTGGCACCTGGTGCCCTACTAAGATCTGACCTGCTAGACTGTTAAGCCTGGGCGTGTCTGGCGCCTGGCTGGCTCTAACTCAGATTTCTGGAAACAAAGGGCTATATAACGGCTGTAAATATAGCCCCCTGGCCCATTGGCCTATCGCCTGCTGTACCTGTCTTGGCAGCTAACCAGAAATATAGTAACTCAGGGAAACCTATACGGGCCGACAAGGCCACCATGCTGTCTAGTTATCTGCTGCTTAATCAAAAAGCACAAAAAGAAGCTACGTGACCGGCGAGGTCACCACTACTGACAACTATGGCCTCACACGACCATCACAGAAGTAAGAAAGAGTAAAGACAACTATACAACTGCACGGCCCCACACGACCGGCTCATCTGACCACAGGGATTTCATACAGAATGCAAGCCTCTAGGAATAGTAATAGAACTGATCGGGACAGGGCCCCGACCTACCCATGCTATATACAACAAAAGGAACCGAACTACACCTCTGAAATTCAACCTCCGGATGACTGGAGCTGAATACTCAACCGCTGACAGGGAGTCACGTAGAATCACCTGCTCGTCTAGGAGTACCTGCAGGCAAGTAATGCAGCGCCCCACTGGGCGTCAGTACCGCTGGTACTGAGTATGTAAAGCAACTAAAATAGTGTAACTGAGAATGACATCTGAAAGCAATAATATGACTGATGAAGCAGAAGTAGGAGGAATAACTTAACTGTCTGATGAAGTAGATCGTACCTGCTCTTACTGATACCGAAGGAAGTAGAAATCATACCTAGAGGTGTATCATTCTACTACCAACCCACTCGCGTCTAATATAACATAGCATAGCATACATAACATAACACAGCACATACAAACCTTACCCGGCCCCCATAAGCCGGGAGGTACAATCAACACAGAATCTATGCCCCTACCCCGGTCATCCCATCTCCTATAGTGGCTGTAAGCATCCTGCCGGTCCCTGGGTATGCACTTGGGCTGGCTGAGCCCCTGACTATAACTGTATCTGAGTCCGAAGGACTCTAAATCAACACCCCGGGCGTACCCGCTCGACGGGGGTGTATAAGGGCCGACCAAGGCACAATATGGGGAAACTGGCATCCCATCTTCATCCCCTTGCGGGACGGCATATCACTCCGTAGAGTGACGTATCCTCGTCCTCTGGCGGACGAGTCGATACAGCTATTAACCCTGGGCGGTCAGGGATGCTAGGTAATCCAACCCCAATCAATACAACGGTCTCAACTAGTCATGCTGTCTGTGTATCTTATAAGCCAAAACTAACAGGCGTAAGGTATTATATAGATCATATACTGGGCTAATAATAGCAATCTGTAAGTGTCTGATACATGCTGAGACAGGTAAGTATAAATGTGAATATAGTTCCCCGTCTAACTGTACTGGGGCAAAGGCTATACAAGCGGGTGTTTCTGCTGAAGGCTATGCTGTTCACTAAGTTTCTGTGTTAACATAATTTCCTATTTCTAACATGCTTTCTAAACCATATACAGTTACTATTCTATATCGGGAATGCTTTACTGATACTGTACTACCTTGCGAGGTTTCAGCTAAACACAACGATATCTTAACCTGGCATATTACATCACATACTGAATATACTGGGCAACCTTAACCACTTAAGCCCAAATCTATATCGTACAGATAGGTATCGTGCACGTTACAACCCAAAATTCCTCATATTGCACCAATATTCATAATAATATAATAATCAATTTCTGAACCTTCTACTGGTCTATAAATTGCTATACTGCTTCACTGTTACTCAACTTGCCGAGGAAACTTAACTTTACATACCTTATCTTTGAATATATGTCCGTCGGACGAGGCTCGACTGGTACTTCAACTATTTTCTCCCAACTGCATTCATAAATACGTCAATCAATACTAAATACAACGTTATTTCAAAAGGCAACGTCACTTTCGATATAGTTTATAGCCTAAACTTAGGCTTATCGAAAGACGGTCGAAAACTCGCTATTTTTCAGCGGCCCAGAAGGGAGAAATATTTACTTCTCAACTAGGAACACATAGACATAAATTTGGAGCAATTCTACTTACTTTAGTTCGGCGGCTCGCCGATTCGTCGGCCGTATTTCGCAAAATTAACTCCGTAGAAATGCTCTCTGCTGCTAAATACCTTGGTATCTAGGATTAATTTGGGTTTGGGCAGCGTTTGGCAGTGTAATCGGACGAGAATATTTAATTTTCCTACGTTTCTCTCTGCTTGCTGCGTTTCTGGAAATTTCACTGATAAGAAACAATTTTTCAACTGAAGTGAGGCTTATATACTTGGGCCTGAACCTGGGCAACGTGTCACGGAGCTATCGCGGAGGCCTCACCTCCGTGACACGCTGCCATCGCGGAGGGGCTCTGCCTCGGCTCCTCCCGCGATGGTTCGACGGGTTTCTCGTCCGATCTTTTCCCGGACCTTTCCCTAGCACGTATGGCTTTAAAATATGTTTAACCAACGTGCGAATAGGTCATCTAAGTACCGGGAATTCTACGGGGTATAACATTCTCCCCCCCTTAGGAACATTCGTCCCCGAATGTATACTGCTATCTAGAGAGCTGTTCACTCTAGTTTCTGGAAAAATTTAGGCAGAGTTTCCCCTGTAATATGGACTATCGCAACGCCCTGAAACGCAAAAAAAGTCCAACACAGGCACTGCACACAATATTCTACAATCCACTGGACAACTGAATACCACTTCTTTCTTTATCATTTACAACATACATACCATAAAGTACTGTGTAAATAATAATACGGACATACCTGTCGTCTGACTAGGCCTGAAATAAGTGAGGATATCTGATTTTCATGTCTTCTTCAGCCTCCCACGTCATTTCTTCCCGATTTCTGTTACGCCACAATACCTTGACAGATGCAACGTCTTTAGTTCTCAGCCTGCGAATCTGTCTGTCTAAAATGGCTACGGGAACCTCTTCATAAGCTAACTCCTCTGTGACCTGAACATCCTGGACTGGAACTACTGTAGAAGGGTCCCCTACAAACTTTCTTAACATGGAAATGTGGAATACTGAGTGAACGGATGCTAATTCTGGAGGCAAGTTTAACTCATATGCCACGCGGCCTATTCTTCGCCGAATTTGGTACGACCCAATGAATCTTGGGCTAAGCTTGCCTTTCTTACCAAATCTTATTACCCCTTTCATCGGGGACACTTTCAGGTATACCCAGTCGTTTACCGAAAATTCTAGATTTCTGCGCCGTCTATCTGCATATGACTTCTGACGGCTCTGAGCGGTCAGTAAACGTTCTCGGATAAGCTTTATCTTTTTCTCGGACTGCCGAACAATGTCTGGGCCAACTAATGCTGATTCTCCTATCTCAAACCAGCCCACCGGCGATCTACATTTCCGCCCGTACAATGCCTCGAAAGGCGCCATTTGAATAGCTGAATGGTAGCTATTATTATAAGCAAATTCGATTAACGGAAGATGTTCATCCCAGCTACCCCCAAAATCTAACACACATGCTCGTAGCATATCTTCGAGCGTCTGAATTGTACGTTCAGCTTGCCCGTGTGTCTGAGGATGGAATGCTGTACTCAGATTAATCTGCGTCCCCAGACCTTTCTGAAATGATTGCCAGAACCTAGCTGTAAACTGTGCCCCTCTGTCTGAAATGATGGACACCGGCACTCCATGTAACCTAACTATTTCTCTGATATATAATTTGGCATAATCCTCAGCTGAGAAGGTAGCCCTTACTGGCAGGAAATGAGCTGATTTTGTCAGCCTATCAACTATTACCCAAATGGAATCATTTCTGCGTCTGGTACGGGGTAACCCTGTTACAAAATCCATATTTATTGCTTCCCATTTCCACATAGGTATCGATATCTCTTGAGTCAAGCCACCCGGTTTCTGGTGCTCTGCTTTCACCTGTTGACAATTAGCACATCTAGATACAAATTCGGCTATTTCAGTTTTCATACCTGGCCACCAATAGATGTCTCTGATGTCGTGGTACATTTTCGTCGCCCCTGGGTGAAGGGAATAGCGAGCGTAATGTACCTCGTGCATAATCTGCCCACGAAGGCCTGAGATATTCGGGACACAAAGGCGGCCCTTACAGCGTAGCACATCATCCCCGGCTATCTGAAAATCTGGTTCCTTACCTTTCTGAATTCTATCTCTGAGCTGGACTAAATCGGGATCCTCGTACTGTCGTTCTTTTACCTCTGCAACCAATGATGACACTGCAGAATTCTGAATTACGGCCCCATTATTTTCTGTTTCCATTACTCGAACGGCTAGGCCAGCTAACTGATGGATTTCTTTGGCTAACTTCTGCTTCTCAGGTCGCAAATACACTAAACTCCCCATTGACTTACGGCTCAGGGCATCTGCTACAACATTAGCTTTTCCGGGGTGGTATAGAATATTCACATCATAGTCTTTTAACAACTCCAACCAGCGGCGTTGCCGCAGATTCAACTCCCTCTGAGTGAAAATGTACTGTAGGCTCTTATGATCTGTATAAATATCAACATGAACGTCGTACAGATAATGCCTCCACATCTTCAAGGCATGAATTACTGCGGCCAATTCTAGGTCATGGGTAGGGTAATTCTTTTCGTGTTTCCTCAGTTGTCTGGAAGCATATGCAATTACTCTACCATACTGCATCAACACACAGCCTAGCCCGACACCTGACGCGTCGCAATAAATTGAATACCCTTCTGTGCCTTCCGGCAGTGCTAGTACTGGGGCGGAGGTTAACCTGTCTTTCAGTTCCTGGAAACTCTGCTCACATGCCTCCGTCCACTGAAACTTGGCTGCTTTCTGTGTCAATTTAGTTAAAGGTGCTGCAATGGTTAAGAACCCTTCAACGAACCTTCTGTAATACCCTGCTAATCCCAGAAAGCTACGAACTTCAGTCGGGGTGGTAGGCCTAGGCCATGACTTAACTGCTTCTATCTTCTGCTTGTCTACCTGTATACCAGCATCTGAAACAATATGCCCTAAAAAGGCCACTGAGTTAAGCCAGAATTCACATTTCGAGAATTTAGCATACAACTGGCGGTCCCTGAGAATCTGGAGCACTGTCCGCAAATGAGTCCGATGATCAGCTTCAGAGCGAGAATACACCAGAATATCATCAATGAATACTATCACGAACAAGTCCAGGAAAGGTCTGAAAATACTGTTCATCAGGTCCATAAAGACTGCTGGGGCGTTCGTTAACCCGAAGGACATAACTAGAAATTCAAAATGTCCATATCGGGTCCTAAACGCTGTCTTAGGAATATCTCTCTCACGTACTCGGACCTGGTGATATCCGGACCGCAAGTCAATCTTAGAAAAGTATCTGGCTCCCTGCAACTGATCAAATAAGTCATCAATTCTGGGAAGCGGGTACTTGTTCTTTACTGTAACTTTATTGAGCTGCCGATAATCTATACACATCCGGAGCGAGCCATCTTTCTTTCTCACGAACAAGACTGGCGCACCCCACGGGGAAGTACTCGGCCTGATAAAACCTTTATCTAACAAGTCTTTCAACTGCTCCTTTAATTCTCTGAGTTCTGCAAGAGCCATACGATAAGGAGGTATTGATATTGGCTGAGTGCCTGGTAGCAAGTCAATAGCAAAGTCTATTTCCCTTTCTGGGGGAATACCAGGTAACTCATCGGAAAATACATCTGGGAATTCATTTACCACTGGGACAGACTGGAGTGTCGGAGATTCCGCTTGGACATCCTGAACTCTGACCAGATGATAAATACACCCCTTAGATATCAACTTTCTCGCCTGAAGGTAGGAAATAAACCTACCTTTTGGCGTCGCGGTGCTGCCCTTCCACTCCCGTACTACCTCCCCCGGGAAGTGGAATCGGACCGTTTTGGTCCAACATTCAATATTAGCAAAACATGGTACTAACCAATCCATGCCCATTATGGCATCGAAGTCTATCATTTCTAGCTCGACCAGATCTACTGTGGTCTGACGATCAGCAACCTCTACTGTACACCCGCGGTAAATTCGGCTAGCTGTGATAGAGTCACCGACGGGCGTGGAAACTAGGAAGGGCTGATGTAATGATTCTGGTACAATACTAAACTTCCGTGCCACAAATGGAGTAATATAGGACAAGGTAGACCCTGGATCAATTAGTACATAAGCAGGGTGTGAGCAGATAGTTAGCATACCTGTCACAACATCAGGCGATGCCTCTGAATCTTGCCTCCCTGGTAAGGCATATGTGCGCCTTGGACCCGCACCTGTACTGGAGATCCCTGATCTGCCCGACCCCTGCCTGCTGAAACTGGGGGCCTGCGCCCAGTCGAGGATGCTGTAGCTCGTGATCCTGTTGATGCCCTATCCTGTCTATCCCGGTCCTCACAACCTCTGGCTGGGCAATCTCTCATCAAATGGCCTTCTTGGCCACAAATATAGCATGCGGTGGAACCATACCTGCATGCTCCAGAATGGCGTCGGCTGCATATAGGGCAAAGTGGTAGGGTATACCTACTCTGCTCCGCCCTCCTCTGTGACGGTGAGTCTGCCGTCTGCGAACCTCTACCAGCCTCTAACTGCCCCCTGCGGTTGGATCTACCTCCCTGTGACAGTGGCGGAGGCGGGGGCCTGGGCGGCCTGTCTGACAATCGTGGCCTGGGTCCTCCCCGGGTCTCTCTTTGTAACTCAACTGGCCTATCCCGGCGACGCTGCTCCTGATTAACCCTTCTGATTTCCCGATGTCGCTGTCTGATGCCCTCAATATTCTGGGCAAATGCCTGGATTCAGGAAATATCCATATCTTCTCGCAGTGTGGCCGTGATACAAGTCTCGACATACTCTGGGTTCAACCCCATAATAAAACGGTGCACTCTGGATGCCATGGTATCAACAAAAGCTCGTGCATATCGAGCCAAAGAATCAAACCGCAAGGAATATTCCCGAACACTCATGGCCCCCTGTTCCAGATGTAGGAACTGGTCTACCCGGGCCTGTCGAATCTCCCGCGGCAAATAGTGATCCAGAAAGGCTCCTGAAAAGCTGGACCAGGTAGGAGGGGGAACATCTCTCCCTCGGGACCTCTCCCAGCTTTCATACCATAACACCGCAATATCTCGCAACCGAAATGCGGCCAATTCAACTGACTCAGTAGGTGTAGCATGCATAACCCTGAAGATTCTCTGCATCTGATCCAGAAAATCCTGGGGGTCCTCGGTGCGGTCCGTGCCTGTAAACTGTGGGGGATTCAAGGCTAAGAACTCTCGGACCCTCGAACTACCGGGCCCTCCTGATGCTTCTGCAACTGTGGATGGCATTTGCTGACGCTGAGCAGCCATCATCTGTGCTATCATAACTACCGCACTCCTAACCTCCTGGTCAGAAGGTGTTGGTATAGGGATTGCTGAAGATACTGTCGCTCCAAACGGCTCCTGACGTGGTGGAGACTGCTGAGAAGGCTGAGATGAAGCCTCTGTAGGGCCCTCTGATTGGGCTGTCTCCAAATGAGGGGGGGCATCCTACTGGTGCCTTCCCCTACTGCAATGTCTAAGCTCCGACCTGTGACAGGATGACGCTGGTCTGACATTATCTGTAGCCAAAGAATATGGTAAGATTTTTGGAATTCAACCCTATACTGTACAGCTCTATAGCACGACTGAATCAGAATAAGAGACAACCATCCTCTCATGCCTTGCAGCCTCCTACCCATAGTATGTGGTGCACAACACATCCATGGACAGGACTCTACTTAGCACAGCTTGCAGACTCCCTGGGATACGACCTGCTCTGATACTAAGTTTGTCACACCCCGCCTTGGGGGGGGGGTACGACTGGCACCTGGTGCCCTACTAAGATCTGACCTGCTAGACTGTTAAGCCTGGGCGCGTCTGGCGCCTGGCTGGCTCTAACTCAGATTTCTGGAAACAAAGGGCTATATAACGGCTGTAAATATAGCCCCCTGGCCCATTGGCCTATCGCCTGCTGTACCTGTCTTGGCAGCTAACCAGAAATATAGTAACTCAGGGAAACCTATACGGGCCGACAAGGCCACCATGCTGTCTAGTTATCTGCTGCTTAATCAAAAAGCACAAAAAGAAGCTACGTGACCGGCAAGGTCACCACTACTGACAACTATGGCCTCACACGACCATCACAGAAGTAAGAAAGAGTAAAGACAACTATACAACTGCACGGCCCCACACGACCGGCTCATCTGACCACAGGGATTTCATACAGAATGCAAGCCTCTAGGAATAGTAATAGAACTGATCGGGACAGGGCCCCGACCTACCCATGCTATATACAACAAAAGGAACCGAACTACACCTCTGAAATTCAGCCTCCGGATGACTGGAGCTGAATACTCAACCGCTGACAGGGAGTCACGTAGAATCACCTGCTCGTCTAGGAGTACCTGAAGGCAAGTAATGCAGCGCCCCACTGGGCGTCAGTACCGCTGGTACTGAGTATGTAAAGCAACTAAAATAGTGTAACTGAGAACGACATCTGAAAGCAATAATATGACTGATGAAGCAGAAGTAGGAGGAATAACTTAACTGTCTGATGAAGTAGATCGTACCTGCTCTTACTGATACCGAAGGAAGTAGGAATCATACCTGGAGGCGTATCATTCTACTACCAACCCACTCGCGTCTAATATAACATAGCATAGCATACATAACATAACACAGCACATACAAACCTTACCCGGCCCCCATAAGCCGGGAGGTACAATCAACACAGAATCTATGCCCCTACCCCGGTCATCCCATCTCCTATAGTGGCTGTAAGCATCCTGCCGGTCCCTGGGTATGCACTTGGGCTCGCTGAGCCCCTGACTATAACTGTATCTGAGTCCGAAGGACTCTAAATCAACACCCCGGGCGTACCCGCTCGACGGGGGTGTATAAGGGCTGACCAAGGCACAATATGGGGAAACTGGCATCCCATCTTCGTCCCCTTGCGGGACGGCATATCACTCTGTAGAGTGACGTATCCTCGTCCTCTGGCGGACGAGTCGATACAGCTATTAACCCTAGGCGGTCAGGGATGCTAGGTAATCCAACCCCAATCAATACAACGGTCTCAACTAGTCATGCTGTCTGTGTATCTTATAAGCCAAAACTAACAGGCGTAAGGTATTATATAGATCATATACTGGGCTAATAATAGCAATCTGTAAGTGTCTGATACATGCTGAGACAGGTAAGTATAAATGTGAATATAGTTCCCCGTCTAACTGTACTGGGGCAAAGGCTATACAAGCGGGTGTTTCTGCTGAAGGCTATGTTGTTCACTAAGTTTCTGTGTTAACATAATTTCCTATTTCTAACATGCTTTCTAAACCATATACAGTTACTATTCTATATCGGGAATGCTTTACTGATACTGTACTACCTTGCAAGGTTTCAGCTAAACACAACGATATCTTAACCTGGCATATTACATCACATACTGAATATACTGGGCAACCTTAACCACTTAAGCCCAAATCTATATCGTACAGATAGGTATCGTGCACGTTACAACCCAAAATTCCTCATATTGCACCAATATTCATAATAATATAATAATCAATTTCTGAACCTTCTACTGGTCTGTAAATTACTATACTGCTTCACTGTTACTCAACTTGCCGAGGAAACTTAACTTTACATACCTTATCTTTGAATATATGTCCGTCGGACGAGGCTCGACTGGTACTTCAACTATTTTCTCCCAACTGCATTCATAAATACGTCAATCAATACTAAATACAATGTTATTTCAAAAGGCAACGTCACTTTCGATATAGTTTATAGCCTAAACTTAGGCTTATCGAAAGACGGTCGAAAACTAGCTATTTTTCAGCGGCCCAGAAGGGAGAAATATTTACTTCTCAACTAGGAACACATAGACATAAATTTGGAGCAATTCTACTTACTTTAGTTCGGCGGCTCGCCGATTCGTCGGCCGTATTTTGCAAAACTAACTCCGTAGAAATGCTCTCTGCTGCTAAATACCTTGGTATCTAGGATTAGTTTGGGTTTGGGCAGCGTTTGGCAGCGTAATCGGACGAGAATATTTAATTTTCCTACGTTTCTCTCTGCTTGCTGCGTTTCTGGAAATTTCACTGATAAGAAATAATTTTTCAACTGAAGTGAGGCTTATATACTTGGGCCTGAACCTGGGCAACGTGTCACGGAGCCATCGCGGAGGCCTCACCTCCGTGACACGCTGCCATCGCGGAGGGGCTCTGCCTCGGCTCCTCCCGCGATGGTTCGACGGGTTTCTCGTCCGATCTTTTCCCGGACCTTTCCCTAGCACGTATGGCTTTCAAATATGTTTAACCAACGTGCGAATAGGTCATCTAAGTACCGGGAATTCTACGGGGTATAACAGATATATTATTCCATCAGCTCAACACTGAAATCTTCTTTCGAATTAGGAGTAATCTCAAGTTGTCTGAATTGATATGTAATGTATGAGGTGTGTTATTTTTTATATTATTATAGGTTCCTAGTGGCTGAAACTAAGAAGGATTGAGCTTTGTATGATGTCATCCTCTATTTTTTATTACCGGTACTTGGTAATCCATAAAAGTCTTAAATTGCCAAAAAGAAAAAGAGTATCACTTTGTGATTTTTAAGAATGTAAGGAACGATCTAATGATGCTGAAAGAGAAGAGAAAAAGAATATAGCAACAACCATATCAGATCAGATTAGGGAAGATAAAGGATAAAGGTCTAGAGAAAGAAGGAATTTGTTTTGCAATAATAGTGATATCACAGATAAGAAAAATAGAGAAAAAAAGTCATAGTAGAAACGATATTACAGAATGGAAGAAGTAAAAGAAAATAACTATTGCAGCAGCAATATTAGAGGAGAGAAGGAGAAGAAAAAGAAGAAGGAGGGAAAGGAGAAGAAGGAGGAGAAGAAGGAGGAGGAGAAAGGAGGAGGAAGAGAAGGAGGAGGACAAGGAGAAGGAGGAGGAGGAGGAGGAGGAGGAGGAGGAGGAGCATAAGAAGGAGGAGGAGGAGAAGAAGAAGAAGAAGAAGGAGAAGGAGAAGGAGAAGGAGAAGAAGCAGAAGAAGGAGGAGGAGAAAAAGAAGAAGGAGAAGGAGAAGGAGAAGAAGGAGGAGAAGAAGGGAGAGAAAGAGGAGGAGAAGGAGGAGAAGGAAGAGGAGGAGGAGGAGGAGGAGGAAGAGGAGGAGGAGAAGGAAAAGTAGAAGTAGAAGAAGGAGGAGGAGGAGGAGGAGAAGAAGAAGAAGAAAAGTAAGAAGAGGAGGAGTAGGAGTAGGAGAAGAAGGAAGAGAAAGAGAAGGAGAAGAAGGAGGATAAGGAGAAGTAGGAGGATGAGTATCACGATTCAAACGTACACTCGGATTGTAGACACGGGACAAGGAGTCCCGAGAGACCCCAAGTCGATCAATGGCATGATAATACATCTAATTCAATCACATGAGGGGAAGAATTAACATAAAGAACGTAATCATAACATAGCATAAAGGAAAAACAGTACTAGACTTCTACAATACAGCGGAATATATCTTGTAGTCTGATAAGCCTCTAAACATGAAAGGCAGATTGATGGGACAACTCCCCAACTAATCCAATGTCCAAAAACTGAAGAAGTAACATAGAGTGTGGACATGTAGCCCTCGAAACATGAGGACTCACCAAATGCGTGGAGAGCAAGTCTGAATCTAGCTACGGGTGAGGATGAGCCTTAGAACTAGGACCTGTATCATGAAACGATACAGCATAGAAAGTATGCGGTCAGTACGTGGAATGTACCGAGTATGCAAGGTAAGTAAAATGGACATTTAAAACATATATGAAATTCATAAATGATCATAAGAGTCGGACATCATGCTCGTATTGTAAATCATAATATCATATCATATGGCTCAAGGTTTTCAAAACATTCGTAACATAGCTTAATCATAATCATAATAGAATAGGTTTACTTAACATGACTTGATCCAAAATACATAATCATAATATGCATAAATCATGAAGAACAGTGGGAGATTCTCTTAACCGACATACCCTATATGAGCACACATGAAGCCCGTTGTAACCCTAGTCGGGAAGGTGTTCGTCCCTTTCCAAGGGTAGGAACCATGAAGGGAATGATCAACACATGAAAAGGGCCATTTGGGCCAGGGACAAACATGAAAGGGTCCCAACATACCTACGGTGGCATGTAGTTCATGAGATCTGGGCCTTAATCGTGAGCCCTAAACCTACTCAGTGATCGATACTACTCCCAAAACATATATAGTGCTCATAATAATACGTACATGAGTTCATGGGCTAGTTAAATCATGATAATCATAAACATGCTTGAACATACGTGAACTAGCCATGACTTGAGGCCCGTGGGTCGGCCAAAAACATAATTCATGATTGATGAAATTCATACATACTTGTAGATCATGCATGTAGCTTGAAATTCATAAGTTCGTAGTAGATAACATAATAAATTCATAAATAAATTCATAATTCATGTCGGACTTATCAAAACACCAATGGATCAATGGATTATAAATCGATTTATCATTGGGCGCGCATACTCAAGCTTAATTATTTAGAAATTCAAAATCAATAATATTATAATCAATTTAAATCCCAAAAGATTATCAAAATCAGTAGATTATGATAAGATTTCAAATCACAAGACCCATAATTAAATCATTTAATTTTATACAAATCACTTACAAAACCCCATGAGTTTTTGATAATTTATAAGTAAAATCATAGAGTAGGAGCATGGGTGTGAAAGGAACCACCCATTGATGACTTTACATACCTGGAAAAACTGATTCTTAATCTCCCTTGAAAGCCCAAGGTGAAATTTAGAAAAATTGGGGAAGAACACCTTGAATCACCTTCTAGACTCCTCTTTATACTCTTACATGCATAAATGAGGCTTAACATGGACTAATCACCCTTAAAAGACCCTATTCTGACCTTGAAAAGACATAGTTTAGGATTTAGGAACTTAGGAATTACGAAAACACCCTTATTAAAACGCAAAAAAAACACTATTAGGGCCTCTAACGAGGGACCTCACGAATCATTGCCAAGGGGCATGACTCATGGCTAGGACCCGTGAAGTCCACTGTCCAAAACATTCAGGGGGACCCCACAAATCGTGGTGGCTAACCACTACTCGTGGTCACCATCCGTGACCCCCACTGCCCCAAAACCTTGACCAACCCTCCAATGCAGACCACGGGTGACCTCACGACTTGTGAGGTCTGACCACGACTCGTGGTCAGGCCCATGGCCTCATCAACCTGAGCTTTCCCAGCCTGCTGACCATGAGTCACATCACGACTAGTGGTCACTCCTCATGACCCATCTTACGAGTCGTCCTTCAACCTGATGCAAATTTTTAGTTTTTCTCCGTTTTGACTCCCGGGTCTGATCCTTGGGTTCCCGGGGTATAACAATGAGAAGAAGAAGAAGGAGGAAAAGTAGGAGGATGAGAAGAAGAAGAAGGAGGAGAAGGAGGAGGAGAATGATAAGAAGCAGAAGGAGAAGGAGAAGGAGAAGGAGGAGGAGGAGGAGGAGGGGGAGGAGGAGGAGAAGAAGAAGAAGAAAAAGAATTTTTTTTTGTTAAAATTAAAGAAGCACACACTTCAACCTTCTCCTCCGCTTCATGCTTCTTGAATAAAAATAGCACAATGATATTTCAAGGATTTAAGTGCACTGACATGATCCAAATCATATTATTGAATAGAATTAAAAGTTTTTCTTTGGCAACCAAGATCAAATTACTTATTTCACAACTTTGAAACTAGTTGATGATAAATAAATAAAAAAAGTTCTGATTTCCTTGGCATACTTTTATGCAAACATTGCTATCTAAAATTGAGATTCAGGACCCCTTAGTCGGACATTTCAAAAAAGTTGTGATTTATGAATTAAAATCTGAATATTATGATCAATATCTAATCATTGAATATAATTGTGGAATCAAACATCATGTTGAGCTGAGACAAAAAAATATCCTATAGAGGAGGAGAAGAAAGCCTACTAGAATCACTCAGGAATGGAAAGCTAAGCCAAATGAATGTGGAAATACTATAGAGAATTCTACTGATATAAGGATTGCACTAGTAGATAATCAGAGATTCAGCCATATAATAACACTAGCCTATCTAATGATTGGAAAACCTCAACTAATAAGACTAAAGGCAAAGGGATATATGTAGAGGAATTAATTAGACAAACTTCAGCAGATGTGGTAACAAGAAATAGTTACCTACCTTTGCAAATAGGGAATCATGTGGGAAATCAGGCCTTCACCACTGATAAGGGTGGGCACTCAACCTCCTAATCCATGAATTATTTGATATGGAACATGAGGGGTTTGGATAGGTGGCACAAACATAAAAATTTGAAGAAATATTTAGTGAATAAAAGAATCACTCTAGCTAGCCTTATGAAAACCAAGGTGAGAGAAAAATCCAGCAAAAATAGCTAACAACATAGACCCTGGATGGTCCATGATTAGTAATTATTCTAAGGCTATAAATGGAAGAATTTGAATTGTATGCGATAAAATATATTATGAAGCACACATGATAGAGGAGTCTGCTTAATTTATACATTGTCGCATTAAAGCTAGATGTGACTCTACTAAATGTCTAATGAAAGTAGTATACCAGTATAATACAGAAAAACAAATGAAAGAGTTATAGCACCATTTAAACATACTAACTTGCACATTACTATGGCTTGTTAGTAAGGATTTTAAAATATTGTCATAAATACATATGATAGAATCTGTGGAGCACCAGTAACATATATAGAAGTTAAAGATTTGTTAGAATGGATTCAGAGTATGATGCTTAATGAACTACCTTGCAGAGGTGATTGCTACACCTGGTCTAACAAACAGCAGGATGAGAATAAAGTATGGAGCAGAATAGATTGGTCTTTTAGTAATGACGAATGGAGATATATTCACTGACTATGGAGAGCCTTTTATATCAAATCACTCACCTATGATATTCTCCTTTACTCAGCAAACGCAATACACTAAAAATTCATTTGAGAGTTCTTTAATGCTCAGGATGAATACCCTCAGTTTATACCGTTGATAAAAGTAGCATATAGAAGGCATAATTCACACTAAAAAATGAAAAATGTTTGGGACAAACAAAAATTTCTTAAGAGTCATTTCAAGAGACTTAATGCAGAGGACTTCAAAGGGATTACTACCAAACCGGATAAAACAAGGCAAGAGCTAATCAACATTCAATGACAGATGCAACACTAATATACTGCAGAGTTAAGCTAAGAAGGAAAGAACAAATTTTGTGTAGTTGGAAAAATGGTCCCTCATAGAGGAGACTATTTTGAGACAAAAAGCAAGAGTTAACTGGATTAAACTTGGTGATTGATGATGAGGACACTAAATATTTTTGTGGCTAGACTCTTTTAGGCTATCATTATTTTCTGATCTTGAATAAGCTAAAATATATTACTACATTACGCGTTAATAGTTTAAACTTGTGCTGTGGGAATTCATAAAAATAATTACAAACACTACAGGTGAACTTTCTAAAAAGATTAATAGTCGGTAAATTAGTGTCTTGTTCTTGCTAGCAAGTAATTCAATATGAATCAAATTTGCATTTTGTTTTTATTTTTCATATTCAGTTCTCCTCAAATCAGTAAATACATGCACGTAATTGGAGTAAATAACCAAAAGACAATAACAATCAAAATTGAACAATATCAAAGAGTAATCACAAGCAATTTTTCTATGATACAATTATCATAACTACCATTTCACAGAAACATGAATAGAAACAATAACAACTGCTAGAGACACGATTATAATGCTATAGATAGAAGATCTAAAATCAATGCCAAGTCAAACAGTAGAAAACTCAATCACAATCAATTCTTCTATGATACATTACCACAACTACGTATCATATTAGAAGAAACATAAATAGAAACAAGAACAACTACTAATGCCACGTTTACAGTTGCTATAAACAAAGTATCCAAATTCAATGCCACAATTTTGGGCCTAATTACTAATGTTATCACTAATTTTCTTTTTTCGATTTTGTAGTTGGAGGCATGTGTTTTTGTAGGGATCTGCAAGAAGATGGAGGGGAAATATCATATTTATTCACAGAAAGAGAACTAGAGGAGAACAAAACTTAGATACCAGGAGAATTTGAAATCCATGAAACTTACCTTGATACCTTGATGAGAGAAAAGTGGGAAACAAAATACCCAGTTGTAGCGGCAAAATTCCCATCAAATTTCTATATGTAACTTCTCTGATGAAGGTATATAGAGACCAATATTGCAGATGAAGATTGAGACTAATATGCAAATTTCTCCGATGAAGATTACGATCAATATTACAGATTTCTTCGATGAAGATTGATAGAAGTGAAGGGTTTTTCCTTTTACTTAGACGAGCTAGATGGTGGGTTATGGAAACAAAATAATCATTGTTGTTTTATTTGGGTAATATCAAATAAATATGTCTATAACATCGGTGTGATAGCTACGTGTAGGTTGAGGAAAAAATTGTGAAAAAATTTAGGGCCCTTTTTTTTATAATTAATTAAGTTATTTAATTTATTAATTTTAATGATCGGATATTATATTTTTTTAACAATTGAATTTTATGCCCTCATTAATGGTGAATTAAAAAATGAACTATAACGACCGAAAAAAATTAATCATTGTAAACATGTATATAAAGATTGGATTCATATCCCATCGTTAAACACCACTATTCTTGTAGTGTTGCTTCACGCTTCTCATCCCTCCTTTTTTTTTTCTTTTGGTCATGATTTTTCTTTGATAAATAGTTAACACCAGAAAAAAATTTCTTTCTTGATCACGATCACTACCACGACCACAATCACAACTGAGGACACGACCTTTTCCACAGTTTGAGGGGTGGCGTACACCTCATTTACTTCAGGGAATTGTGCCAAGCCAGTATGTCGGTTTTCATAATTTTTCATTAGCAAATCATTATTTTTTTCAGCTACGAGAAGAAAATCAATTTGAAATACTTCTTGAAATCTTTTTCTTGATATTGTTGTTGCATGAGCACATTCAAGACATAAAAGGTAGAGAATGTCTTTCTCAGTATAGCATAATCACTAATTGTATCTTCACATAGTTTTAATTGAGAAGTAATTTTGGAAGTAGCAAAATTATACTCATAAATAGACTTAAAGTCTTATAGCCTTAGACGGATCGATCTTACTGTGCTTTCGGAAGGATGACCATCTTGAGGTGGTTATACCTTTCTTTCAAGCTATTCCACAAAATAATTGAATCTTTAACAGTGAGATATTCAATTTTAAAATTTCATCTAGATAATGACACAAGAAATCATTATTTTAGCACAATCTTAATTAGATGTTTTATTTTTATCTTTAATAGTGTCTCCGAAATTCATTTCTTCCAACTGAATTTCAGGTGTTCGAATTGTTGGGCTTGTGGAGGCCTGATTAATTAGGCCCGTTAGAAACCCTAATAACCCTAATCTATTTCTATAAATAGATAGCTTGTACTTGTAATCTATACACCACAAGAGAGAGAGTAATAAAATTCCTCCTAGTTGCAGTTGTGGACTAGATCGTGAGACCGAACCACGTAAATTCTTGTGTGTCGTTTGTGTTCCATTTTTCTCTATTTTCTCGCAGTTAATTTGTGTGTGTGTGTTTATTGTTGTTCCGCTGTCCCAACAAGTGGTATCAAAGCGAGGTTATACACATGAAAAAAATTAGCGAGAAGACCCAAAAAAAAAAATTTTGGAGAAAGGGAGAGAGCAGCAGCAGCGCAACCCAGATCAAGCAGTCGTCGCTGCTGCCAGTTGCGAACCAGTCCGACCGAAAGAAAAAAAAAACCAGTTTTTTTCAGATCGAGCAAGAAAAAAAAAATAGAAACCAGTCGTGCAGGTCTCCGTTCAGCCGTTCAGTCGCACCGTCACCGTCACGAGCAGCAGATCTGAACAGCCTCGAGCGCGCAGCACCGGAGAAAGAGAAACTCGCAGTCGCCGGCAGGTACTGTTCACCGGCAGAAAGTTTTTCAATTGGTTTTTTTTTTTGTTGTTGGTTCGAGTTGCTTTGTTGGTGCGTATTGGTTTTGTCATTAAATTTCTGACGAAGTTACCAAGATCTGAGATCAGTTGTACCGGGTACCTCATCTAGTCGTTTGAGATGGCAGAAGATGGGAAGTATCGAGTTGAAAAGTTTGATGGTGCAGATTTCAGTTGGTGGAAAATGCAAATTGAGGATTTGCTGGTTCAGAAGGAGTTAGACATGGTATTGGGTGACAAGCCAGAAAAGATGTCTGATGCAGAGTGGGCAGGTTTGGATCGGAAAGCCATGGCGGTTATCCGACTCTCGTTGACCAAGAATGTTGCGTTTAACATTCTGAAGGAGAAGACAGCGAAAGGTGTCATGGAAGCGCTGTCTAACATGTACGAGAAGCCATCTGCAGCAAACAAGGTCTTTCTGATTAGAGAATTGGTGAACGCAAAAATGAAGGAAGACAGTTTAGTTACCGAGCACATAAATACAATGAATTCAATCTTAGCCAGACTTACGTAGTGGGCATTAAGTTCGATGATGAAGTTCAAGCCTTACTACTGCTATCGTCATTACCTGACAGTTGGTCCGGAACGGTTACAGCAGTTACCAGTTCAGCGGGACCCGATGGATTCACTTTTGAGAAGATTCGTGATCTCATTCTAGGCGAGGATGTCAGAAGAAGGAGTTCTGGGGAATCATCGAGTGAATTGCTAAATGTCAGCAGAGGAAGGAGAAATAGCAGAGGTAGTGGGAGCAGGAACAGAAGAAGGAGTCAGTCGAAGACTCAGGATCGCTCAGATGTAACGTGTTGGACGTACAAGGAGGTGGGGCATTTCAGGAATCAATGCCCGAATAATAAACAAGTTAACATTGCAGGAGACTATGCTCATAATGATCTCTTGATATGTAGCGTGGAGAGCAGTGTGGATTCCTGGGTCATGGATTCTGGTGCTTCATTTCATGCTACCCACAGCAGTGAAGCATTGCAGAATCTGAAAGAAGGGGATTTTGGAAAGGTAAGACTAGCAAACAATAAAGTTCTTGATGTAACGGGCATGGGTGACATGATTCTGAAAACTTCAGTCGGTTCGTGGACTTTAAAGGATGTCCGAGTGATTCCAAGCTTGAAGAAACGGTTGATTTCTGTTGGGCAGTTGGATGATGAGGGACACAATGTTAAGTTCGAAAACGGGCAGTGGAAGGTGATGAAGGGGAACTTGGTCATAGCTCGAGGAAAGAAACGGAGTTCGCTGTATATGGTCTATTTACCATCTGAGGGAGTGACTGTCCCAGATCAGAAGAGAAACAAAATCCGGTTCACAGAGTCTCGTGGGCATAAGAAGGTTCGTTTTGCAGGAGATAAACCCAGAGCCACAGGTCAGATTCAGGTTGAACGTGCTTGGAAAGGTTCAGGTAAACCAGTCAGGGGTTCTCGTGGTAGTGGGAGCATCGACAGTCAGCCAGTTAAAACTTCAGCCAGAGTTACCAGACAGTGGGTTAAGATAACCAGTGTTCCAGCTGTCAAAGTCTCTCCGGATGATTACCTGCTAACTATGGAGAGTGTTGTTTGTTCTCAGAGTATCCCAGGATTCGGCAGTTCGTGCAAGTGGGAGTCGGTAGGGACAGAGGACGAGTCAGGGGTAGTTTTAGCCGTGACTGATGTTGGAGCTTGGGGAAGCTTCAACGGGCCTTCAGGTTAACTGATGAAAAGGCCGCTGCAACCAGGAAGATGAGAAGGAGATTACTAGACGTACAAGTGCTCACAGTGGATGGCAGTTGAAGATTATCATGCCTCCAAGTGGGAGATTGTTGGGCTTGTGGAGGCCTGATTAATTAGGCTCGTTAGAAACCCTAATAACCCTAATCTATTTCTATAAATAGATAGCTTGTACTTGTAATCTATACACCACAAGAGAGAGAGTAATAAAATTCCTCCTAGTTGCAGTTGTGGACTAGGTCGTGAGACCGAACCACGTAAATTCTTGTGTGTCGTTTGTGTTCCGTTTTTCTCTATTTTCTCGCAGTTAATTTGTGTGTGTGTGTTTATTGTTGTTCCGCTGTCCCAACACGAATGACCTAGAACTTATGAATATGTAATTGTGCATGTGAATTTGCTAAACTCAGAGGCGGTTCTAATTACTAATCAGATAATTAACTAATCAATTAGTTACATTAAATCTGAAAATTGATCAAATTCTTCATTGAATTAGGATTACTAAAATATGAGTGCACTGTTAAAATTAAAAAAAAGTAAAAAAAGAATTTTAAATACTCAAGGTAAATAACCTTTAACCAAGTGCACCACTTAGACTTCTTGTCGCATGGGTCTCAAAATATAAAATTATATTAATTTAAAAATATATATATATACATAAAATATCTAATTTTATGAAAAGACTACAAGTTCACGTGTCTTATACATAGCACATAAATTTGCCTCCGGCTAAAGTCCAACATTTTGACGTTTGCTATGCATGTAGATATCTAAATTATTACGACTTAGGGCAAGTGGATGCCCTTAAATTAATGATGATATGCACGACCGTGTTGAGGTTTACGGGTTCGATCGACGAAGTTAGGTTGTCGGATGACGATACGTGGCCATTCAGTTTTGGTGCATGACAGTTTGTGAAAAGGGCATTGTCTTTTTATTCCTACCAAGGAACCATAACTTTACTTAGATATGCAATCCATGTTGTTGTTAGGACTTAGGAGTTGAGAAAGTTGATGAAGAATTAATTATGTTGTCTAAGAGATTAGAATTGAGATTTAGTTTAAATTGTAAAAGGTCACTTAAAAAATAATAAGGCAAGTTACGAGCTACAAATCAAAATATACTGTAAATACTATTCACATTGTGAGTAGGTATATGTTAAATCCTTTGGAATAAGAGTTATTAAAACTCGACTCCAATCTTTAAGTTGATTATGAGGATCATCAAACAGAAAATACAATTTGGCCCTCCAACTCTAATACTAAATGCAACCAGAAAACCTAGAATACTTTTCAAGATTCTTTTTTCCCATTAGATTCTAGGATATGCATGCAAGTTTCAAGAAAAAATATTTGTTCTCGAAACTGCTCAGCTCGGGTTCTACATAACAAACTATTGAAATTTCCTAGTCTTCCATCCCCGAAAAATAGATGGCAAGACAACTGAAATGTAAAATGTACATATAGTAATATATAAGGGATTGATAAAAATGAGCCATGTTCTTAAGTGAAATTAACAATCACTAAAATCATCGTCATGCACAGGAGGCGTTGGTAAACAATTACCATTCGCTGGACCAAAGAACAACTCTAAGCAGAATGAAGAACCAGTCATGGACCTACCTCTTTTTCCAACTTTATCAAGCTCCCGTGACGAAAACTGCAAATTTTTCCAGATCGAATTAGTGTCACATCAATATGCAAATATGACACTGCAGTAATAACAATTCGGTTAGTTGGTTCTGGACTTGAATAATTTATCTAAGAGAAGACAGTTTCTGATTTTGTTTTTTCTTCATATGCAAATATGACACTGCAGTAATAACAATACTGTTAGTTGGTTCTGGACTTGAATTATTTATCTAAGAGCAGACAGTTTCTGGTTTTATTTTTCTTCATATTGGTGTACTCATGTAGCGTGCCAAATTTGTTGTTAAGTATACCATATGAAAATTTGCAGTACCCCTCTATATGCTGAGAGACTATTCCCGCTATGTGCTAACTAGAAAGATCATATACCAAGATGCCTGTTCGCGGTCTAAAAGCTACGGTAAATAAGTGACTCTGTACTTTCATAGTTTAACAACATACAATATTGACACGATATCTTATCCAGGAGAAAAAGATGTGTATACCTGCAGTAGATCATTCCGAATAAAAGCAGTGTTGAAGCAAACATAGAAAAGACGTCCTCCTATGAGCTTTTCGTAGAATATGATACGTACATCTCCACAGATCTGTTCAGAGATAAAGCTAATTTATAGTACATCATAGAGGCAGGAATGGAAGAAACATGTACTCCCTGCATCCCATTTAATGTGGTATTGTTTGAATGAACATGGAGTATACAGTATTAATTTGATCTATATATCATACTAGTGATGATGGAAAAAATTATTAATGTGATGGTCATATTGTGAAAGTTGTATATAAATGGAATGGTGCCAAACATTTTGTGACATTTCGAAAAGGAAAAGGGGTCTCATAAATTGGATGGGAGAGAGCTAGTATGCACATAAAACTTGCAAGACTAATCTTAGTTTCACAAAGAAGAAAGATTATCAATCATTCAGTGTGTAGAAAGTCTAATTATATGTAAGTATGCACTCGAGGGTAATAAAGCTATAGCTATTGGTGAAATAAGTATGTCCATCACTTCCTGGAAAGTCTAGTAGCATTTTCCTACTCTCACTCAGTTTGTCAACAGAAACTAATCAAAAGATTTCTTCCTAACTACTGCAGATTGTATAATGCCATACGTAACTAATGAATAAAAATAGAAATCGAGTAACCATACATACTTGCACTGGTTTGTCATAAAAGTGATCAAGACAGGTTTTCTGATAGAGCATGGAACTTTCTGTGTCCATTTGGACTACCAGACGTGGTTCCTTCTTTTCTTGTTTCATCTCATCCTCATTTTCCTCAACAAAGGAATAAAAATATTGAGGGCTATAAGTTCTCTGAATCCCACTCTTAATTCGTCTGCAGCTACTCTTTGAGACTTCTGCAGGTGGACAATATTTCTCTCCTGGAACCTGTTTGAATTGCAGTGAGTGAATAAACAGAGAACGGAAACAAAATGAAGACAAACACAACTGGAAAAAGTTTAGAAATCTTGTTATTTGAGTTCTCTTTCAACTTTATTCTTTCCTCTGTCCACTATCAACACATAGACAAAATTGCATCTTGATACAGGAGATTAACACTTTGAATAATGCTATGTCAAAGTCTGGTTCCTACTTATTAGTCATCATCTCACTGTAATTGGACCTTTATACACAGTTTTGACAAATTCTTTATACTATTAAGTTTCAAAAATGATAACTAAGGATAACCATCCATAAGAAGTGGGTTAGCAACCTGTAAAATAAGTGGAATAATTTTCTTTTACATTATCAGTGTGTATAAGTCGATCCTTTTGTATAACTGATCATGCATAGGATATATAAACCAAGTGCCTTTTATCCATTCAGCATTTTCATTATTAATGCTCCAAAATAATTTTATACGAGTTAGAGTGCTTACTGTTTGCAACTCAGATAGAATGAAGAAGATGGACTCAATGTTTTTAGTGTCATATAATCTAATGCGACGCAGCTCTCTCTTGCATGACTTAGGCAAGTTGACAGTTGGAGGACCGCGAGGAACACCGTTTGGAAAGGAAAGTGTATGCTCCCAATATCTGACATACCTACGTTGGCTTGGAATGGATACCTGTAAAATACCAACTATCTCAAGGGTCTAGTCATCACCTAAAGAAGAACAAATTGGAGATTTGCAACAAAAAGGAACTGATACTCTATCCTTACAGTATGTGGAATATGTCTCCCTTCAGAACTTCAAGTAACATCTCATATTTCCTCTCCTCTCTAGTTTCATGAGGTGAAAATAGGCATGCATCAAGACGTTTTATTGCCTATTCTGATGCATTTGAATATCAGCCGCTAAAAATAAACTTCACAAAAGAAGATCTCTATCCCTTTTAAATATTTTAGAGCTCAAAATTTATCTAAAATGCAGCAAAATAATTGCTCACTAGCTCACAATACTTCAGTAGTACTTCTAAACAGCCATACATTGTTCACTTACTCCGTCTCTAGCCCCCACTCCCAACACTAAACAATAACGATACATCACTGCATTTAGAGAAAAAGGGAAAGAGACATAATATGTTCTCCAGATAGGTAAAAATTTATGAAATATTGCACACTTTCTTAAGTTTTTGGTTTGTGGGTCTGCCTAGGATATCAGTCTTTTTCAAAAATGAGTATAAATCAGTTAGTCCAGTAGAGGATTGATATAACTTACTCCTTCATTATTAGTTGTTCGTTTCTCTGCATACACTCGCAGAGCCTCCTCAGCTGACATGCCAATGTAAACTAGATACGAACAAACCATTAACCCTGTTCGGCCTTTTCCTGCCTAGAGATGTCAAAATAGAAAAGTTAATAATACTATATTCCGCCATAGGATCAACTGATTTCTTTCTTCTCATTTCTCATCTTCTAAATGAAAGATAGAAACTAACAGATGCACTTAAGTTGAGAGCTGATCTAAAAGTCACAACACACCATGATCACTTCATTTTCTATTTCTATTAACTTACTCCTTCATTATTAGTTGTTCGTTTCTCTGCATACACTCGCAGAGCCTCCTCAGCTGACATGCCAATGTAAACTAGATACGAACAAACCATTAACCCTGTTCGGCCTTTTCCTGCCTAGAGATGTCAAAATAGAAAAGTTAATAATACTATATTCCGCCATAGGATCAACTGATTTCTTTCTTCTCATTTCTCATCTTCTAAATGAAAGATAGAAACTAACAGATGCACTTAAGTTGAGAGCTGATCTAAAAGTCACAACACACCATGATCACTTCATTTTAATGCTGGAGGATTTTCTATTTCATGCACCAGTTTCCTTTACAGTGCAGTTTTTAAGCAGAAGAAAGGCTAATCTTTATAGAAATGTTTGATACGATTCTAGTTGAATTGCTTGAGAAACCCCTTTCTCCGTAAATCAGAAAAAAATGGTGAAGAATGATAGAGAGCTACACATGTTGCACGAGTTAACTATTCAAGTGAAACAATTTGTCAAACGGGTAAACTTTAGATATTGTCAACAAATTCAGGTAACGGAGAAGAAATGTTCTGCAAAGGATACTAGGGTACGTACCATGCAGTGTATAACAGCAATATTCTTGGGGTCACTTGAGAGCCATGAGTACACATCTTCACAAAATTCCTTGATCATTTCGAGAGGAGGGACATGGTTGTCATCAATCGGATACCTCTCCACACGGCCATGAAAATGTGACGCATCATAAGCTTGCTCTATACATAAGTTATACACCTACAAGCAACACTATGTGTCTGAGAGAACAACGAGAGAGGAGACACTAATGTAAGGTTTCTTCAAAAATCATCATTTGCTCACGAAGGAACATATTTGTAAAGCTAGTCACATAAATGAAAAAGCTACTACCAATGTAGACATTTTTGTAAATATGAAATTCACATTTAGGGCGTCTTATGCAGAGTAAACATGTAATCTAAATTCAAGCTTTAATCAGTCAATCTTAGTGTCTGATATTTTTCACTTCTATGCAGTTATTTAGTAAACTAATTAGGTTCCAAATAAAACTTGCTTGGGTAATTAGACGTTAGAGAAAAATTAAGAGGACACATGAAAGCTAATATTGGAGTTCTTAAATGTTAAAAGCACAAAAAGCGATGAGGTTCATGGGCTTGAAGCGTAAAATGTGACGTGAAACACATGCTTCATTAAAGTGAAGCGCATAGTCTATGGAGAATCTAAAAAACAAACAATATGAATTTAGTATTATAGTAATCGTATGGAGATTAATATAACTAATTTCAGCATCTAATATAAAAATAATGTTGATATTAATCCAAATCCTCAAAGTGAGATTCAAAGAACCAAACTACTTCTTGTTTGGATCACTTGCGTGTTATTATTTGGAGTTCTCACTCCTCCAAAGTGCATGGCTTCACCAATGAAGCAATAACTCCTTGATTTGCATTGCTCAATCCTTTTAAGCGATGAAGCGGCTTTTAATAACACAGAGGACAATAGAGAGAGAAATTAGGTTCAATGGTAAACTGAGTTATGTACTAACCTTATAATGTCCAGCATGTCTCATATCCAATACAGACTTAACCTGCCACAAAGGGTTGCGAAACACTGCTCGCACGTGTTCTGCAGGAAATGACATTGCTAAAATTCGGTCTGATATATAAGTCATGTCAAGATCATACCCGCCAACAAGCATTCGTCTTCTTTGTTTAGACACCAAGTTACGTATGCAAAAACTTCTTGACAAATAATTTATCAGACTGCGGTGGAGATCACTGATACTCAGATTATCAGGCTTCCTGAACCCCTGTTTTGACAATCTTAGTCCCATTTCTTTGTTCTAATCTTAAATCCCTGTGCAGCACCTGTATAAGAGTAATAAACAAAAATTTAAGATACATTTTCATTGATTGAGATAGGAAACTGAATGCCCTGAAAGTATTACCAGTGTCTTTAAAAGTGAAACACGCAAAAAAAGCGACAAACTCCATTGGGCTTGAAGTGGAGCTTAATGCTAAAAACAAGAAGTGAAGCAAAACACTTCTTTGAGCACACAACTTATAAAACATTAATGAAATACCAAACATATATGAATATAGTCCTCTCATAATCAAATTTCAACTAAAATATCTCTTTTCAACATCTAATATACAATAATGCCAATATTAATCCAACTCCTCAAAGTTGATATTAAAATAATCAACCACTTATTTGTTTGGATCACTTTGCACCTCATTACTTGAAGCACATACTTGTCCGAAACTCATGGTTCCATGTCCAAATAGTGACAACTCCTTGCTTTGCATCACTTCAACAAAGGGATGTCTTTTGATAACACTGGAAGTTACAGTTTACAACTAGACAAAGCAATAAACATTAAGAAGTAATTACAAGACAAAGATCAGAATATATCAAATGTTTACTTAGTAATCTCAACTATGATCTTTCTAAGCAGCAGGGAAGGCAAAAATTGCGCAGTAAGCCAGAGTGAGCACCAGTGTACCTATAGCATAATGGTTCTTGTAGCTAAAAACATTGGTATTATGTCTAGCATATAAGAAAACGGGTATCCCAAGAATTTGATCATGTTAATCAAGTTATAATTTTATTTCATCTCGAAGGAAAAAAACAGAACCGATTTCATTAGTAAGTGTAGTCATTAAACTACAAGCCACGATCTGTCGAGCAACATAGTTAACTCTAAAGAATAGATGTAAGGTTTATGGAATTAAAAACAAGAACTGAAGCAAAACATATTAGCAAACAAATCCCTTTCAATTTAGGACATGATGGTGAACAAGAATACAATTGTTGTAGTTTTCCAGTATGAGCAACTATAAAACAAAAGAAAAAAAACAAATCCCTTCCGCGCTCTTCTGCATACAGATACATGACGAACACACATGTTTTTATATGCATGCTGTTTTTCAAGTTGCATCAGTTAAAAGGTAGATAACCCCTCTACATGATTTCATTAACAAGAAATAAGACATGTAACAACACGGTGAAAATCATGACAATATGGCAAGCATGTCAACTTTTTCTTCACATTGGACCAAAGTATCCACACATGGAAAATTATGATTCAAATTCTAACGGAGGCAAAACATCTTGTACCTGGACTAGGGGAGGTAGCAGGTAATTACTGGTCCACCCATCATCAGAAAAGGAAAAGGAAAAAGTATCCACATTCTTATGTTTCTCAAGACTCTCCAAAAATATTATTGCATTCGTGTCAGATCTCGCACTACTTTCAGAGGATCTGACACGCGCCCAACGTTCATTTTTAAAGAGTCCGAGCAACATAACACACACTTAAATGCAGATATGTACTTCACAATTTTCAAGTCCAAGTAATTACATTTCACAAATAACATGAAAATCCCAACGCCAAATATCCATCTTCTGGCAAAATCTTTTTTTTTTCTTTCTCGTCAAATCCCATATAATCTTGATTCCGTTGCAATTTGGATTTTTTTTTCTCTTATTAACAAAATAGAGAGCTTTACATTGAAACAATGAATAGGAAAAAATCAAAATTGAAGAGGAAGTACCATTCAAATCGAACATAAAGATCCAAATCAACTTGCTTTTTATTGGAAACAGATCACTTATTGAATTTGTTATTAATTAACCAAATTGTTCCAAGAAACTTGTACATAAAATTAGGATCTTGGACCAACACAAGTGAATTGGAATAAGGGCAGCTCTATATCTATTTGTTTTTATGGGGGCCGAGTAGAGGACTTGATAAAGTCCATTTCTGGTTGAGGAAGAGAGAAAGATTGAAAGAGTGGATTCGTAGTATAACTATGATGAAGACGAAGAAGAATTGGGAATGAGCTTTGGACAACCCCAAAATTGGAGGAAAAAGAGCCGCAATACATGGCTGCATATGGTTACCATAAAGAATAAATTGATGTTCAAGGTAATATATGTCTACTTTTCCCTAGCATTTTTACTTTTGATGGTGGCATTTGTGAATGTGTAATTTTCTTTTGGAAAAATACCATTTCAGTCCCTGTGTTACTATCTAGTTTCGATTCTCGTGTTATTCAATAAAATATATTTAACATTCAATTAATCTAGACATATAATTTTTGTCCTTGCAATTGCAGCTAAATATGTTAATTCCTCCGTTTCATTTTAATTATTAAATATATTATAAATAATTATTTTAAAATATTTATTAAATTTTAAAATTTAATAGATAATTAATTATATTTTTTTAATTTTATTTTAGTATTTAAAGTTATTTTAAAATATAAAAAAAATTATTATTATATATTCACAGAAAATTACTAAAATTATATTAGTCAAATTATTATTTCTATTAATTATTTTTAAATAAATATATAAATCTAGCAATTAAAATGAAACTGAGGGAATAAGATTCTTAACAGAAGAATATTTTAAAAAAAATTATTTACACTAAATACTCCCGACTCAGTTACGCAAAACCTCTTTATATTTTAAAATTAATATTTACACCAATTATACTATAAAAATTCTATGCTTAATTGGTAATTAAATATATTAAAAATAAAATATAAATATGAATAAAATGCTTTTTTAGAGTTACTTTTAATATTTTTAAAAATATTTTTGTTCCAAAATCATAAGTAGAAACAAATGAACACAATTTTTTTAATAATATATACCAACTATTAGTAATAATATTAAATCAGAAATGAGAGTTAAATATGTAAGTTATTTATAATATTTATTATACAGAAAATTTTCTTGTATTATTTTAATTATTTTTTTATTTCAAAAGTATCTTAAATGTATTTAGTTAAATGAAGTTCGTTTGTGTAGGATTTTTATTATATAAAATATTTATTTTAGAAAAGGAATAACAGTATATGGAGGTGTAAGTGAAGAATTTTATAGTATTGAGGGTGTAAGTATTTTATTGTAATACATACCGGCCGATCAAACAAGTAGCCTGTCTATGGTCAGTGCCACGTAGATGGGAGAAAAGTTGTTGGCTACGGGGGCTTGGGAGAGTGGTGGGTATGCATACAGTATGTGGAATAGGACTACAAGTGGCATTAGAAAAGTGGCTAGGGAGGTATTGGGGATCTCGAGAGGCCATTTTGGTGGGCATCGAGAGAATTAGTGGTGGAATGGAGAAGTCCAAGGGAAGGTGGAGGTGAAGAAGATGGCATATGTGAAGTTGGTGGAAAGTAAAGACAAGAAAGAAAAGAGGACGAATACGAAAAAGTATAAGATGGCAAGGAAGGAGGCAAAGTTAGCAGCTACAACGATAACAATGGCAGTTTTTGAACGTCTGTGCATAGAGGTAGAGGACAAAGGCGGGGATAAAAAGTTATACAGGTTATCAAACGTGAGAGAGAGGAAGACTCGTGACCTAGACCAAAAGAAGTGCATTAAGGATGATGACAGTAAAGTGTCAATTGAGGAGGCACTCATTCGAAGAAAATGGTAGTCATACTTTCATAAACTCTTGAATGAAGGGGGATAGTATCATTGAGCTATGGGGCTTGGAACACTCAAAGAGACACCACTATTATGGGTATTTGTAACACCCCAAAACTTTCCTAGACCAAACTCAGACCTTGCATGAAAAACTAGGGGGAAACCAAAAATTTTGTCACAGAACGATCCAGACAACGGATCGTGGTCACATGTGACGAGCCGTTGCCTGAGTTGTTGTTAGCTCTGCAGAATTTACTTCTCGATGCCAACGAAGCATAGGATGACCCGTTGATAGAAGTAATGATTTGCCCTGTCGTCTGTTGCTTTTCAAGTCCAGAAATCTATCAGAAATCTCCCAGAAGCAACGAGTGCAATCAACGACTCATTGTCACCTCTAACAAGTTGTCATTCCACCCGTCACCAAATCTTAGGTCTAGGTAGTGTTGAGCACGAGAGGACACAACGGCTCGTTGGTTCTACCAATGACCCGTTCTGTCGCCCATTGTCTAAGGGGTCCCAGTCCTCCTGCCAGTGACAACGAGAGGTACCTACGACCCATTGGGTTGTCCAACGAGTCGTGGTAATCTTCCGTGGCCCCTTTCCAGTGAGCACAAAAATTCGACCCAGGGCCAACAACTAGTTCCAACGGGTCGTGGTCACAACCAACGACCCATAATGTGGCTAGTTGGTCCCTATCGGCCAATTTTTCAGATTTTCTTTCAAGGCTATTGTAGTAACTTTCTATCTTTTAATCCTTAAACTACGCCGTTTTGGGCAAGTTTAGGAGGTAATTAAAGGAGTGATCAATGTATTTCTCTCATTCCTCCCTCAACACTTAGACTTAGTTCGAAGAAGTTATAGACAAACTTCTCACCGTAAAGCTAAGGCATTCAATCTTCGTCTCAAATTCTCAAAGGACTTTCTCAGGGATTTCTACACAGGGTATGTGGAAATTCAATAAGGAAATTGTTCTTTCATTATGTCCCAAAGTCCTTCCATAATCTCTTATCAGTTCTAGCCCTGAGATTTTGAATTAGAGTAATTTTTTAGTCAGATTCTGATTAATTCATGTGGAATGTTGTTCATATTATTTGTTTCTATATTTCCACTACTTATTGAACGTGTTGATATATGTTTTCTGTAAAATGATCTTAGCCCTAGTTCTTGAATGCAGTAATTTGAGTCCTGCATAGTTGATTAGACAGTACTGTTGCTCGACTCTATCAGTGTTGGAATTCCCATGTTATTTCTATCACATGAATTCTTAGTCAGTTGCATGCTAGTTCAATCTCGTTCAGAACGTTAGTATTTTCAGTATCTTTTAGTAATGTCAGCTGATCAATTTGTCTATAGTCAGTTCTTGAGGTGTCAGTAATGCCTCCCAGTTATCAGTTAGTTCTTTAGATGGTTACGACACTTCCAGATAAGCAGCTCTGACCAGTTTGAGAACTACTAGTATCAGTTTTAATTTATTCTCTAGACGGTTACAATGCTTCCAGATAAACAGCTCTGGCCATTATTAGAACACCAGTTACAGTTATCCGGTCCGACAAGACTCTCACGGTACTTACAGATAAGTATCCCTGACTTTGTCTTGGGCTCCAGCTTCGAGCTATCAGCTTAGTAGTTAGACTAGGACTATCCAGTGAAGTAGGACTTAGCACCGAGAGGATCGGGGTTCCAGTGCACCCAGGTTCCTAGAACTACGTTGTCACCGTAAGTTATTTAGCCCAAATGGGCACAGACAGTTATCTCATAGTTTATGCCTTTATACCCTGGCAAGGTATATTGGGTCCTATTGATGGGGCATATATATCGAACTCCACATTTAACTCACATGGTTATATGTCGGTTATAGGCTCTCCCACTTGTCAGTACAGTCTCAGTTCAGTCCAACTCAGTTCAGCTCAGTTCAGTATCTCATTTACAGGACATGTTTATGACCATCAGCCAGGGTCATTATTGACCATATCATTCATAGTTTAGCTTTACCAGTTTACAGTACTTTAGTTGGTCATTTCATGTTATTGTAGTTCAGTTACTTATTCTTATATTTTTATTGTATCTCTCACTTACTCAGTACATTCAAAGTATTGATGTATACTTTCTATGCTGATCATATTATGATACAGGCGCAAGTTCTCAGTCCCAGCATCGGCAGTAGTTTCCCTCAGACGATATTAGCAGCAGCGTTTGGTGAGTCCTCATCTTCCGGTACGATATTTGTTTTCAGTAGCTCTTATTTAGATAGATTTTGGAGTTAGCTGGGGACTTGTCCCAGCAACTCATCAGTTAGTAGTTGGCTTTTAGACACACTTATGCAGTATTGTTTCTTTTGACATATTGACTCTTGTCAAATTAGTATTTTCTTGAATGATCGTATTTTCAAAGCTTCCGCTTATGTTTATTCAGTTTAGTAGTGTAATGATAGACCATGAGTTAGCTTGGGGTCACTTGTGGCACCAAGTACCGTGTCTCATCCAGGGTATAGACTCGGGTCATGACAACTTGGTATCAGAGCACTAGGTTTAGAGTATCCTAGGATGTCTGAAAGCCGCGTCAAGTAGAGTCCTTTTCATGGGTGTGAAGTGCACCAAACTTATGACGTGGAAGCTACTAGGCGTTATTAGGAAAACTCCCTTTTATTCATACTCTTTATCGTGTGTTGAAGTCTAATTCCAGAAATGTCCTCCTAACTCGTGCTCTATTCATTTCAGTGAAACTATGCCTCCAAAACTAGGAAACGAAAGATGAGCTGCAATGCCAACCGACCTGCCCCACCAGCTCCAGCAGCCCCTCAGGACGACTAAGTGTCTTCAGCAGAATTCCGAGTGGAAATCCAGCTACTGGCTCAGATAGTGACTAACCAAGTGACCAATAGGTGGTTCCAGTGAATATAAATGGATCTGCCGCAGCTGCTAGGGTTCGAGACTTCTCCCAAATGAACCCTTCAACTTTTCATAGATCCAAGGTGGGAGAGGACCCATAGGAATTTGTAGATGAGCTGTGGAAGATCACCCGAATATGGGTATTAGTTCCTCGGAGAGTGCTGATCTAGCTGCCTACCAGTTGAAACGGATGGCTCAGATTTGGTATGATCAGTGGAAGGAAGGAAGACCAGCAGGAGCAGAACTAGTAGGGTGGGAAGAGTTCACCACAACATTTCTAGATAGATTTTTCCCTCAGGAGTTAAGGGAGGCTAAGTCACAGAGTTCATGAACTTAAAGTAGGGTAATAGGACCGTGGAGGAATATGCATTGGAGTTCACTCAGTTACCGAAGTATGCTCCAGAAATGGTAGTCGAGCCAAGGGCTCGCATGCTTAAATTCGTCAACGGGGTATCAAACCTGGTACTTAAGGAGTGTAGGACCGCAATTCTCATTAAGGACATTGACCTCTCCAGCCTTATCGGTCATGCCCAGCAGATTAAGGCAGAAAAGTTGAAGGATATGGAACGGGAGAACAAGCGGGCTAGAATGGGTTAATCTGATTATGGACACCAAAGGTCCAGTGGTAGTAGCCACCCATAGTGACAGCAACATAGGACTCCAACACCCATCTCAGCCAACACCCCATCTTTTTGGTCCCGCAAGGATCGGAAGGGTGGAGCATCTGGCTCCCAGTCCTAGAGTCATAATGCCAGCAACCTCTACCCAGCTGGTCCTAAGTGTGGCAAAAACCATCCAGGTGAATGCCTTCTGGGCAAAGAGGGTTGCTTTGGATGTGGACAGCTTGGTCACTGGCTAAAAGAGTGTTCGTCAGCAGGACGGGGAAAGCACAGTCTACCACTTCAGCAGCCCCAGCAGGCCGTCCAACTCAGTAGGGTAACACTTCAGGTAAGGATGGCGGTCAGCGCCAAAACTGCATTTATGCTTTGTCCTTTCGTCAGGATCAGGAGAGCTCACCTGACGTGGTCACGAGTATGTTACGTCTCTTCCATCTAGATGTGTATGTCCTACTAGATCTAGGAGCCAAACTATCATTCGCGACTCCCTATGTAGTTGTTCAGTTTGAAATAAGTCCATAAGTCCTCTCAGAACCATTCTCAGTCTCTACCGCAGTTGGTGAGCCAATCAGAGCCAATAGGGTGTATAGAAACTACCCAGTCCCAATATTGAGTAGTCATTCCAACTGACCTAGTAGATCTAGACATGGTTGATTTTGACCTCATTCTTTTCATGGATTGGTTACATTCTGGTTATTCCTCAGTCGACTGCAGAACTAGAGTCGTCAGATTTTAGTTTCCAAATGAGCTAGTCTTAGAATGGATGGGTAGTATTTCAATGCCTAAGGGTCGGTTTATTTCCTACCTCAAGGCAAGGAAGATCATTTCGAAGGGTGCATCTATCACCTAGTTCGGGTCAAAGATTCTAGCTCGGAGACCCTAACTATTCAGTCAATTCCAGTTGTTAGTGAGTTTCCTGACGTCTTTCCCAAAGATCTTCCTAGAGTTCCTCCCGCGCGAAAAATAGACTTCGGCATAGACCTTTTTTTAGACACTCAGTCCATCTCTATTTCTCCTTATAGAATGGCTCCCGCTGAGCTTAAGGAGTTGAAGGAACAACTAAAAGGCCTTCTTGATAAGAGTTTCATCAGGCCCCAACATCTCTCTATGGGGTGCTCTAGTGTTGTTCATGCGAAAGAAAGACGGTACTCTCAGAATGTGTATTGAATGTCGTCAACTGAACAATGTTACAGTTAAGAACAGGTATCCCCTACCCAGGATTGACGACTTGTTCGATCAGCTTTAGGGAGCTAGTTGTTTTTCCAAGGTAGATCTCAAGTTGGGGTATCATCAACTTAGGGTTAGGGAATATGACATACTGAAAACAACCTTCATAACTCGGTATGGTCACTATGAATTTGTGGTTATCTCCTTTGGAATAACTAATGTCCTTGTAATATTCATGGACCTAATGAACAGAGTATTCAAGCAGTATCTGGACATGTTCGTCATTGTGTTCACAGACGATATTTTGGTGTACTCTAGCAATGAGGAGGAGCATGCTAACCACATGATAACCATCTGAGGATAGTGTTGTAGACTCTCAGAGACTGCCAGTTGTTCACTAAATTCAGTAAATGTGAATTCTGGCTAAAGTCTTTGTCTTTCCTTGGTCATGTGGTCTCAGGTGTGGGTATTCAAGTAGATCCTCAAAAGATAGCAGCGGTGAAAGACTGGCCAAGACCTACTTCCATAATAGATATCAGGAAGTTCCTTGGGTCTAGCTGGTTATTACCGACAGTTTTTAGAAGGATTTTCTTCTGTTGTATCTCCTCTGACTAAGCTAACTCAGAAAAATGTGAAGTTTCAGTGGTCAGTTGCATGTGAGAAGAGCTTCCAAGAGTTGAAGGCTCGACTCACTACAACTCCAGTTTTGACCTTACCGGAAGGAACAGATGGATTTGTAGTCTATTATGATGCTTTCAGAGTTGGCCTCAGTTGTGTTCTGGTGCAGCGGGATAAGGTGATAGCTTATGCCTCCAAACAGCTCAAAGTTCATGAGAAGAATTATCCAACTCATGATCTCGAGTTGGCAGGGGTGGTGTTTTCCTTGAAGAAATGGAAGCATTATCTTTATGGGGTTCACATGGATGTTTTCACCAATCATAAGAGCCTTTAGTACGTGTTCAGTCAGAAGGATTTGAACCTTCGTCAAAGAAGGTGGTTGGAGTTGTTGAAGGATTATGACATGAGCATGCTATATCACCCAGGCAATGCCAATGTGGTGGATGATGCCTTAAGTAGAATGTCTATTGGGAGGGTTGCTCATGTTGAAGAGGGAAGAAAGGAGTTAGCAAAATATATTCACAGGTTAGCTCGGTTGGGAGTTCAGTTGGTTGATTTAGCTGAGGGCGGTGTAGTACTTTAGAGTTGGTCATAATCCTCGTTAGTTGTTGAAGTTAAGTCAAAGAAGGATGAAGATCCCATGCTGCTTAAGCTGAAAGAAGTACTTCTAAGAAAAGAAGTGGAGGCCTTCTCCAAAGGGGGAGATGGTGTGCTTCGTTAACAGGGCATACTATGTGTTTCAGACATAGGTGACTTGAGGCAGCAAATACTGGTAGAAGCCCACAACTCCAGATATTCTATCCACTAAGATGTACTGCGACCTACGGGATATCTACTGGTGGAACGACATATGAAGAGAGACATTGCAGAATTTATGGTTAAGTGTCTGAACTGCCAGCAGGTTAAGGTGGAACACCAAAGACCTGAGGGTATGACTCAAGATTTTAGCATACCCACGTGGAAGGTTGGTTGTCCAACGAGTCGTGGTAACCTTCCGTGGTCCCTTTCCAGTGAGCATAAAAATCCAAACCAGGGCCAACAACTAGTTCCAACGGGTCGTGGTCACAACCAATGGCCCGTTGTGTGGCTCGTTGGTCTGTGTCGGACAGTTTCTCAGATTTTCTTCCAGGGCTATTTTAGTAACTTTCCATATTTTAATCCTTAAACTACACCGTTTTGGAAATGTTTAGGAGGGAATTAAAGGAGTGATCAATGTATTCCTCTCATTCCTCTCTCAACACTTAGACTCAGTACGACGAAGTTACAGACAGACTTCTCAGGGCAAAGCTAGGGCATTCAATCTTCTTCTCAAATTCTCAAAGGACTTTCTCAAGGATTTCTTCACCAGGTATGTGGGAATTAAACAAGGTAATTGTTCTTTCATTATGTCCCAAAATCCTTCCATAATCTCTTATCAATTCTAGCCTTGAGATTTTAAATTAGAGTAATTTTTTAGTCAGATTCCGAGTAATTCATGTGGAATGTTGTTCATATTATTTGTTTCTATATTTCCACTACTTAGTGAATGTGTTGATACATGTTTTATGTAAAATGATTTTAGCCCTAGTTCTTGAATGTAGTAATTTGGGTCCTGCATAGTTGATTAGACAGTACTATTGCTCTACTCTATCAGTGTTGGAATTCCCGTGTTATTTCTATCACATGAATTCTTAGTCAGTTGCATGCTAGTTCAATGTCGGTCAGAATGTTAGTACAGCTGATCAATTTGACTATAGTCAGTTCTTGAGGTGTCAGTAATGCCTCCCAGTTATCAGTTAGTTCTTTAGACGGTTACGATGCTTCCAGATAAGCAGCTCTGACCAGTCTGAGAACTACCAATATCAGGTTTAGTTTGTTCTCTAGATGGTTATGATGCTTCTAGATAAGCAGCTCTGGACAGTCTTAGAACACTAATTACAGTTATCCGGTCCGACATACTCTCAGGGTACTTCCAAATAGGTATCCCTGACTTAGTCTTAGGTCCCAACTTCGAGCTATCAGCTTAATAGTCAGACTAGGACTATCCAATGGGAGTAGGACTTATCACCAAGAGGACCGTGGTTCCAGTGCACCCAGGTTCCTACAACTACATTGCCAACGTAGGTTATTTAGCCCAAATGGGCCTAGACAGTTATCTCACAGTTCATGCCTTTATATGCTGGCAAGATATATTAGGTCCTATTGATGGGGCATATATATCGAACTCCACGTTTAGCTCACGTGGTTATTTATCGGTTATAGACTCTCCCACTTGTCAGTACAGTCTCAATTCAGTCTAGTTTAGTTCAGTATCTCAGTTATAGGACATGTTTATGACCATCAGCCAGGGTCATTATTGACCATATCAGTCATAGTTCAGTTTTACCAGTTTATAGTGCTTTAGTTGGTCATTTCATGTTATTGCGGTTCAGTTACTTATTCTTACATGCTTATTGTATCTCTCACTTACTCAGTACATTCAAAGTATTGACGCATAATTTCTATGATGTATCGTATTATGATACATGCGTAAGTTTTCAGTCCCAGCATCGTCAGTAGTTTCCCTCAGACGATATCAACAACAATGTTTGGTGAGTCCTCTTCTTCCGAGGACAGTATTTGGTTTTAGTAGCTCTTATTTAAATATATTTTGGAGTTAGCTGGGGGCTTGTCCCAGCAACTCATCAGTTAGTCGTTGGCTTTCAGACACAATTATGCAGTATTTTTTATTTTGATATATTGACTCTTTTCAAAGCTGTATTTTCTTGAATGATTTTATTTTCAAAGCTTCCGCTTATGTTTATTTAGTTTACCAGTGTAATGATAGACCATGGGTTAGCTTGGGGTCACTTGTGGCACTAAGTACCGTGTCTCGTCCAGGGTATAGACTCGAGTCGTGACATTATTGTAGGCACCTCTAGGTTGTTGTTCGCAAGATGCGAAGAGGTAGAGGGACTGGGCCAGATGAGATCCCACTAGAATTTTGGAAAAGCGCAAGCAAGGTAGGTTTGGAGTGGCTGACTAAGTTGTTTAATGTCATTTTTGAGATGGAAAGGATGCCCGAAGAATGGAGATGGAGTATAATAATTCTGTTGTACAAGAATAAATGTTATATCCAAAAGTGTAGCAACTATAGGGGTATCAAGCTCCTAAGCACCACTATGAAAGTTCGGAAAAGGATTGTGAAGCTGAGGGTGAGAAGATATGTGGCTATTTCCAAAACCAATTCAGATTCATGTCGAAGCACTCAACTATAGAAGTCATTCATCTCATAAGAAGAGTGGCAGAGTAGTATAAGAAGAGGAAGAGGATTTACACATGGTATTTATTAACCTAGAAAAAGCTTACGATAAAGTCCCAAGAGAAGTTTTATGAAAATGGTTGGAGGTTAGAGGTGTATCAGTGACATACATAGGGCGATCAAGGACATGTATGAGGGAAACAAGATCCAGGTGAGGACAATGGGAGGAGACTCAGAGTACTTTTCAATTTTAATGGGGCTACATCAGGGATCAGTCTTAAGCCCATTTTTGTTTGCCTTGGTGTTGGATACATTGACACAACAAATCTAGGATGAGATATCGTAGTGTGTGTTATTTGTAGATGACATAATTCTGATTGACAAAACTCATGATGGGGTTAATGCTAAGATGGAAGTCTGGAGGTAGACTCTAGAATCTAAAGGGTTCAAATTGAGTCGAACAAAATGTTGCACTCCAGCACACGCGCAAATGTACGCGGTCGTACAAGTAATATAATGACTCTTAAGAGTCGTATGTCGAACCCACAGGGACTAGTCTTTTTAGTAAATTTTCAAATTCAAGTGTTAATTCAAATTCTAAAAGTGGTGGATTTTCAAGATTTGTAATTTGTTACTAAATCTAAGTGGTGATCACAAAATAATTCGAAAAACAATATTAAGAAGCATCTAGAGTTAAGGGCAAACAATCATGTAATGCTACATTCAAATTGGTTCAAGTGTGTGATTTCATTTGTTGTCTCACAAGATAAATGTAATGTTCTGTCATGACTCGAACATAGGCCCGGATAGGGACATGGGAAAAGGAACCCCGGGAGGCTCCAAGTCGATCCATGACATGAACATAACAACTAAGAGCATACTATAAGAAGATACTGATGTAATAATAAAGCATACTTAAGCAGAAGTCTGCATGAATATGGATCGAAAACAGAGTCAACAATGACAAGCTAATTTCTACATAATGTCTGAATAGCCTCTAACATAATTGATGAGCTGATAGGACAACATCCCCAACTAGCTCAACAAAAGAAAGTCTGTAACTGAAATAACATGACTATAGATAACTGAATGTCCTAGAAGGATGAGGACTCACCAATCTCGGCTAGCACAGGTCTGAGAGGAAAACAAGACTAATGGTGTGGCTGAGGCTGATCTCTTGGACCTATATCATGAAATGATACAACACAAAGTATGTAATATGTTGTGGAATTACAACACTTTCGATGCTCAAAACTAAGAAAATAGCATGGACTTAGGTGTATTTATATGGATATAAGACACTTTTTCTTTGGTTACAGGACAAATAAGTGTTGGAGCAAGAATGTGGAAAAGATAGCCTGAAAGTGCACAAAATGGGCTAAAATCACGAGTCTCAGTACGAGTCGTAGGTTGATGGTTCTAGCCGTACTGAAGATCTTGAAAAGTTTCAGATGACTGAGTTATGAAGAGTGCATCCTACGACTCTCGGTACGAGCTGTACAACATTTGTATGAGCTGTAGCATTAATTCGTGGAAATATTCATAAGAATTTCACAAGTGGCTAACTCCCGACACGGATAGACAGTACGAGTCATGGAGTTAAGGTATGAGTCGTACCATCACACTCGTGACAAACTTCAGAAAAATTGAGAATTCTCAGAGTTAAGCCACGAAAGAACAGTACGACTCGTAGGAAGCATGTATGATTCATACCAAGGCCCAACACTTAGCCAAATTTCAGCAAGCCAAGGACATACAGATAGCAGGTACGACCCGTACAATCCTACTACGGATCGTAGGATCTGTCGTGGCTCAGGCAGCACCAGTTATGGAAATTTACCGTATTAGCTTAGGAAAAGGATTCTTATGTCTGTATAAATACTTTTTATGTTTTATTTTCGGGAGTAGTTAGAAGTAGTTATATTTTCTTAGAAGACGTGAGAGAACATCGAGACAACATAGAATTCAGTTGATTGTCTTGTGGTCAACCTTTTCTTGATTGCATCTTGATCTTTGTGAATTGTTCTTGAGTTATTTTGGATATAATCACAAAAGTTTTTCTCTCATCTACAATTGTAAGTATTGATTTATGTGTTTAATTATGAATGCATACCACAACCTTGCAACTATAAGAGGCTAAAACCTCCATATCTAGGGTTGTGAGAACCATGGTGGATTAATGAGCTAGGGTTGCACAAAAGTGAGTCAAAACCAATGCAAAATGCTTGTATTGTATTCTCTTCATGCTTAAACGTTTCTTAATGGTGTACAATGTTAGGACTTGCCCAAATTCTTTACTTGCTTGAGCCTAGAGAGGTAGAGATTAGGAGAAGAGAATTACAACAAAGCCTTGATCTTGATAATCATTGTATTAACTTGACTTGTACTCGCAGGATAGTTAAATTTGGAACAAATTGATAACGGTTAAATTGAAATTGCTCATGAGGACCTGACCCGGTGATTGAGTATAGTCATCCAATAGGGACGAACCGGTCATTTGGATGAACCCTAGTTATTAGTTCTACAAGTAAGCATTGGCAGTGATCACATATGTATACCCGAAGTAGTAATGAATCCATGGGGAACACAAATCCTAATTAGTCTTAACTCTTGATTTTACATCATAATTTCAATCATTATTTTTTAATTATTATTTTTCTTAAAACCCCCCAATTGGAGTAACTAACCAATAAGTTCACTTACCGGCATTAGTCTAGAACTTCCATATTACCTGTGGGTTTGACCCCAACCTCTTTGTTGGGTTCTTTATTGACAACGTCCACTTGATACTTTAATAGGAGGTGTGTTTTGAGCGTTATCAAAAAGTAGCGCCGCTGCCGGGGAATTCGGATAAGACTAGATTAATTGCTTGTATTTAACTTTTGGTAGTTATTTTTTAATTATATTTTCTTTTTGTTTGTGATACCCATAGGTTGTTTTCCGATAGATGCCAAGCACTCGGAGTAGTAGAAATCCCCTAACTCCGTTGAACCCCAAAATTGAACGAACACTGCGCAGAATGGAAAACCAGGAACAAAGAGATGCCTGCATAGCTGAAAAAGCTAGGCAAGCTGAGCTAGCTCGACAAGATGCACTTTAGGATGCGAAAGATGTCAGACAAGAGGTTGTTAATGCCGGATGACATCGTCGGGGCAACAGAAGTTATAGAATTGCCCCTCAATTCTTCAATGATGAAGTCCCAGACATTGATGAAGTTGGGTCAACTGGAGAAATTGTACCACCACCACTGTCTGCTGGGGCCAAATTTTACATCACGAGAACCATGATTCAACTGTTAAACATAAAAGGGGTGTTCAGTGGTCACGTAGTGGATGATGCCAACCTGCACCTGATGAACTTCGTTAGAATATGCAAGGCATACAGGTTACCTGGAGTTAGCCAAGATGCCATCAGGCTTAGATTATTCCCCTTTTCTCTGTCAGGGGAATCCACCTTGTGGTTATCGAAGTTGCTTAAAGACTCAATAACCAACTGGAGGGAACTCAAGCTAGCCTTATTGGAGAGATTCTCCCCCCCCCCCTCCAGAATGTTGCATCTTAAGGATGAGATTTACAATTTTCGACAGATAAAAATCGAGGCACTTCATGAAACCTGGCTTAGGTTCAAGAAGAAGTTGACAAATTGCCCAAGCCATAAGATTCCAGATGACAGTTTGTTGGAATTTTTTATAGGTCTTTAAACAATAACACAAAAGTTGTGGCAGACACGCTAGCAGGAGGAGCATTGATGAGTCACACCTGGGAGAAAGCTGCTACTATCCTTGATAGGGTGACTAACAAAAACAGGGAATGGCATACTAGGGAGGAAGATGCAACATCTGGTACATATGTTGTTAATTTGACTGTAGACAAACGCAGGAAGGAAGAAAAATGCAACCAGGAGTTGGCTCACATGCGCACATCATTGGATTTGCTTACAAAGCACATTATGGGAACAAGAGCCAAAAAGCTAAATGTAGTGGGGACACAAGGACTGGAGCCCGGGGCAGATCACTCTGATTTCGAAAAGGAGGCAAATTTTCTGGACAGCTAGGTGGCGGGTTTCCGAGCCAATGCCCAAGCGTTTTGAAAATACAATTGGTGCCAAGGTTTTGGAAACCAAGGTCAGAACCAATACAGAGATAACTACAACTGAAATGGGTACAGAGATAGGAGCCGAGGTCGTGAGCTCAATGGAGAATGGAGAAGGAATGATAGCTACCGCAATGACCGAGCTGGAATATATGTGCCTCCCAATGCATGAGAGGGAGAGGCTGGGCAGTCAAAGTTAGAGAGAATGATGGATGAGATGCTGAAAAAGGTGAGGTCAACTGATGATCAATTGAAGGAAATCCATGGTGACATATCAAGTATGGGTCAAAGAGTGGAATCTCATGCGACATCCATCAAGCAGATTGTACAGAAACTTGGGAAACTGTCAGCATCACCGAACCCTAGAAAAAAGGGTACACTACCTATCAATACCATCTAGAAACCAAAGACTGATGGCCACTGCATGACGGTGATGACTAGGAGTGGTAAGACCACATTTGACCCCCCTTTTCCAGTTATAGTTGAATGGAACAAAGAAAGCATAACTGAGGAGAATGAGAAGAGTGTTGAGATGCAGGGCACTGAAAATGCTGAGTTTCCGGCACCAATAGGTGAGAAAGAACCTGACATTGATCAAGGAGCAACTCAAATGTACAAAGTTATCCCATGACCACCGCCACCGTTTCCCCAAAGAATGAAGAAAAAGGCGGAAAATGGTAAGTTCCAAAAATTCCTGTCAATGCTTAAACAATTATCTGTGAACATATCATTGGTTGAGGCATTGGAACAAATGCTGGGATATGCTAAGTTTATGAAGGACTTGGTGACAAGAAGAGGTCCATAAGCTATGAGCCAGTAGACAATGTACATCATTGTAGTGCCATAGCTACACAGGTCTTGGCTTAAAAGAAGGAAGATCTAGGTGCTTTCACTATACCTTGCACCATTGGCAATGTCAAGATCGCAAGGGCACTTTGTGATCTAGGAGCAAACATCAACTTGATTCCCTTGGCAGTGTTCAAGAAATTGGGCTTACGAGCCCCCACACCAGCTACTATGCAGCTACTGATGGCCGATAGAAATGTAAAGAAGCCAATTGGGATCTTGTTCGATGTGATTGTTAAGGTAGACAAATTCATATTCCCAGCAGACTTCATGATTTTAGATGGCAAGGTTGATTATGAGGTCCTGATCATCTTGGGGAAACCATTCCTTGCAACCGAGAGGGCCTTAGTAGATGTGGAGGCGGGCCAATTGAAGTTTAGACTAAACGAAGAAGAGGTCACCTTCAACATCTGCCGGTCAATGCAACAACCAAAGGAATTCAGTGTAGTCTCAGCACTTGATGATGAATCTGAGTCACTTGGTGAATTTTGAGTAGTCAAGAGACATGCGTCATGCCGTGACATTAAATCAGGTGCTTCTTGGGAGGCAACCCAACTGGTGGCTTGGTGAATTCTGAGTAATCGGACCACCTGTGTTGTGTCATGATGTTAAATCAAGAGCTTCTTGGGAGGAAACCCAAGTGATTGAACTAATGTGTGTTCAGTGTGCAGGGAAAACAAAGAGGCAGAAAGACTGCTGGAAAAGCAGTGTGCTAGGACTCTCAGTACGACTCATGAAAGGGTTGTACGAGTCGTAGTATGAGGCGTGGAGAGGTTCAGAAATGTATTTCAAAGCAAAGACCTACGAGTCATCATACGGACCGTACCCACCTTATACGAGTCATAGGATGTACTGATAGGTCCTTAGGTAAGTTTTTCAAAACTTTGACTTACGGGTCGACGAGTCGTAGGGTCTTCCTACGACTCATGGTATGACTTGTGCCGGGTAAAAAGCTTTGAATTTGCCCGACTTGGCCTAGATTTTTTAAATCTTCCCCTCACTTATTTAAACTTCATATCTAAAAAAGACCCTTTTCCCATGCGAACAAAACTGAAGCACGAACTATAACTATGAATCTCTCACATCCGTAACTCAAAAACAAAGGAACAATCGAGCAATTTCTTGCTCAATCACGTTCATCTCAACCCTAATTCACTATCACCAGTCGAAGTAAACAATCAACAAATAAGTTTACTTCTTTATTATGTGCTTGAGGTTATGTTGCCAATGCTCATGTCATAAATCATGTTTTCTTGAAAATTATAAAAAGACAATGAACAGGGGGTTATTGAGTTGTTTTTGACTAGGAAAGGTCCTTAAGAATCAATGAACTTGTGCATTTAACCATTCACAATGAGTTACAAATAGTGAATAAAAGGGGAGGGATGAGTAGTATGTAATAAGCTGAACTGAAAATGCCTAAACCTGGGGAAGGCCGAGTACCCAAAAGTTAAAAATGAAAACCCCTGTACACTGGATTAAAATTAAGGCAGGGACATGCTTCAAAAGCCTTCCTATGACTCGTGGTTTGATACTACGACTCGTAGGATGGCTCGTTGGGAATATCCCAAGCTAGAATAAGTCAAGACCAGAGGTACGAAACCTAGTACGGTTCGTAGTTTGCCACTACAAGTCGTACTCTGCATTCGTACCAAAGACCTGAACAAGGCCAAGTCCAGATGTGGTAGTAAGGTCCTTCATACGACTCGTGTAATCGACCTATGAGTCATACCATGAGTCGTGGAAAAATACAGAGAAATTTGCAGTGAAAGGGCATCCTCAGACAACTCAAGGTACGGGTCATACCTTCGTGGTACGAGTCGTACCTGTGAGTCATAACGTGCACATAGGATTTTTTTGGGACTTCATGCGAGTCGTACCTCCAATGTACGACCCGTACTGTTGACCCATGGTTAGATACTGAGAACTTCTCTTCTTGTTTTTCTCTCTCAGATATGGAATTCTAACTCTCTTCTCTACAGGTACAACGACTATGAAGTGCAAGGCATCCAAAGCAACTTCTCAGAGGATATTACATGATGAAACATCTGAGTCTGAGCCCGAGAGGGTAGGAAACTCCCTTAGTGGTTCTGTTGAGGAGTACCAGGTTGATACATCAGACACCGGCGGAACTCGAACCACTAGGGAGAAGGCCAAAGCACAAATCATAGCAGCTACTGCCACATCTGCCCAAGCTCCCCAGTCTGAGGAGGGAGCCAAAGAAGGTAATCAGGAGTCGAGAAGCGGCTAAAATGCAGAAGAAGGGTCTGAGGAGACCCAATCCGAAGAGGCAAGTGGTAGTTCTGAGTCTGAGGAGGAGGTTCCCAATGCTGAGCAACAACAGATCCCGCATAGGGAGAGTCGTACCATCCGGTGGAGAGTGCCAGGAGCACAGGAAATTTATGAACAAGGCATTGCTCTTACCGCAAAAAACATACCTAGGAAGAGCATCCAAGAAGAACCGCGAATCCTTACCAACACACTGAATGAAGTAGAGGAGATGAAGTAGATATTCAACTTTTATGGGCTCGAGTGGTTGGCTAGGACTTCGGACCAGTACACTTTAGAGATAGTCCGAGAGTTCTATGCCAACTACTTGGCGTCCATGGAGGAAAAGGCAAAGAAGGGGTAGAAAGTGAAAGACCAGCCCAGATTGGAGGGCGTCATGGTCAGAGGGAGAGAGGTAGACATTTCTGAGCGGACTATCTCTCGGATCTTGTATGGGCCCCAGTTCATACCTCCACATGCCATGCCAGAATATGAGTTTCGAGTGGAGGCACTAAAGCAACTTAGGCAGCTGGGATTTGAGAAGAGACAGAGACAGCTACAATGGTTGGCGGGTGTTATAGCTGAGGACAAAGAGGAAGCAGAATGGGTCGCAAGTGGAAAGCAGGTTACCAAAAACTCACTCAACTTCATAGCTAAAGCCTGTTGAACACTATTGCGCCACTAATTAGCACCTACGGTCAATGACAACACCCTGAGTGCAGAAAAAGCAGCTTTGGTGGCATGCCTCATGTGCAGATACCCCATCAACATCCCGAGGATCACTGTAGAGGAAATATGAGATCGGGCTATGGGATTGAGCACTACCATCCCCTTCCCGAGCCTCATTTTCAGATAATGCAAAGAGGCAGTAGTGCCAATGCAACGGGGTGAGGAGCGCTTGATTGGAGGCCAGAGGATATCATAAATTGGTTTAATCCGGGATGAAATGAACCCGGTGAGTAGAGCCCGACTTCCCACAGCAGTTCCACAGACCCAGCCAGCAGAGGGCGTACAAGTGAATTCCCCCACCTCACAGGAGTAGAGCGAGACACCGGCTACAGATGCCAGTCATTCAGAGGCAGCTCCTACCACTTATGCCACAACACTGCCTAGCCTACCGACTTAGACTCCAGAATGGTACACCCTAGTGCCCCATGATTTTCTTTAGAAATTGGCTAAGAGGCTGACCATGGCAAAAAGAAAAATTCAGGCTATGACGGAAAATGTGAAGCCATAGGTTAATGCAGAGATTGACACAACAACATAGGCCTTACATGCTCGCCTGGATGGATTTGAGAGCCGGTTCAACATGCGTATGGCAGAGCTGACAGATACCAATAGTCTCTGTGAAGAGTTGGGGGCTCCGAAGAGCCAAGTAGTCGAGTTGTTATCACAACAACCGACAGTCATATCAGCCCCCACTCTTTTGGACCTTGATGAAGAGCCTGATGAAGAGGTTGACTTGGCGGCTTATTGGGAGCCGATGATAGCTGCTAGAGAAAAAGGGAAGAAAAGAGTCTCCTAGGATGTTGAAGTCAAAAGTTTGAGGAAGAAAAGGAAGGAAGAAAGAAGAGAATGCAAGCAGGCACGAGCAGAGAGCCTGCAGACTCATAACTCATATATGTCAGAGTTGTAGGAGTGAGATAGAGGAGCAGGTAGCTCTACCATGGCTTAGCCCGAGTTTGCTAGTGGTAAGGACCCTTGGGGCGAGCCACATTCATCCCCAATCACCACATAGGCTGTAGAGGCGGCTGAGACTACTGAGGGGGTAACCACTCCCCCTATTGATACACCATTGAGTGTGCCGGCCACCGATAGCGCCATGATTGCAGCAGAGGTACCTCCTCCACAAGATGATGGGAGTGCATAGAGCGCCACAGGTATGTTCCCTTCCCTCTGTTCTTGTATTTCATGCTTCTGGGATGATGCTCAATTTTCAAAAAGGGGAGGGGGTGTACTTGTGATTTTTGGGATTTTTGGATTCGTTCGAGGGTTTTCTTGTCGTGTTTCTTTTTCCTCGGGCATGCTATCTAGTAGAATCGACATGTGTAGGATTTTATTTTCTTATTTTATGATTTTTTAAATTATGAAATAACTTAGGAGTACTTAACCAATGAAAGTGCACTAGTTTTGAAATTTTGAAAAAAAAATTGAACCTTGTTTAAAACTTTTGATGCATTAGCTATGTATTTATGACTGCATGCATGATTTCTGTGGATCTTTGGATGTCATTTAATTTATTAGCATGAGGAGTCTTGTTAATCCATGCGTAAATCATACGGGTAAAGTGAATATAAGTCATGTGTCATGAGCGAGTGAGGTTGGATACTTAGTTCAGTACTGTGTTGAAGATCTAGAACTTTCCTGGTTGGTCTTTGCATAGGCTAAGGATGATTGATTAGGATATGATCATAGGCCATTTTTTAAGCTCACTTTTATCCTTAATGACCCTACCAAAATCATATGATTCCCTTGATACCAATTTTGAGCCTTTAACAGACCATTTTTCTTTGACTAACCGATGAACCGTACCCATTTTTTTTATAATGAACCTATTTTAGCCCTGGTCCTTCCTTGGATATTGTGAACCTCAACATAGGCAAAATGCCTAAGTTGAGGGTGGCTAGAGTAGGGATGCATAAATGGTGGGAGCGAGGAAAATGGAGGTGTGGTGTGATAGAAAAAAAAAAGATGAAAAAGTTTAAAATCTTGAAAAAGAAGATTCAAAAGAAATAAATGAATGCTTGAAAAGGGTGAATACACCACACTCATACAAATGCATAAAAAAGGAGGTGAAAAGGGAGGAAAAGGAATGAAAAGAAAAGAGGGTGAAATAGGTGAACGGTGAAGCCAATGTATTTAATTCCAAGGAAGGGATAGTCACTCAAAAACCTTTCATATTTATCATGTCCAGCCCTAAAGCCTATATTACAAGCCACAACAAGTCCTATAGTGATCCTAATCTGACCATCTGACAGACCGAAGCAGAGAAAATAAGGGAAAGCCTATGATATCTGATACACAGTACTTGAAACTTCATTGTGAGAGTGAGAGTCTCACTTGTTTAGTCCCATGTAATATCTGACACTATATCTGTGAGTGGGGACTTCATTTGATGTGAGGGTACATGAGTTATGTTTACTTTTACCATTGGTCTGTGCGGAAAGCATCAATGATGACTTGATTGTCTGTTGATAGCTAGATGACATGTCTTGATCCCTGTTTAGCACATTTTGTGGTTGCTTGTAGTACATTAGCTGATATTTGTTCATAGAAGAAAGGTCAAAAGTTGTTGAATGTATAATGCAAGTCTTGTTTGGTATTGGCTGTAGAAATCTAGGTTTATTTTCTAGTTGAGCATCGTGTTTAGTTTTTTCTTTTCTTTGCCTGAGGACATGCAAAAGTCTTAAGTTGAGGGTGTTGATGTGTTGTGAATTTACAACACTTTCGACGCTCAAAACTAAGAAAATAGCATGGACTTAAGTGTGTTTATATGGATATAAGGCACTTCTTCTTTGGTTACAGGACAAATAGGTGTTGGAGCAAGAATGTGGAAAAGATATCCTGAAAGTGCAGAAAATGGGCTAAAGTCATGAGTCTTAGTACGATACGTAGGTTGATGCTACGAGTCGTATTGAAGATCGTGTAAAGTTTCAAATGGCTGAGTTATGAAGAGTGCATCCTACGACTCTCAGTATGATTCGTACAATGCTTATACAAGTCGTAACATTGATTCGTGGAAATATTCAGAAGAATTGCACAAGATATTGACTCCTGACACAAATAGATAGTATGAGTCGTGGCGTCAAGGTACGAGTCCTTCCATCACACTCATGACAAACTTCACCAAAATTGAGAATTCTCAGAGTCAAGCCACGGAAGAACATTACGAATCATAGGAAGCATGTACGAGTCATACCAAGGCCTAACACTTAGCCAAATTTCAGCAAGCCAAGGACATACAGATAATAGGTACGACCAGTACAATCCTGTTACGGGTCGTAGGATCTATCGTGACTCAAGCGGCACCAGTTATGGAAATTTACCTTGTTAGCTTAGGAAAAGGATTCTTATGTCTGTATAAATATTTTTTATGTTTTATTTTCGAGAGAAGTAGTTAGAAGCAGTTAGATTTTGTTAGAAGACGTGAGACAACATCGAGACAACATAGAATTGAGTTGATTGGCTTGTGATCAACCTTTTCTTGATTGTATCTTGATCTTTGTGAATTGTTCTTGAATTATTTTGGATATAATCACAGAAGTTTTTCTCTCATCTACAATTGTAAGTATTGATTTATGTGTTTAATTATGAATTCATACCATAACCTTACAACTATGAGAGGCTAAAACCTCCATAGCTAGGGTTGTGGAAACCATGGTGGATTAATGAGCTAGGGTTGCATAAAGGTAGTCAAAACCAATGCAAAATGCGTGTATTGTATTCTCTTCAGGCTTAAACGTTTCTTAACGGTGTACAACATTAGGACTTGGCTGAATTATTTACTTGCTTGACCCTAGAGAGGTAGAGGTTAGGAAAAGAGAATTACAACAAAGCCTTGATCTTGATGATCATTGTATTAACTTGAGTTGTGGTCACAGGACAATTAACTTTGGAAAAAATTGACAACAGTTAAATTGAAATCACAAGAGTTCTCTTAATAACTTTCAGAGTAAGGTCCAGGGTTCTTCATTCATCTCAGAAATTCAAGTTTCCTCCTCAAGGGAATTCTTAGCCAGGTATGTGAGAATTCAACAAGGGGATAGTTCTTCCCTTGTGTCCCCCAAAACCCTCTTATAGTTTCTTTGTCAGTTTTAGCCCTGAGCTTTCAAGTACGAAGAGATTACATGTTTATTTTTATTGATTTCACATAGAATGATATCTACGCTTATTGTTGATGTGATCTCTATCAGTTCTTGACCAAATTGTTGATGTTCCTGCAAAAGTGAATTTAAGCCCTAAGCTTTCGAATGAAATGTATTTATATATTAAATTCCTCATGGTTTGTGAAGTGTGATTTGGGATGATTTTCCAATATTCCTTATTGTTTAGATGTTGGGCAATTATTCCCTTGATAAGAATGATTTTAGTGCTGGCACGAATAAGAAGACTATATACTTTTTGTCGGATGAGATTTCCTTAATTCTTGAAATCTTTGCCATATTGTGGATTCCCGTGCTGTTGGAATAAGTTGAATTATCTGTTAGCTGCTTAGTAGTTTAGTTCAGTTAGAATGTAGAATCTCCTCAGTGTTATTCAGAATTTATCAACTGATCAGTTTGACTACAGAAATCCTTGAGGTGTTTGTGATACCTCCAGTTATCAGAATTAGACTCAGAACTCGGTTTCATTGGTCCACTAGGCGGTCATGACACTTTAGATAAACATTTATTACTAGCCTTAGGAACCCAGATAGATTACTGTTTGTTCTTAGACGGTCACGACGCTTCTAGATAAGCAACTCTGACCAGTCTAGGACCCAGTTTCAGAATCTGGTCCAATAAGACTCTCAAGGTACTATCAGTTGTATATCCCTGACTAGTCTTAGACCCCAGTTTTGAGCTATCAGCCTAGTATTCAGTTTATGTATTCCAGTGGGAGTAGGACTGCACCGAGCGAACCGAGGTTCCAGCGCACCCAGGTTCATAGAACTACGTTGCCAGCATAGGTTACAAAATTTATTGGCCTTATTGGCCCTAGACTTTTGTGATCACCCAGTTCATGCCTCTATACTCTGGAAAGGTATATTGGGTCCTACCAGTGGGGCGTATACATCGGACTCCACGTCTAGCTCACGTGGTTATATTTCGGTTATAGACTCTCCCACTAGTCAGCTTTGTCCATTCTCAGAATAAGTAGTTCAGTTCAGTTTCAGCTCTATCAGTTTAGATCTGTTCAGTATAGTATCTCAGACTCAAAATTTTCAGACATAGGGCATGTCTTTGACCATTTGACAGGGTCATTTTGGCTATCTCAGTTTACTACAATTATTCAGCTCAGTATATCAGTTGGTCATTGCATGACATTTTTTTAGCTCAATCTTTTATATTCAGTTGTGTTTTCTCCCACTTACTCGACACATTCAAAGTACTTACACATACTTTTATGTTGTATCATTTCATGATACAGTCGCAGGTGCCCAGACTCAGCGTCGTTAGTCGTCGCTGTTCAGATCCTCCTCAGTAGCAGAAGTGTGAGTCCTCATATTTCGAGGGCGTTATTTCATTTCTTTCAATCATTTCATTACTTTCAGTTAGACTTAGAGTTAGCTTGGGGCTTGTCCCAACAACTCATCAGCTAGATGACTTTCAGACACAGACTTGACTTCAAACTTCAGATTGTTTAGATGTTTTAAACTTTATGTTCAAATTTTTCATAAATATTTTATATTATTATTTCAAAGCTTCCGCTATGCATGTTTTACTCGAAATACCAGTGTATGATAGACCAAGGATTGACTTGGGGTTACTTGTGATTCCAAGTACCGTGTTTCGTCTAGGGTGTAGACTCGGTGCATGAAAAAGTTGGTATCAGAGCCACTAGGTTGAGAGTATCTGCGGAATATCTAAAAGCCGCATCGAGTAGTCCTTTTCATGGGTGTAAAGGGCGCCACACTTATGATGAGGAGGCTATGAAATGTTATTAGGAAAACACTCTTTTGTTCATATTCTTTATCGTGCATTAAAGTTCAATTCCAGAAGTGCCCTTCTAACTCGTGCTCTATTTTATTTCAGTGAATTATGCCTTCTAGACACGGTAACAGAAGAAGGGCCGGCAACGCCAACAGACATGCCACAGTAGCCCCTCAGGATGACTGAGTGTCCACCGCGGAGTTCAAGATGGCTATCCAGCTGCTCGCTAAAACGGTCACCAATCAGGTGTCCCAGCAGGTGGTTCTGGTTAACCCAAGTGGATCTGCAGCTGTTGCTAGAGTGCGAGACTTCACCTGTATGAACCCTACATCTTTTTAGGGATCCAAAGTGGGGGAGGACCCCCAAGAGTTCATAGACGAGATTTAAAAGATTACCCGCTTTATGAGTGTCGGCTCTTTTGAGAGTGCTGACCTGGCTTCCTACCAGCTAAAAGGGGTAGCCCAAGTCTGGTACGAATAGTGGAAAGAGGGGCGGCCAGCAGGAACTGGACCGGTGGAGTGGGAGGAGTTCAACACAACCTTCCTAGATAGATTTTTCCCGAGGGAGCTCAGAGAAGCCAAGGTAGCGGAGTTTATGAACTTGAGGAAAGGGAATAGAACAGTGGAGGAATATGCTTTGGAGTTTACCAGGATGTCTAAGTACGCTCCAAAGATGGTGGCCGACCCAAGGGCTCGCATGTTGAAGTTTGTGAACGGAGTGTCGAACTTGGTTCTCAAGGAATGCAGGACAGCGATGCGGATTAGAGATATGGACATCTCCAGTCTGATTGTCTATGCCCAGCAAATTGAGGCCGAAAAACTAAAGGACTGTTCGGTCTGTGTTATATGGGTATATAACTACACGCGAGTGCACGTGGTCGAACAATTAGTAAAGTGGCTTAAGTAAGCCAAGTATCGATCCCACAGGGACTGAAATGAAGTGCAATCTGTTCAAGTGTACTATATTTTTCTAAAAATGCAGACAACAGTGTAACCAAAAGTTTGATATTTTATTTTATAATTTTTATGCTAAATCTAAAATAACTATCTAATGTGAGTCTGAACTATGAATGGGAGCATGCTGAGGTTAAACGAACATGTAATAAAATTAATTATCGACATAATTTGGTTAGTCTTTTCCTCCAGTTGCTAGCCAAGAACATTTGCCAAGAGATTAAAACTCTTGTATTTAACCTCACTTAAGAATCATGAACCATCCACCTACATTTCTGTGATTAAATGCAATTCATGTTCTAGCCATACAAACTCGGTTCCTAAATTGACTAATACGACTTTCAGGTATATTTCTATCCTGAAAGTAAATCAATTCCCAATTTTCCCAAACCAAGAAAAGATCATATCCTATTAATTCACAACTTTCCAATTTCTTGCTCTCTCGAGTGAAACCGGACTTTTTAGATATACATTAACGTAGGCCACACATTAATGCAGTAAGAATAAGAATTAATAGAACAACATGGAAGAAAAGATGAAAAAACCAAAGAATCAATGATCACATTTCACTACAATTGTTCATAACCTCAGAAAGAAGAGGATTTAGCCACTCATTTGTGGATTAAACATCGTTAAATGAGTGTTAAACATACAAGCAATTGAATTAAAGAAGAAAAAAGAGAGAAAAACCCTGATATTTTCATCCCCTCAACTGCCTGTAACCCACGTTCTTGCTCCACAAGTCAGAATATTGAAAAATGAACCTAGGTGTTCTATTTATACTGGTGGGAATTTTTCCCGGAATATAAAGCAACGTGTCACAGAGTGCATCGCGGAGCACTGCCTCCGTGACATGCTACGGACGCGGACCTTCACTGGAACTGGGGGTCCAGGAAATAAATCCCAACGTGGCACGGCATGCAACGCGGAGCCAAGCCACCGTGCCACGGACCTATCGCGTACCCTCTCTGGAATTTGGGCGAAATTTCCCTATCCAGGCAGAAGGCCTCCGCGATGGCAGCGTGACACGGCTCCATCGCGGAGCCCCTTTATTTCATGCTGTCCAATGTCTTGTCCCTTGCTCGCATCCAAGTCCAACCCCGATATCCTCCAACATGCATTTTAGCTTCCCGAAATTACATTTTACCTGCAAAATAATGCTAATCATGTTGGTTAGTATAAATTCACATTTTATTACCAATTACATGAGACTGTATACACATTGATAGATAAACAAGGCTAAAATGGTACTTTTGAGTATCACTTGGGCATATAAATTTGCCCAAGATCACTTACCCCACACTTAAATACTTGTTCGTCCTCGAACAACAATCCTACACCTCATGCAATTTACATCCCAACCTCGCTACTTTGGTTTGACAATTTAGGCTACGGTCATACCGATTATTCAATACAGCAAATCATCAAGAAAACATGCATGGTCCTATCAATGCAATGACCTTTAATACATCGAGACCTCCTAGACTTCAAGAATCGACCCTCGATATTGGCAAACTCATTCAAATCAGCTGATCAAGATATCCGACACAAAAATTAACCTCTCATCAAGCATGTGCCCTTACAACACAAGAGAATCTTCCCCTTTTTGCTCATATGACTCACAAAATTTTAAGCAGGGGCATGTAAACACAATTTCGCTCTCTCTCCCAAAAGAATTCACATGCATCATGTCATGACCCATAAGCTTGACCTTAGTGTATTACTCCACTAATATAAAGAAGTGCGATGTAAGATCACGTAGGACTTTAACTGGTTGTAATGGAAGCTACGGAACTAGTAAATATTGGGTTAGCCAATAATAGCCACTAGCATCCTTAAGCGCCTTTTCAACACATCCCATCAACTCATGGATATTGTTTCTTTTTTCATCATCCCATTCTTGATGTTTTTCTTTAGTTTGGCCCCTCTTATTAAGCACACTTGACACAACAACAAAGATTATTCATGCACCTTCATTATAGTTTATTTATATCAAGTGCACCTTCAACCTTTTCTTTTCTTCTATCACTCTGCTTTTCTTTTTCTTTTCACCATTCTCACTCTTTGACACTTTGGGAAAATTAGTTTCTCTTCTTAAGCGCTTAAGAGTTTTGTATCGACTTTACGGCTAATGAAAAGAAGGGATTAAGCTCGGTTTACACTTTTTGACAAAAAGAAAAAAATAATAGGCTAAAGGCTCAACGGGCTGACTAGGGTATACAATCAAGGTGGGTACGACAAGGAAAAATAGAAACTCTCGGTTAAAACAAAGAAATGCCTACATCCTTTCCTACAATACACCTCCTTCATTTCGTTTTTCACACACACCAGGCAAGTTCTAGACACTTCACGATAGCATGGAATAACAACACCTCACTTCACACTTTTTGCACATGCTCAATTCAAGATGTATTCGCAGACTCTTCAATCAGCTAATTACAGGAATTCAAACATTAAGCCTCAATCACACTGAATCGAACTCTATGGCCTAGGTATCTCAATATATTTACAAAGTTGCATGCTTTCATACGAATCACCTTTGCATTTTAAATATCATGTACAACAAGCAACCAGAATTTCGCAACCATACAGTAACTACAGGTTTTGGGATGTAACCCACCAAAGAAAAAAAACTGAAAATTAATTGAAAAAATCTACTCCTAACGACTACATTTCCCTTAAGACGGTCGTCATCCATCCATCATAGGGAACAGTCACTACTATGACTTCGGTTCAATGGGACCATTCTCGGTAAAAGAACCGAAAACAAATGCTGAGAAACCCAAGAAGTAAAAAAATGTTGAAAATATCGATCATTTCGATAGAAAAAATATGTACTAAAGATTTTAAAAGTATCGATCATTTCGATAACAAAAATATATACAAAATCAGCTAGCAACATTCAGCAACACACATCAATTTCACATAAATTTACAAATACAGAACAACAACTTAACAATTCATCAATCACAGGGAACAACAAAATTTCACATGCACGACAACAAATTAGAGCATACATACATAACAGCACAGCCCAACACCTAACTACTCCCACCCCACACTTAGCTCAAACACTGTCCCCAGTGTTCACAAAAATTAAAATAGCACAAAATCGGGTGGTGGAACTCCCTGATCAATCAAAGTACTCCACTTCTTCGTCGGGTGCTGCTGCTTCATCTCCCATGTCTGAATCGCCCCCGTCCTCTTCCTCGGACTCCACATCGGAGTCCTCCCGATATGTCTCCTCGTCTGTGGGGACTTCATCATCCGTGGGCTCTACAAATGCTAGCCCCACTCGACATAGAACCCTAGCGTTCTCGCCGAAGGGGTAGTCTAGCTCGAGCTGCCATAGCTCCTCCTCTGTCGCCGGCCTCCCGCCTATCCTCAGCTGGAGCATCTGCATCCCATACATGCGAGCCAGATACTGATCATCACGAGCATGTCGCTCGCCAAGTGTAAGTACTGGCCCGTGGGTGGTGTCGGGTGCCTTAGTTTTAGTAACATCTAAGGCCCGCCGCTCCATCTGCGGGATATAGTCAAGGGCCTCCTCCTCGATATCTAGGCCCCTGAGGAAGGTGGTGAGTAGTCCACCAAAGCCATACCTGTGCCCCTGATGCAACCGGGCTCTCTTTATGGCGGAGATAATCACCGCCCCCACGTTGATCTCCAGCCCTTTCATCAGGGCGTACACCAGGCATACACGATCCCGGGTTACATCTGTCATATGTACCCCCGGGATGAGGCAGGAACAAACAATCCTCAGCCATATTCTGGCTTCCCTGTTCATCTGTGAATAGGGCAAAGTTTGGTGGTAGCCCCTCTCTTTGTGTCTGCTCCATCTAGCTGTCGATCGAGTCCCACACAATGTGCGTCTGATGTCCGCATACGGTGGGGTAATGTTCAGCTGTCGGAGTACGTGGGAATCTGTGTCCCGCGCTCCTATGATGGCATTGAGGTGGTGGGGCTCCAAGGTGACTATTTGCCCTCTGATTTTTATGGTGTGACTTCTGATAGTCGGGTTCCAGTTGGCATAAAATTCTCGAACCAAGTGCAGATTGCATTCCTTGGGCTCTTCAAAGATGAAGTTGAGCCCAGCTGCCTCAATCCGGTGGACCATCCTAGGGAACTCCTGTGCCAATGGTTCCCGTGCTATATGCTCCTTAGGGAAGTATTTGTTTTCTTTGTGCTTTGCGTACCACTTCTTCCCCTCATCCGTCACCCATCTTGTTCCGTATTGGCGACGTTGGCCGCGTGGAACTGCTGGTGCTGCTGGGACTGCTGTGCCCAGTCTGATTCGCTTCCTTCCGACGCCCGAAGTTGATGCGCCTTTCCCTTTCTCTTGCCTGCTTGCCATTTTACCTGTCAACCCAAGTAGACAAGATCATTGTTCAGCTAATGGATATCAACTTCGACTAAGGTCGGGTTAAGCTAGGTTACCCCACACTTAGTCCTTAGCTACAGTTACAATAATACGGCAAGATCATCTTTATTTACACACAATAACCAACTATACAATCATTCTTAGTGCGTTCGAAGAATTCGACGGTATATCTTCTGCGTACTACTCAGACTTCGTACAGCCAATCACAATCATTACCATCGATAATGTTTTACCCATCGCACTTAGCAAGGAAAAACAAAGAAACAAAAACAACAACAAAAATTTATCTACACGAACCTATACAACCAACCCAATTCTTGCAAATTTCAACATTCCCTTAACCCGAGAATCCGTCGTTCTATTAACATCCTAACAATTAGTACATCGACTCATCTCATTCAACATGTACATCCCGGCATGAAATTCACAAGTTCACTACATTTTCAACTTCACATTCAAAAACAAGCCCTAGAAATGATATTATCAAGAAATTTCGAT